>HG995331.1:7446938-7796938 GCA_905333045.1 Lysandra bellargus | reverse complement strand
TACATACATACATACATACATACATACATACATACATACATACATACATACATACATACATACATACATACATACATACATACATACATACATACATACATACATACATACATACATACATACATACATACATACATACATACATACATACATACATACATACATACATACATACATACATACATACATACATACATACATACATACATACATACATACATACATACATACATACATACATACATACATACATACATACATACATACATACATACATACATACATACATACATACATACATACATACATACATACATACATACATACATACATACATACATACATACATACATACATACATACATACATACATACATACATACATACATACATACATACATACATACATACATACATACATACATACATACATACATACATACATACATACATACATACATACATACATACATACATACATACATACATACATACATACATACATACATACATACATACATACATACATACATACATACATACATACATACATACATACATACATACATACATACATACATACATACATACATACATACATACATACATACATACATACATACATACATACATACATACATACATACATACATACATACATACATACATACATACATACATACATACATACATACATACATACATACATACATACATACATACATACATACATACATACATACATACATACATACATACATACATACATACATACATACATACATACATACATACATACATACATACATACATACATACATACATACATACATACATACATACATACATACATACATACATACATACATACATACATACATACATACATACATACATACATACATACATACATACATACATACATACATACATACATACATACATACATACATACATACATACATACATACATACATACATACATACATACATACATACATACATACATACATACATACATACATACATACATACATACATACATACATACATACATACATACATACATACATACATACATACATACATACATACATACATACATACATACATACATACATACATACATACATACATACATACATACATACATACATACATACATACATACATACATACATACATACATACATACATACATACATACATACATACATACATACATACATACATACATACATACATACATACATACATACATACATACATACATACATACATACATACATACATACATACATACATACATACATACATACATACATACATACATACATACATACATACATACATACATACATACATACATACATACATACATACATACATACATACATACATACATACATACATACATACATACATACATACATACATACATACATACATACATACATACATACATACATACATACATACATACATACATACATACATACATACATACATACATACATACATACATACATACATACATACATACATACATACATACATACATACATACATACATACATACATACATACATACATACATACATACATACATACATACATACATACATACATACATACATACATACATACATACATACATACATACATACATACATACATACATACATACATACATACATACATACATACATACATACATACATACATACATACATACATACATACATACATACATACATACATACATACATACATACATACATACATACATACATACATACATACATACATACATACATACATACATACATACATACATACATACATACATACATACATACATACATACATACATACATACATACATACATACATACATACATACATACATACATACATACATACATACATACATACATACATACATACATACATACATACATACATACATACATACATACATACATACATACATACATACATACATACATACATACATACATACATACATACATACATACATACATACATACATACATACATACATACATACATACATACATACATACATACATACATACATACATACATACATACATACATACATACATACATACATACATACATACATACATACATACATACATACATACATACATACATACATACATACATACATACATACATACATACATACATACATACATACATACATACATACATACATACATACATACATACATACATACATACATACATACATACATACATACATACATACATACATACATACATACATACATACATACATACATACATACATACATACATACATACATACATACATACATACATACATACATACATACATACATACATACATACATACATACATACATACATACATACATACATACATACATACATACATACATACATACATACATACATACATTTATCACATATGGGAACTACTGGAAACTGCGAAACTGACAACAATGTTATAATTAATAATTTTGATAGCTTCTTGTCAGTTTCGCAGTCTGCGCAGGAAAAAAAAGACTCAGTTGTTACTGCTTCATCATCTTCAACGTCATATGCTCTGTATTTTGAAGTTGATGAAGCAATAAACACAAACAATCCTGAAATACAGGCATGTGCATATGTGGCGGGATTTATATTAAAGAAACTACCATTGAAGGATTGTGAAATATGTAGAAAAATATTTGTTAGTGATAACATAGATATAACACACAATTTTGTCGCAAACAGGGAACATGGAACGGATTCTCAAGCTTTAAATTATGCCCATAAAGATTTTATTTTCTGTATAGAGTTATGTGCATCAGTTATTAATAATTTTTAAAAGATAATGCCTTTGTTAAAATGATAAAGATAAAAATTTTAGATCGCATAAATTGTATTGTCAAGTTTGATTTTATTCAACCATGCAATTTACACAAAGATAACAATTTGGAAACAATTATTAACTGTGTGTTTTTTATATGCATAAAGAGATTCTGCGTTTTAAAAAACCGTTCTTTTGCTGAAGAAGCTTCGACTTCTTTAAAACTTAAAATGAAAATTATTTTACACCAGTAATTGCATACAAAATACCAAGTAAGCATTCTCCACAGAAAATATAATAATCTATATATATATAATAGAAAGTGGTGTTAGTTACGCTACTTATAACTCAAGAACGAATGAACCGAATTGGCTGAAAACTGGTGGAGAGATACTTTGAGTCCCGGAAAAGAACATAGGATACATTTTGTCCCGGAAAAATGTACGGTTACTGCACAATATACTTTTGTGATTTGCGCGTAAGCTATTCAATAGATTTTGATAAAATTTGGTATGGAGATACTTTGAGTCTCGGGAAAGGACATGGGATACTTTTTGTCCCGGAAAATGTACGGTTCCCGCACAATAAACTGATTTTCGCTTAAACTATTTAATCTATTTTGATTAAAGGCATGGAGATAATACATTTTAATCTATTGTTCTCTTAATTATACCAATTCGAATTTAATAATCATCGCTAAGACAGGACAACGTCTGTCGGGTCAGCTAGTATGTTATATTTTGCTAAGTATAGCATTTTAAATTTAATGTTGAGTGAAATGTATGGTTGAACAAAATGTAAGAAAAACTGATTCACAAAGTTCTACACATAATTTTTATTCCATACTTCCATACTTAATATTATAAATGCGAAAGTGTGTCTGTCTGTCTTCACGCTAAAACCGCTAAACCGATTTTGCTGAAATTTGGCATGGAGATACTTTGAGTCCCGGGAAAGGACATAGGATACTTTTTATCCCGGAAAAATGTATGGTTCCTTCGCGATAAACTATTTTGGCGCAACGGAGTTGCGGGCGTCATCTAGTATGTAATATTTGTATAAATAAATACACTTTTTAAAGTATTCAAATTTTGCAAAGTATTGCCTGATTCTATTAAATATATCTGTAAGTAGCAGTAATATTTTATTTTATAAGAGTCTGTTCCTTCAAGTAATATATTTTATAAATGGAGAATGTAAGACGTGAACTTTCAATAAAACCAAAATGTTATTAATATACCTATTTGTTTTATTTCATATTATGTAAACTTTTAGTTGTAAGAAAAGCTAAATAGGTAAACGACAGTCCGAATAATAGGTTTACCTATTTAGTTTTTCTTACAACTAAAAAAATACCCTTTAAGAAGCCCCATTTAAAACTATAGAATTTAAATTTACCGCACTAATAATTTGAAATTTCCCGCGCTCATTTTTTTCCGATTAGTACGGTACGGGCTGCATATAGATGGCGGTAGTAAAAACTGATTGTATAGAGTTGTCATTCTTCTCCGATAGGAGTAAAAGTGTTCTGTGAGCTATTTCCTCAGATACTTTCAGTTTTCTTACAGGAAGTGAGGATTTAATTGCAATCATCTTAAAGTATTTCTTAGCTAACATGAGTCGTCTCAAGAATAAAGGAGGTATACAAGTTCCAACTTCCATTGAGTTTATCGGGGTGGATTTCATCGCACCAGTTATAATGCGCAGCGCTTGATTTTGAATTATATCTAACTTTTTTAGAAGACTAGCGCTAGCATTAATATATGCTAAGCAACTATAGTCAAAGTGGCTCCTAACTAAACTTTTATACAACATTGAGAGAATTTTTGGATCAGCACCCCAAAAAACTCCTGCTAAGCATCTCAATATGTTGAGTCGCTGGTAAGCTTTATTACATATATAATCTTTATGTTTATTAAATTTGAGTTTGTCATCTAAAACTATACCTAGAAATTTATGTTCATTTACTATTGAGATTACTTCATTATTACATTTAACTTGAACATTACATTGACTTTTACCAAAAGTCATAACTGAACTTTTTGAAGAATTAATATTTACATTTAGTTCGTTATTGTAATAATTTAACAGTTGCTTAAGAGCTAAATTAATATTACAATTGGCCGAGCGTAGTAGACGATTAATACAATATATAACAATATCATCAGCATATTGTAGAACATTAACACCTAATACTTTTACATATTTACAAATTTGTGATGTATATAAATTATACAGGATTGGAGACAATATTGCTCCTTGCATTAAGCCTTTATGTGCAAATTTTGGACCATGTAGTATATTATTAAATTTCACATAGACAAGACGGTGATTCAAGAATCTATATATCCAATTTAAAAATCTACCAGGAATGCCCAATTCACTTAAAACCTTTATAAGTACAGATAAATTAACATTATCGTATGCTCCTTGCACATCTAAAAATACACAAATTGCATTTGAATGAGCCATTAAAGAATTCTTAATATCATTAAGAAATGAAACAAAGCCGTCAACTGTACTTTTTCCTTTACGGAAACCTAGCTGAAAATCTGGTAATATTGAATTAGTTTCTGTAAAGTAGTCTAACCTAACTTTTATCATATTTTCAAAAACTTTTCCTATGCATGAAGTGAGTGATATTTGACGGTAAGAATTATGATCATGGATTGGCTTATCTTCTTTCAGAATGGGCAAAACACACTGAGTTTTCCACTCGTCGGGAACAACTTGTTTGGACCATAAGTGATTGTAGATATTAAGAAGAACTACTTGTGCGTTTTTGTGTACATTTTTAATCATTAAATATGGTAAATTATCCAGTCCAGGAGTAGAATCTCTTCTTGACATTAAGGAACTATGAAATTCATCCCAGCTAAAATCTTTCATGAAAAAGTTGAAATATTCACTATCATTATTACTTTTAAATATATCTTCTAATGAACTGTCACATACTTCATCATTTGTAAATTTGTCTAAAAATTCTGGTACAAAACTATCACATTTACTATTTATGCTAGAATCTACACGCTTATATTTTTTGATAAAATTCAAAATATTTGTGACTGGGGTGGATATATTAAATGTAGAGCATAAATTTTGCCAACTTTTTCTCTTTTCCTCTTTTATAATCCTTTTTTTGAATGCATCTAATCTCTTATAATTTATATAATTTTCCATACTCAAATTATTTCTATATTTTTCCAAAGCTTCTCCACAATCCTTTACAGCCCTATCACAAATATCATTCCACCACGGAGCAGGTACCCTTTTTTAAATTTTTTTAGATGAATTAGTTATAATTTTTGGAACACATTCATCTCTTAAAGTGTTTAGTAGATCACAAAAATGATTATAACTTTCTAAAGGATTTTGTAAATTATATTCAAAATCTTGAAATAAATCATTTGACATATTAAAGAACTTATCCCAGTTAGCTTTTTTGAATAAATACTTATTTACATTTTTATTTATGTCATATTGCATAGGAGAAGTATTAAGTTTTGTAAAAGTTGGAAAGTGATAACTTCCCAACGGATCCTCACCGACATACCATCCAAAATTTGCACATAAAGGCTTAATGCAAGGAGCAATATTGTCTCCAATCCTGTATAATTTATATACATCACAAATTTGTAAATATGTAAAAGTATTAGGTGTTAATGTTCTACAATATGCTGATGATATTGTTATATATTGTATTAATCGTCTACTACGCTCGGCCAATTGTAATATTAATTTAGCTCTTAAGCAACTGTTAAATTATTACAATAACGAACTAAATGTAAATATTAATTCTTCAAAAAGTTCAGTTATGACTTTTGGTAAAAGTCAATGTAATGTTCAAGTTAAATGTAATAATGAAGTAATCTCAATAGTAAATGAACATAAATTTCTAGGTATAGTTTTAGATGACAAACTCAAATTTAATAAACATAAAGATTATATATGTAATAAAGCTTACCAGCGACTCAACATATTGAGATGCTTAGCAGGAGTTTTTTGGGGTGCTGATCCAAAAATTCTCTCAATGTTGTATAAAAGTTTAGTTAGGAGCCACTTTGACTATAGTTGCTTAGCATATATTAATGCTAGCGCTAGTCTTCTAAAAAAGTTAGATATAATTCAAAATCAAGCGCTGCGCATTATAACTGGTGCGATGAAATCCACCCCGATAAACTCAATGGAAGTTGGAACTTGTATACCTCCTTTATTCTTGAGACGACTCATGTTAGCTAAGAAATACTTTAAGATGATTGCAATTAAGTCCTCACTTCCTGTAAGAAAACTGAAAGTATCTGAGGAAATAGCTCACAGAACACTTTTACTCCTATCGGAGAAGAATGACAACTCTATACAATCAGTTTTTACTACCGCCATCTATATGCAGCCCGTACCGTACTAATCGGAAAAAAATGAGCGCGGGAAATTTCAAATTATTAGTGCGGTAAATTTAAATTCTATAGTTTTAAATGGGGCTTCTTAAAGGGTATTTTTTTAGTTGTAAGAAAAACTAAATAGGTAAACCTATTATTCGGACTGTCGTTTACCTATTTAGCTTTTCTTACAACTAAAAGTTTACATAATATGAAATAAAACAAATAGGTATATTAATAACATTTTGGTTTTATTGAAAGTTCACGTCTTACATTCTCCATTTATAAAATATATTACTTGAAGGAACAGACTCTTATAAAATAAAATATTACTGCTACTTACAGATATATTTAATAGAATCAGGCAATACTTTGCAAAATTTGAATACTTTAAAAAGTGTATTTATTTATACAAATATTACATACTAGATGACGCCCGCAACTCCGTTGCGCCAAAATAGTTTATCGCGAAGGAACCATACATTTTTCCGGGATAAAAAGTATCCTATGTCCTTTCCCGGGACTCAAAGTATCTCCATGCCAAATTTCAGCAAAATCGGTTTAGCGGTTTTAGCGTGAAGACAGACAGACACACTTTCGCATTATTATATTAGCATATTAGCCATGAAATACCCGTTTACTGGCACAAGTGCAGATAAAATGTTGTCAAAACCAAAATGTATAATTCCTGTGATATTTGGTGTGAATATCGGTAAATAGGGCTATTTCTTCCGTGAGTTGAAACTAAAACATCGTTGTAATAACTTTGTTAACCTAGTCATTGGAATATTATGGCGTCGTTTTCAAATTGAAATCAAGTTTTACATTCTTTTGCCCAGTTTTGTAGCAATTATTGGTGGTATTACCGATAGTTGTCTACCCATACGCCATCTAGTTACTAAATGGAAACTGTTTGACAATCAAATTAAAAAGTTAGGAGGCGAAACTTTTTATTTTAGCAATAGCAACACTCTTTTGACATTTGTTCCTTTGACTTGCTGTTTTTGGCGGGAAGAGGAAGGCGCCTTTTTTTAACAATTTGGAAAAATCGTATTTAATAGTTTTTATACATTAAAAGTACTTTAAAAGTACTTTTATATAGTATATGCAGGACGAGAGCGAACTATAAATCTTCGTCATCGACGAAAAGGAAAATAGATGATATATCTCAGGCGATAAGTACAAACCCTTTAGTAAGCCTTCGTATTCTAGAAAATATCCTGACAATAATTGCAGCGGAGAATTTATTGTCTTCGTCGAACATTGTAATGATACAAAAATAGGAAACATGAACCCCCTTAGCCTTTCGAAAATTTTCAAAAACGCAAAAGGAGTTTATGAAAGAGCTAGAATAAGCGCCCGCAAAATAAAAATAACTTTCAAACAAGCAGCATTGGCTAATGATTTCCTCAAAACTCAAACTCAAACTCAAAAAACTCAAACTCAAACTCAAATTTTTTTATTCAGAATAAATTTTTGCAAATATTTTCTGAAAGTCTACATGATGCCTACCACCGGTTCGGGAACTAACCCGGCGAGAAGAACCGGCGTAAGAAACTCGCAGGGGGCCCACTTTATTTACCAAAAAAAGTGAGAAAAAAATTAATCTTTTAAAATAAAGTTTACAATGCTGTAACTTAAAATTATACAATGTCAACATACATACATAATTGTAAGTCATAAAATAATGTAGAAGTAGCCTTGCAAGCAGCCATCCTACTCCCAAGATGTGCCGTCGTTTATGAAATCATTGACCTTATAATAGGCTTTGGCACACAAACGTTCTTTGACTACTTTTTTAAATTTATTAATGGAAAGATTTTGAACGTTTTCTGGGATTTTATTGTAAAGGCGTACACATTGACCTTTAAAAGATTTACTAACTTTACTAAGTCTGATCACCGGTATTTCTAGTTTATACTTATTTCTAGTGTTTCTTCCGTGACTGTCACTTTTGGTTGTAAATTTACTAAGATTCTTTTTAACATATAAAACATTATCCAAAATGTATTGAGAAGCAACAGTTAGAATACCAATTTCTTTAAACTTTTCTCTCAGAGATTCAAAAGCTGACATTTTATAAATTGAACGTATAGCTCGCTTCTGCAGCACAAAAATCGTATTAATGTCGGCAGCGTTTCCCCATAAGAGGATGCCATACGACATTCTACTATGAAAATAACTGAAATAAACTAGTCTTGCTGTGTCTTCGTCAGCAATTTCCCGTATTTTTCTGACTGCGTATGCTGCAGAACTGAGCCTATCTGCAAGATTAGCAATATGAGGACCCCACTGTAGTTTACTATCTAGTGTAATGCCTAAGAATACAGTGGTGTCCACCAAATCCATCTTCTCATCATTTAATAGTATATTGGTTTTAACTTGCCTAACATTGGGCAAAGTAAATTTTAAACATTTAGTTTTCTTAGAATTTAGAAGTAAGTTATTAACGTTAAACCAATGTACTATTTTTGAGAGAGCACTATTTACCTCGTCATAATTTGACTGTTGTCGCTTCACTTTAAAAATAAGTGAAGTGTCATCAGCAAAAAGTACTATCTCATTATCATTATCCTTAACAAGATAAGGTAAGTCGTTTATGTAGATGAGAAAAAGGAATGGACCTAAAATGGATCCCTGTGGGACGCCTAATTCTATTTTGGTCCCATTGGACCTTTTACTATTAATGTCAACCCGTTGAGTGCTGAGTCCCTAATGCCATAGTGGTGCAATTTCCTGATTAATGTAGCATGCTCAACACAGTCAAAAGCCTTGGAGAGGTCGCAAAAAACCCCTAGGGCATCCTGCGAGTCCTCCCATGCTTCAAATATACTATAAAGAAGACCTATACCAGCATCCGTTGTGGATCGACCCTTAGTAAAACCATATTGATTTTTGTGCAATAAATTATTTAAGTTAAAATGTAACAGTAACTGATTTAAAATTATTTTTTCAAATATTTTACTTAGAGTCGGTAGAATCGATATAGGCCTATAATTAGTTGGATCAGATTTAAGTCCCGCTTTAAATAAAGGTACAACCTTACTGTGCTTCATCAAGTCAGGAAAAACACCACTCTTTATGCAGTCATTAAAAATCATTGATAGATGAGGAGCTATGATGTCAATTATTGATTTGATAATTTTAGTAGACATGCCCCAGAGATCAGTAGTATCTTTAATATTTATTAATTTAAAAGTATCAATGATATCTTTGGGGACAATCTCTCTAAACCTAAAATTGACATTACATTCCTTTACATTGTCTCTGAGTAGTTTTTCAGCAGCTGCAGGTGAGGAGTTTAAATTTTTCGTAGTTGAGACCGGAATGTCAGCAAAAAATTTTTCGAAGACCGTCGCAACCTCATGATCATTGGTAATCTTTTTATTTTCAAAATAAATTTCAAAATCAGAGCTACGACAGGTGACGTTTCCAGTCTCACCAGCTATTACTTTCCAAGTAGTTTTGATTTTATTTTTCGAATTTTTAATTTTATTCCTAATGTGAATAGCCTTAGCGGCTTTACAAACTTTTTTAAAAATCTTTGAATAGTTTTTTACATATGTTTTGAATTTATCACTAGTATTCATGCATTTTTCATCATACAATTCATATAATCTTTGTCTGCTTATTTTAATTCCTGTAGTTGCCCACACTGTAAAATTATTATTATTTTCATTGCTTTTTTTAACTGTTCTAGGAGTAAATACAGTATTAAATTGGGTTCTTATCATCTTAAACAATTTGTTAAATGCTTCATCTGAGCTATTTGTCTCATCCAATAATATCATTTATTCAAGATCATCAATGCATCATTTATTCAAGAAAACAATCTAAGAGCATATATCCCAGCAGCCTCTGTGGAAAGGGTTGGGGTAGTTAGGTACATTCCTAAGGAAATTAGTAATACGGATTTATTTGAAAAAATAAGTAGCGATATTGACATAACTGGTATAAGTAGATTTATGAAAAAAGAAAATAATACACTTGTTCCGTTAAATACTATTACCTACTGTTACCTTTTCTGGCACTGTATAACCACAATGCAATAGGCTACTTGACCTATTTTTTTTCTTCATTCTAATCGGTTCCTAATCATTCATTTTTACTAAAAAAACTAATATTTTAATATTTTAAACAGTAGAAACCCATAAAAATGTTGATCGAAAAATATGCCTTTTATATGGCGCCGAAAACACTGTCCGCCATTGTACCGCCATAGTGTGACATCATGTTTTTTGTATTTTATACTTTCTTTATTGAAAAAAAGTTTTATGTGCTAAATGTACGAGTCTAACAGTGCTTAAAAAATTAAAAAATAATTTAGAAATCATTTCTAATGTTGAACACTTTTGTAGAAAAGTTTTGGCCATTTCATTTCCTAACTACAATGAATGGAGATAATATATAAAACTGATGTTTTATTTGAATTATTCAAGAAAATACATTTTATAAATCTTTCTAGGCTTATTCATATTATTTATGTACAAATAAACTTACATATAACGAGCGCGATAAATAAAAGATATTAAATTACAAATGGGATGACGTCACATCCAGATCGGAAGTACCGCAAAAGCGTTTTCGTCAGTACAATTCCTATTTTCATAAAATCATATTTTCAAATCGACTTTATTTATCAATCATAAGCTTTTATTTCACGATAAGGGTGAAATACAGTTTCCTAGGCCAAGTTCTACTAGAAATATGCATTTTTTCAATGAAATTAAATATATGTCAAGTAGCCTATTTCTTAGATGGATGGAGATATAAGGTTCATAATTATATACCTCCAGTTCTACAATGTTTTAAATGCTTACTTTTCAATCACTCTGCAAAATATTGTTTTAATGAACAAGCATGTTCTAAATGTGTAGAGAATCATTCCTATAAAGAATGTGCATCAGAAGTTTTAAAATGTAAAAACTGTGGAGGTAATCACCTAGCTATTTCTAAGGAGTGCCCAATTAAGGCTTCTAAAATTAAGAAAAACATATCTTTGAGAAATAATAATTCTACTTATGCAGACATAACAAATAATTTAACATCTTTCCCACCTCTGACAAAAACTAAACCTCAAAATGTTAAAATTGTACCAGAAAAGATATCAGCCCAGGACATTATTAATAATCAAAAAATTTTAGAAGCCATAATAAGCACTTTGTAAGTATAGGAAATTCTAATGAGATTAATACTACAACACATATTAAACAAACATTCATTAAAAACTTTAATAAGTAATGGATAGTATTAATATTGTACAGCATAACATCCAGAGTTTAAATAATAAAAAACATTTACTTCAATCACTCTTAATAGATAAAGAAATAGATATAGCTTTATTAAATGAAACATGGCTGAAAACTTCAAGTCCTCGGATTCATTTCCCTGGGTATAATTTCATTTTTAAAAATGCTTCAAATGAACACTGAGGAGTGGCAATAATTATTAGGAATTCTATAAAGTATGTGCAGCATCTGACTCCAAATTATCAAGATATACAGTCTGTATTGCTATAACCATAGAAACAGGTATGGGTTCCATTACAATCCTTTGCATTTACAGTCCACCTAGAAACAAAATTAATATAACAAAATTAAAAAACAATAATTAACAATCTTCCTAAACCTATTATCATATCGGGTGATTGTAACGCCCATCACATAGCTTTTGGTTGTACAATAAATAATACAAGAGGACGAGACTTGTATGAAGTTATAGATGAATATAATTTATGTATTTTAAATACAGGTTGTGCTACTACAGTAAGTAGACCAAACAATAACACTTCTGCAATTGATCTGGGCTCACTAGTGTAACATCAATTGCAGAAGTGTTATTGTTTGGTCTACTTACTGTAGTAGCACAACCTGTATTTAAAATACATAAATTATATTCATCTATAACTTCATACAAGTCTCGTCCTCTTGTATTATTTATTGTACAACCAAAAGCTATGTGATGGGCGTTACAATCACCCGATATGATAATAGGTTTAGGAAGATTGTTAATTATTGTTTTTTAATTTTGTTATATTAATTTTGTTTCTAGGTGGACTGTAAATGCAAAGGATTGTAATGGAACCCATACCTGTTTCTATGGTTATAGCAATACAGACTGTATATCTTGATAATTTGGAGTCAGATGCTGCACATACTTTATAGAATTCCTAATAATTATTGCCACTCCTCAGTGTTCATTTGAAGCATTTTTAAAAATGAAATTATACCCAGGGAAATGAATCCGAGGACTTGAAGTTTTCAGCCATGTTTCATTTAATAAAGCTATATCTATTTCTTTATCTATTAAGAGTGATTGAAGTAAATGTTTTTTATTATTTAAACTCTGGATGTTATGCTGTACAATATTAATACTATCCATTACTTATTAAAGTTTTTAATGAATGTTTGTTTAATATGTGTTGTAGTATTAATCTCATTAGAATTTCCTATACTTACAAAGTGCTTATTATGGCTTCTAAAATTTTTTGATTATTAATAATGTCCTGGGCTGATATCTTTTCTGGTACAATTTTAACATTTTGAGGTTTAGTTTTTGTCAGAGGTGGGAAAGATGTTAAATTATTTGTTATGTCTGCATAAGTAGAATTATTATTTCTCAAAGATATGTTTTTCTTAATTTTAGAAGCCTTAATTGGGCACTCCTTAGAAATAGCTAGGTGATTACCTCCACAGTTTTTACATTTTAAAACTTCTGATGCACATTCTTTATAGGAATGATTCTCTACACATTTAGAACATGCTTGTTCATTAAAACAATATTTTGCAGAGTGATTGAAAAGTAAGCATTTAAAACATTGTAGAACTGGAGGTATATAATTATGAACCTTATATCTCCATCCATCTAAGAAATAGGCTACTTGACATATATTTAATTTCATTGAAAAAATGCATATTTCTAGTAGAACTTGGCCTAGGAAACTGTATTTCACCCTTATCGTGAAATAAAAGCTTATGATTGATAAATAAAGTCGATTTGAAAATATGATTTTATGAAAATAGGAATTGTACTGACGAAAACGCTTTTGCGGTACTTCCGATCTGGATGTGACGTCATCCCATTTGTAATTTAATATCTTTTATTTATCGCGCTCGTTATATGTAAGTTTATTTGTACATAAATAATATGAATAAGCCTAGAAAGATTTATAAAATGTATTTTCTTGAATAATTCAAATAAAACATCAGTTTTATATATTATCTCCATTCATTGTAGTTAGGAAATGAAATGGCCAAAACTTTTCTACAAAAGTGTTCAACATTAGAAATGATTTCTAAATTATTTTTTAATTTTTTAAGCACTGTTAGACTCGTACATTTAGCACATAAAACTTTTTTTCAATAAAGAAAGTATAAAATACAAAAAAACATGATGTCACACTATGGCGGTACAATGGCGGACAGTGTTTTCGGCGCCATATAAAAGGCATATTTTTCGATCAACATTTTTATGGGTTTCTACTGTTTAAAATATTAAAATATTAGTTTTTTTTAGTAAAAATGAATGATTAGGAACCGATTAGAATGAAGAAAAAAAATAGGTCAAGTAGCCTATTGCATTGTGGTTATACAGTGCCAGAAAAGGTAACAGTAGGTAATAGTATTTAACGGAACAAGTGTATTATTTTCTTTTTTCATAAATCTACTTATACCAGTTATGTCAATATCGCTACTTATTTTTTCAAATAAATCCGTATTACTAATTTCCTTAGGAATGTACCTAACTACCCCAACCCTTTCCACAGAGGCTGCTGGGATATATGCTCTTAGATTGTTTTCTTGAATAAATGATGCATTGAGGAAATCATTAGCCAATGCCGCTTGTTTGAAAGTTATTTTTATTTTGCGGGCGCTTATTCTAGCTCTTTCATAAACTCCTTTTGCGTTTTTGAAAATTTTCGAAAGGCTAAGGGGGTTCATGTTTCCTATTTTTGTATCATTACAATGTTCGACGAAGACAATAAATTCTCCGCTGCAATTATTGTCAGGATATTTTCTAGAATACGAAGGCTTACTAAAGGGTTTGTACTTATCGCCTGAGATATATCATCTATTTTCCTTTTCGTCGATGACGAAGATTTATAGTTCGCTCTCGTCCTGCATATACTATATAAAAGTACTTTTAAAGTACTTTTAATGTATAAAAACTATTAAATACGATTTTTCCAAATTGTTAAAAAAAGGCGCCTTCCTCTTCCCGCCAAAAACAGCAAGTCAAAGGAACAAATGTCAAAAGAGTGTTGCTATTGCTAAAATAAAAAGTTTCGCCTCCTAACTTTTTAATTTGATTGTCAAACAGTTTCCATTTAGTAACTAGATGGCGTATGGGTAGACAACTATCGGTAATACCACCAATAATTGCTACAAAACTGGGCAAAAGAATGTAAAACTTGATTTCAATTTGAAAACGACGCCATAATATTCCAATGACTAGGTTAACAAAGTTATTACAACGATGTTTTAGTTTCAACTCACGGAAGAAATAGCCCTATTTACCGATATTCACACCAAATATCACAGGAATTATACATTTTGGTTTTGACAACATTTTATCTGCACTTGTGCCAGTAAACGGGTATTTCATGGCTAATATTTTACCAATAATGAACATCAAAGACCCAAATAACACAATTTGGGAAAAAATAATAAAAACCACAAAAACAATAAAAAGTAGGAGTTTGAAAGTGACATGCCCATGACATGCCCGCCAAAACTCTATCAGTTGTCAGTTTGACAATTTGCGTGTTCCTAAACTGTTACCAGTATACTGACCTAATCGCTTAGGCCAATGATCGCTTAGGTTTAAGATATTTTGATTTATGCCACACTTGACAGTACACTGATATTTTTTAGAAACAACCAATATGTATCCGTGATGCCAACCACGGCTTCAAATAACGTTATTTTTTCATAACGTTACTGCTTCAAGGGCTTAAATAACGTTATGAAAATTTACCCGATATTAAAAATAACGTTAAAAATTGATATTAATAACGGTTAATGTTATAACGTTATATAGGATTTATAACGGTAAATATATGTTCTTTGATAACGTTATAGTCCGTCAAGAAAGTCATGACAGGCGGGAAAATTTTCTAAATTTTTTTCTTTGTATTTTTTCTTTGTATTTTCACACAAATCTCGCAAAAAAGTGGGCTGCGAGTGAGATTTAGTGCACCGTGCACGATCGCATACCTGGTACCAGAAAATAACGTTATTATTATAACGATATTTTTTCGTTTAAACATAACGAAAAAATATCGTTATAATAATAACGGTAAATATAACGTTATTTTACTAAATATCGTTAAAAAAATAACGTTATCTGGCTACCATTATGAAAATAGCGGTACGTAACGATATTTTTTCTGTTATTCGATAACGTTATGAAGCCCTGATGCCAACCTACAGATAATTTCAGATCGGTGGGGAACCAATAGAAAATCTAGAAGTGTCTATCGTCGCGCCGTCTGGTGGAGATTAAAAATAAGAAAACCTCTCATTTAAGTTGAATGGACTGTATCTCGGGAATAAAGACGGGAAAAGCAGATAATTTCACCAACCTCAGTTTGGTTCCGTAGCTTCGCTTCGAGGGCCCTCTTCTCTTCTTTTCTTGACACAGATTTACACACACACACTCATTCACACTTGGCTGATTAAATAGTTCTATAGGCTATCGCGCATAGTAACGACGTAGAAGTTGATTTTTTTTTAGGCGGCGCGTTCGAGCAGAGATTCGTTCTGAGAGGCTCGTTTTTGAATACTGACACTCGCGAAGACGACACTGCTTTTTATATAGGTAGGGACGCTCTCGCCGCGTGATTCGTAAACTAGGATTTTTTATTTTTCTACCTTCATTCACAAAAAAGTATTAAATTTTTGAATTCGTTCATCGGTCATATAGCTAGTATAATATAATATGCAGATAATATACAGAATTCATAAATATAATTTTCATAATAAACATACTTAATAATGAGATAGAAATTTCTTGTAACAATAATAGGCTACTTGACATATATTTAATTTCATTGAAAAAATGCATATTTCTAGTAGAACTTGGCCTAGGAAACTGTATTTCACCCTTATCGTGAAATAAAAGCTTATGATTGATAAATAAAGTCGATTTTAAAATATGATTTTATAAAAATAGGAATTGTACTGACGAAAACGCTTTTGCGGTACTTCCGATCTGGATGTGACGTCATCCAATTTGTAATTTAATATCTTTTATTTATCGCGCTCGTTATATGTAAGTTTATTTGTACATAAATAATATGAATAAGCCTAGAAGGATTTATAAAATATATTTTCTTGAATAATTCAAATAAAACACCAGTTTTATATAATTATTATCTCCATTTATTGTAGTTAGGAAATGAAATGGCCAAAACTTTTCTACAAAAGTGTTCAACATTACAAATGATTTCTAAATTCTTTTTCAATTTTTTAAGCACTGTTAGACTCGTACGTTTAGCACATAAAACTTTTTTCAATAAAGAAAGTATAAAATACAAAAACATGACGTCACACTATGGCGGCACAATGGCGGACAGTGTTTTCGGCGCCATATATAGGGCATATTTTTCAATCAACATTTTTATGGGTTTCTACTGTTTAAAATATTAAAATATTAGTTTTTTTTAGTGAAAATGAATGATTAAGAAGCGATTAGAATGAAGAAAAAAAATAGGTCAAGTAGCCTATTAGAGCTTGATGACCTCAAGGAGCTTATTCTTTTGTAAGAAACATGCCCATTTTTATGGAATCCGAAAGATAATAATCCGTCTTGTTTTGCATGCGTTAAGTTTTTAACGCGCATGTGAGTATTATTGCTTCTGCTGCTTTTCTCTTGTAAAAAAAAAACTTGTACGAGACGATCTTCCTTATATAAAAAAGTACTCTGTGGATGCCATAGTAGCTAGTGTATCTGCCTACTTAGGAGATTGCGGGTTCGATTCCCGTGTAAGTCAATCATTTGTAGGTGTTATGTTATTAATATAGGTTTGTTGTCTGCGGTACCCAAATTACAAGCAAGGAATGCTTTGTTCGGGACAAGATTGCGTTGTGAGAATGTGTGATATTATTTATAATTTATTCTTATCTTATTTTTGCAGAAAAAGGAATAATCTCCCAAGATGCGCAAAACACCGCAGACGTCATCTTATTTTTTGACCAACTTTTTGACTCAATTAATAGAAGCTTCGGAAAAAGGAAGAAGCACAGTAAACCTCTTCTGGGACCTGCGACGCCAAACTCGCCACATCACAAAACATGGATGGAGGCTAAAATATTTTTAAAAAATATGAAGTTTGTGAATGTAAAAACCTTAAATGTGGAGCATGTTCCCACTTTAAATAACTGGGTATGGACACTAGAAGGAATAGAACTACTATTAAAAAAAATGCTGTGAAGTACGGAGTGACATCGGTTTGGTTGCGGCATCTGAACCAGGATCCAATCGAAATTTTTTTTGGATCGATAAGGAGCCAAGGATGCCGGAACGTAAACCCTACTCCAGATGGGTTTGAAGCAGCATTTAGCAGCCTTTTAATAAACAGCCTATCTAGTGTCCATGCCCCTGGGGCAAATTGTGAGGTGGATAATTGCCATGCTTTGCACGAAGTTCTCATCATAAGCGGGGCCTGCAAAGAACAAATAAACTGCGAGCTGTCTAAGATTCCGGACATAGAAATTATACCCCTTGAAGACAAAAGTGACCCCCGAATAGTTGGGGGGCTACAATATGTTAGCGGTTATTTTGTTAAAACCGCTAAGAAGAAAGTCTTCAATTCAAGGGTTGTAGTGAATGCAAAAAAAACTTAATGTCCGATCAGGAAGGAGAGTATTTAAAACGTAGAGAGTACGCTAATAAAAAATGGCTTTGCAGTCCCAGCGACTCTCTCTTGAATTGTGTTTCGAATCTGCAGGATATAAATTACACAATAATTAAAAAGTGCTTAGATAAAAAATATTTAAAAATAATAATTAAAACAGTGATATTTATTCACATACAATTTGATTTCTTAAAATGTGAACTGCATAAAGAAAAATTAATCGATTTTTTAATCAATATATCCTGCAGATTCTTCATTTACAATTACTGTAAGAATATAAATAGAATATTAATGAATAGGAGAGAGTGTGATGATGATACGGATTTGTTTATGCTGAAAGCGAAAAAATTATATATGAAATGTTTTAAAAGAAAAAAATAAATTATATCAATTACGGTTGTCAGTGTTTTATTTATTGAAAAACATCCTATAAAAAGAAACAAAAAGCAACCTAAACCCAGTAACCAATGCTATATGTAGGTATATATATTGACAAAAAGTTGTCAAAACCTACTTCCAGAGAGCGCCACTTGTCTTACCCTGTTTGGCCGTCGAGTTGTACCTCTATTCCTATATATAAAAAAGTACTCTGTGGTACTGACGGTGATAATATTGACCGTATAATAGGCAGGGCTTCATAACGTTATCGAATAACAGAAAAAATATCGTTACGTACCGTTATTTTCATAATGGTAGCCAGATAACGTTATTTTTTTTAACGATATCTAGTAAAATAACGTTATATTTACCGTTATTATTATAACGTTATTTTTTCGTTATGGCATAACAAAAAAATAACGTTATAATAATAACGGTAAATATAACGTTATTTTCTGGTATCAGGTATGCGATCGTGCACGGTGCACCAAATCTCACTCATATTTAAAATGTAATAAGCGTTATCTGTGAAAATACAAAGAAAAAATACACCTTAAAAGCGTGATTACGTTTAGAAAATTTTCCCGCCTGTCATGACTTTCTTGACGGACTATAACGTTATCAAAGAACATATATTTACCGTTATAAATCCTATATAACGTTATAACATTTACCGTTATTAAATACATTTATAACGTTATTTCTAGTATCGGTTAAATTTTCATAACGTTATCTATGCCCTTGAAGCAATAACGTTATGAAAAAATAACGTTATTTGAAGCCCTGCTGCCAGTGGGAGACAAATCTGTCATCGCGACATTTTCAATCGTTTTCTGAATACATATTTTTATTATTTCTGAACGTAAAAAATGGTAAAACCTAGTAAAATCGTGCTATTGACGAATGACGCTAGGTGGGCTTCACAGAGTACTTTTTAATTTTTTTATATACGGAACAGTGGTGTTCTTAACGGCTATATTTTCATAGCGCGCTAGATGGAATACGCTATATTTTTCAAGCGCGCTAGTTTTGACGCTACGTTATAACGAATGAAATCTCGATTCGTTCAACCCCGCTAGTTTTAACGCTACGTTATAACGAATTTCAAGCGCGCTAGTTTTGACGCTACGTTATAACGAATTTCAAGCGCGCTAGTTTTGACGCTACGTTATATCGAATGAAATCTCAATTCTTTCAAGCGCGCTAGTTTTTAACCGACTTCCAAAAAACGAGGAGGTTATATGTTCGGCTGTGGATATTTTTTTTTTTTTTTTTTTTTTTTTTTTTTTTTTATTTTTGTATGTTCAACGATTACTCCGCCGTTTGTGAACCGATTTTCGAAATTTTTGTTTTGTTGTATTAGGTTTCACTCCAATTTGGTACCATGTTCACAAAAGTGGTGACCTGATGATGGGATCCAGAAGTAATCGAGGGAACTCCTCGAAATTTATATGGAAACATATGGTGATTTTGGTTTTATGTGAAGTGTACTAAGAATATGCTACCAAAAAGTCAAATATTGGGTAAATGGTATACCCATGGTTTCGAAGATGCTGAGAGAACTCCTGACTCTTTATAGATACACGTTTGGGAGTTTCGGCGTTGTTTTAAGAACAGAAAGCATATGCTACCATGCAATTCAAATTCATCATCATCATCATCGTCATCATCATCATTACCACGTCGTGTTAAGGTCACCAATGTCTCATGGCACAAAATAGATAATAGTACAAGGCATAGGTATGGATACAATAATAATAATTATGTACATAACAACACCAATTATTATAGGCTGTTTAATATACACGGCGGTCGGCGCCGCAGAGGCAACGGCGTCGCCGCGCGGCGCGCGGCGACGCGTACGTAAACATCGTATTCAAGTTCTAACTGGAATGTCAGGGCATGCGGCATGCCGCCAGAGTAGACAAAATGATAGAGTATGCGACTTAGAACTGATGTAATTTTTTTAAGTTTGACGTATTATGACAAAAGTCGTCGCTAGGGTCGTAACCTACAAATTTAGTTGTTGTTTATATTTTGGCACATGCAAAGAAAACTGTCAGAATTCAATTTCAAAATCTTATTTTTAAAATTAAATTATACCAGCCAGCGCGCCAGCCTTTAACTTATCCTGGCGAAACACGAAAGAAACGACAGATATTAATACTCGTCAGTCTCATAGCAGTCGAAGTACTGGTAGTTATGTCTATTGTGATGCCACGCTGCGAGCATTTTGCAGCACGTGTTCACTTAGATCTTTTTAAATGTATTGTTTAAATTTATCTATCTACCTGATATTTGGGCCTTGGGGTATGCCGTATGACTCATATCAGTCTTAACAAATTGTAATAAGATACGTAGAATATACGCAGTACCACCGACGACCACTTATAAATTTGCGGACTATGACGGAGGTCAACTTAAGGTGAACGCAGATTTGGCCGCACCGCACGCACCGCAGTCGCCGCATTCGGAATTCTTTATATGAAGTTATAGGCAAGCTCGCATACCTACCTACCCGCGCCGCAGTCTTCGCAACTTCATAATAATATGAAGAATTGCGAATGCGGCGACTGCGGTGCGTGCGGTGCGGCCAAATCTGCGTTCACCTTTAATAACAATTATACGAGATCAATTACCACTCAATATTATGATTTATGTTGTCAATTCAATGCTCACTGCTCACACCAAGCTCACTGTTGAGTTGTCAGACGTCAGTTGCTTACAAACTTTCAACAACACAACGAAAATCTGTTACGAGTTACAACTACCTATATAAAACTTCTACGTACAAGCGATAGCGCGACACAGGAGCGCCTCAGTGACATCTAGTGAAGACAATATGAAACTATTTTTTATACAATTTGAATTGGCACTAACAGTTTACCTACTAGGTAACTAAAAAGAGTGAAATTATTATTTTTAACAAAAAATTAAAACCGACTTCCAAGGTAAAAACAATATTAATAGCATCCTTATAATATGAACTAAAAAGTATTAAATAATTTTTCCTATCTAATATGTAGTGCCTTTTCCCGAATCCGGCTAAACTTCAACTATTTCTGTACTCAATCTTCATCATTTTGAAGTCGGTGCCAGTTCCAAAAGTTTCAAATTTTCTGTCAAAGAAATAAAGATTCAGCTATATCTGGTACCGACTTCAAAATGATGAAGATTGAGTACAGAAATAGTTGAAGTTTAGCCGGATTCGGGAAAAGGCACTACATATTAGATAGGAAAAATTATTTAATACTTTTTAGTTCATATTATAAGGATGCTATTAATATTGTTTTTACCTTGGAAGTCGGTTTTAATTTTTTGTTAATGGCGCTACGTTATAACGAATGATACGCTATAACGATCGATTGGACACGTTGTAAAATTACCGACGTTATTGAATTCTTTCGATAATAATTACAACGCGGTGGGTCAGTTAGTGTAATATATAACGTGTTTGTTAAAGATAACTTGGAATAATATACTTAATCGTTTGAAGGCATTATTATTTATTTGGTTAATTTTATTTTGTTTGAAATATTTAAATTAAAATGATAGCTGTACAATATAATTATATAAAATATTTTAATTGAAATGAATTGGTTTTTATACAATTCATTTTTTTAAGTATTAAATTATCTAAATGGTTTTTAATTATTTTTTTATTTTTTGGTAATATACTTAAAATATTAGGTTTTTTTTTTACATTTTATTTACATTTAAAAATATAATAATGTATCCAGATTTGGAAAAAATACGTTCACATGGAACGGAAGTTACAATTATATTGCAGTACAGTGCTGTTCGGAGCAGGGGGTCAATTATTGATGATTATAAAACATTATAATTTACCTATGCACGCAACGCAACACTGAAAAAATTATGACAGCTGAATTCACCCGATTTGGACCCGAACGATACGACAACAAACCAACGAAAGTCACGCGCGGTCCGCAGCGCGAGCGGCGCCGCGCGAGGTCAGTGACCGCGCGATACGTTATATTATAACGTAGCGTCCTAGGCATAGTTTTATAGCGCGCGCTATTCGTTGCGAAGAAATAGCGCGCTACTTTTTTCAGCTATACGTTATATTAACCACCACTAATACGGAAAGTGGGCTTAACAGGCTGAAGTATGGAGTGTAGGTGAAGGAATAGGCGCATAACTTGCGCATAACTAATGAGTTGTAATAATTTTGGACACAAGTATAATCTCAGTTATTGGTTGGTACTTCGTTTTATAAAAACAAGAAGCATTTGTATTCATTTAATTTATTAGCTATTTACACTAATATATAGTATATAGTTAAATTGTTCTTAAACATAATTTCAATTTTCGGTTGTCTTTTGTTTCTTAGCATCAGAAGGACCTTCCTCATTGTCTTGAAAAATTGGCATGGGTTGAGTTTTTTTATAGGCAGGAGCCACCCAAAACGGATTTTCCTCAGCCTCCTTTGCATATTTCAAAATGGCCTCCCTAGGATCTTGTTCATCATTGACCCTTTTGCTTAGACCCAAATTTCTTATAACAAATGAACTGAGTGTGCTGCCAGAGGCTGCAACTCTACCTCCTTGCCCAGATGTTATAGGCAGATCAGGTCTTCTAGATTTTAATGGGTCAAGTCTATCCTTTTCCATTTTCTTTTTACTCGTTCTAAGCTTCTCTTGCCTGAACAATGGGAGGGCATGGGGTGTTATGATCTGTTGAGAGCTCACCACTTCCATTGACTGCTTCTTGCGATGCGTTTTGACTATGCACAGCTTAGCGCCTCGAAGACTTCTCTTGTTATCGTAGTAACATTTGACAACACCATTGCCGCAACCTACAAACATCTGGTTTAGTTTAGCATGCCACACAGCCTTTATGACATGAGATTTGGTTACATTTATATGGGCTGCCTCCTCAAATGTTTTTGTGTTGTAGAATATCAGTCTACCCTCCTTCTGATTCCTTTGCAATGATTCACCAGTAAACACCATGGAGTCATCTGGACTAAAATTACAATCTGTCTGCTCATATCTAGAGAAGAGATTGTCAAAAACATTGAGAGGATTCTTGAAATTTCTTAGGTCCCACAACTTCAAAGTTTCATCATTGGAGCGACTGGCTAAGTATGAACCAAGGTAGGAAAAGGCTATACTTGTCATTTCAGCCTGATTTTGATGAGCATCTCGTAACAGGCAACTTGTGTTAACATAATTCTTTCTGTGATCCCACATTTGTATTGAGCCATCATAGCACCCACAGGCAACAGTGTTGCCATCTCTGGAGAATGCACATGACGTGGGATTAGTCTTCAGACCACCCTTTTGTCTGGGTTTTATTACAGCTTTGTGTTGTTTGGGGTTCTCAGTTAGCCAAATTCTTAGGGTTCCATCTTGAGAGCAAGTGAGGAACTCTTCCCTAATATGTGGATGCCAGCAACCACTGTTCAGTGCAGCAGTGTGGCCTTTAGTTCTAGAACCAAATTAAATAAAATTATTAAAAGTATGTTTCAAAAAAGCAAAAACTGTTGGCCCAACTTTTTAGACCAAAATAGTAATCAATTAACTACAAAAAAATTGTTTACTGTCTATGCTAGTGCTGCCTGTAGCATGATAACAATTCAGTAGTGTCCGACCGAAGCTTCGGCTTCGGCTTAAAAAAACCACCTTCGGCAAAACCTTCGGCCGGATTTTAGGCCGAAGCCGAAGGTTTCGCCGAAGGTCTGAGCAACGATCGAAATTGAACGAACTGATACGAAAGACTGAGTGAGTCGTGAAAGAGCGACGGACCGTTCCCGCGTTCGTGTATGCAGAGGCCGCTGGGAGTCACTGTCAAATACAATAAACAAACACTAACTTCTTAATTATTTATCCTTCGATCGCGGATTCTTGGAAATCTATTGTTATTCTATTGTTATCGCGGGCGCCGGTGTCCTTATGAGGGTTGATAGGTTAAATTATTAATTAAGAAGATTATTGATAAATATTTAAGATTATAAATAAATTAAATGTTCTTAATAATATATTAATATATTATTAAGAACATTTTATTATTAAGAAGTTAGTGTTTGTTTATTTTATTTATTAGTCTATTTTTGGTCTAGTTGAGTAAAACAAAGACTGATTGATTGGTCTAATTATTGTTATTTGTGAAATAATATATTTTTTTATATTTACAAATAATTAATAAATAAATCACAAAATCACAAACTTTTTTTACCATCTCTAATTTACATTATATATTTTAATGAGACATTGATTGATATTATATTGAATTGAAGTTTTGAAATAATTATTTCAAAACTTCAATTCAGTATAATATCAAGCTTGCAGGCAATATTATGTATTGAACAAAATTAATTACTGAGAGTCGAGAGATTAAGATTATAAACCTTCGGCTTCGGCTTCAGCCGAAGGTTGTGGCGATTACCGATTAATCAGCTTCGGCTTCGGCCAAAAATAGACCTTCGGTCGGATACTACATTTCAGTAATAAATCCTATTGACTAACAAGGATATTTATAATCATAAAAAAGTATGTAGTAAGCATAGACGGTAGTAAGTAATAAATTAATAATTTACCTTGCCATATCAGTAATATACTGGTCTCCCTTCACACACTCCAATACTTCAAATCCATCTCTGTCCAACACCTTGGCCTGAGCCGACCCGCTCACAACCAAAATGGAGTCTCCTGTTGCTGAATACTGAAGAGCTTTAATAGGATGATTCTCACATGGCTGCAGAGTGCGGAATGACCTCATAGATGTATCCATGCCTTAAAAAAACAAAATCTATATATTTAATCTTTTTAATGATACAAAATTTTGCACAAAATATGTTATATTAATGTTGGTTGAATTTTTTAAATTAAGACATATTTTGTACCTGCAAAATCCCAAAATGATACTTCATAGTCAATGGAGCCTGTTGCTAAGCGAGCGCCAGATGGATCAACTGCTAAAGCAACAACTGCTTTGCTTCCATGATGCATTTCAACCTATAAGTAGAGATCAACTATGATAACATGGCACGCCCCTCCAAATGACTGTTTCAATGTGTGTAGTCACATCCATAAGAAAGAGTTTGTATGTAGTAAGTATTCAACCAATCACAGTACACGTAATATTTCACATATATGTCACTTATTACCAAGATTTGTTGGCCAACTAATCATAACTAGCCTACCGCGCAAGACATCGCAATTCAAACATTTTGACAAAGCACTTCACAACATTTTAAATTTTGGAGGGGTGCCCCATGTTATTGTAGTTGATGTCTAACATATTCATTATTAAGTTGTCACATGTTCCTATGTTTCTTATTATAAATATTGTGAATACATAATAGTTTTAATACCTCGTGTGAATTAGGAATTCTCTTCTCCAAACTGAACTCCTCATCATCAGAATCACTGAGTTCATCATAGCTGTCTTCATCTTTTTGTGCTGCATTATCTTCTTTAGTCTCTTTTGTATTAGTTTCAGGTTTATTGTGTAAGTTTGCTGGTATCGGTGGTCCTATTAAATCATCGTCGTGTTCCTCTTCTTCAACAGATTGAGATGAAGTGGGTTTGGTAACAGTGTGGGTATTATCTTGTGATTTGTCTTCGCTGATTTCCTGTTCTTTTTTGTTCTTTTGAAGCTCCTGTGCCGTTTTCTTTGCTTGCTCCATCAATTCATTTATGTTGAAGTTTTTCGCTTTCTTTCCGAAGTTTTTGATGCCCATTACCTCTTGAACATGTTGACTCTCTAAATCGTCTGCTATTTCTTCGATCTCTTTCTGTTCTTGTATAGGAGTGCGACCAAACTTACCAAAACCGGTCACCACCTCATTTTTTTCATTTTCAGATGATTTACTCACGTTAAAATTGATTTTGCCAAATGCTATTCCCTTCTTCATTGTAAAAGCTTTTGTGAAGGTTTTTTTATTTCAAAATATTACTGAGAAGTAGCATGCAATTGATTTTATAAAATTAAAGTAAATACCCAAGCTTACAATGTAAATAATTTACGGTAAAAAGTAAATTAAAAATCTACCAAACAATGAATTAAATTGTTGTTAAAATTCTTCTTCCTCTTTCTTTTTCGATTTTGACGTTTGTTTGACGTAAGATGACAGGTTAGCATAGACATTTTTTTTTGGTTTGATTCGTCCCATTCAGGACAGGCAAAGGGAACAAAGCCCATACAGCCATGGGTTAGCATAGACAACATAATATTTTTATCCTTATTGAGAGATTTTCATAACTTTTTAATTTGATTGTCAAACAGTTTCCATTTTAGTAACTAGATGGCGTATGGGTAGAAACTATTGGTAATAGCAGGGAATACCGAATACCAACAAAATGGTTTAACATCGCGCGGGCCACAAATAGTCTCGGCGGGCCGCGGGTTGGGGATAGCGGCTCTAGAGTAATCTAGACATGTCTTATTTAGAATTTATAGTTTGTTCGTTCTAAGATGATATGGGTGACAGTTGTCATATTCCTTGCTACGGATTTTTTTTACAAGAAAACAAAAAAAAAACAGAATGTAATAAATTATATTCCATCTACAAAAATAAATGTTTCCTGTAATTGTAAATGAATAAAAATGAAAAGTTGCTAAATGCTAACTTATTGATATAAAATTATAAATATTAACTTTGAAATAGGAGTATAAAATTATTGTTACGAAAATATTTGAAAAATGTCAGATGCATGAAACGGAACTTATGTCAATAGAGATTGACACAGTTGAATCGAAATCAAATCGATAAAAAAGGGCGGCCATCTTAAATCGCCGGCGTCACTCTGAAACATCAGTACGAAATCGATAATTTCGATATCAATTCCTTTACGAGGTGATTCGATATTTTTAAATTATTCGATTAATTTTTTTAGGTAACTTCCCTACTATTGTCAATTATAATGTGTCACGCATATCATCATAAAACGAACAAACTATAGTGTCTTGTAATTCCGTCCATTCCTAGGAGGACAAGTAAAACAACGACTATAAAATCAATTTATTTATTCTTTTTCCGACTATTCTTCGGGGCTTGAGGTTTACCGAATGTTTTGCCCTTATTTTTATTGAACTTTCCTTTACCCTGTGCTCCCTTGCCATGGACAGGTTTGCCTTTTTGAACACGGTTGGCGTCGTAACGGAGGCGTTTTGTGGCGTTCTTGGATGTGTCTGTGAGGTCGTTAGCGAAGTTAGACTGTTTTCGTTTGCCAGTGGCCTTGTTCTTCTTCCTGGCTGGTCTGTCCTCGTCGTCTTCTTCTACGGCCCGTATTCTACGCTGCTTCTTGTTTCGCTTCGCAACTCTTGATTGCAGCAACGCCACCTGTAACGTAAATAAATTAGAAATACAAAATAACTACATAATAATTAGAGATGTGCCGATCATGACTTTGGCCGACAGCTGACTAGTCGGCCAAACCGATCGTGGTTTCGGATGTTTCCGTAACGCTTCGTTTACTGTTGATTCGCGAGATGCGCAACATACACAGCCTTGCTTGCGAACGTGTCGGATCGTCATGTGATCGTCATACTCATGATACAGTTGATGGTTTTCAGGATGTTTTTTAATTACGTGTAACATTATGTGTAACACGCAATCTGGCTTTAATGATGACCTAATTCGTCAATACAAAATCCGAGTCTTTTATATTTTAAATAAGAATTCGCTATAAATATATTTTATTGAAGAAGTAAATTATGTTGTTCTGTACCAAGGTATTATAAGATACAATTTTATTTAATAAATGTCATAGATATTTCTTTACCAGCAAGTAATTTCAGACACAATTCTTGTAATTTCAAAATAATCAAGGTTTTTCTAAAATGTCATTTTAATACTAGTAAAAAAAAGACGGGTTGCACTCCGGGAGTGCCGGCAGAAGTGAAAACTTGATTATTAACGTTGTGCATTATTTTTTTTAACCCGTTTTTTATGAAAATAGATTTTTTTAATTAATCGAAACCCTTACAATTTTTTAACCCATTTTTTATGAAAATCGATTTTAAAAAAAATCTATTCCTTTAATTAATCGAAACCCTTGCAATCGATTAAATTTTTAACCCATTTTTTGTGAAAATCGATTTTTAAAAAAATCGATTCTTTTAATTACTTAATCGAAACCCTTACAATCGATTAAAAAATATCGACAATCGAAAAAAAACAATCGATCGTTCGATTAATCGATTTCAATGTTACAACACTACTCTCCAATCGTCTTACGGTTTTTCGATCAGCACGAGAATCTGACGCGAGTTTCACAGTTTTTACCCATTCCACAAAAGTGCTCAACGCCGCTAAAGAAGTTTTCACTTCAATAATAAAAAGCCGGATAGTCGACGCCGACTATTCGCCGTCTACAAAAGTGGCCGGATAGTCGGCTTTACCGACTAGTCGGCACATCTCTAATAATAATATACACTAAGTGTGTAAACATACTAGGCTGAATTACGCCGACGTAAATTCCGCCGCGTTTACGCCGCGTTTTAAATGCATACAAAATACGGGCGGAACGCGATGGACGACACACTATGCCGAAATTCCGTCGCGAGCCGAATTTCCGTCGAGCCGAGTCTAGCGTAAAGTTCGGCAGCGATTCCTCGGTAATGTTTTATATAGCAACACACTCAAAACCGAACATAGCAAATCCAACCTTAAAGTATGAGCCAGTACTGACTGCCAATAAGACTGGCAGCCAGTATTGGCTTGGCATATGCCGCGTGTGAACAGTTTTTCAAGCCAGGCCAAACTGTTCACACGCGGCATATGTCAAGCCAATACTGGCTGCCAGTCTTATTGGCAGCCAGTACTGGCTCTGTGTAAATTATACTTAAGGGTCTATACAGACGGACCGCATTTCAACTACAATCCAACCGCAAATTGCAGTTCAAGTTCAGTTTGAATGCAGTTGATAATGGTTTGCAATTCTATTGCAGTCGTGTCAACTGCATTCAAACTGCACTTGAACTGAAATTTGCGGTTGGATTGCAGTTCGTCTGTATAGACCCTAACTCCAAAGGGTCTATACAGACGAACCGCATTTCAACTACAATCCAACTGCAAATTGCAGTTTGAATGCAGTTGACACGAGTGCAATAGAACTGCAAACCAAACGCGCAGTCAGATTGCCGTTCAGTTGCAGTTGGCGTGCAGTCGTGTGAACTGCATACGACATACCGACTGCATCCAAACTGCACCCTTAGTTCTAACACCGCGTTAACGTGTGCGTTAAGGGTTTATACAGACGGACCGCATTTCAACTGCAATCCAACCGCAAATTGCAGCTCAAGTGCAGTTTGAATGCAGTTGACACGACTGCAATAGAACTGCAAACTAAACGCGCGTCGGATTGCAGTTCAGTTGCAGTTGGCGTGCAGTCGTGTAAACTGTTTGGTTTGCAGTTCTATTGCACTCGTGTCAACTGCATTCAAACTGCACTTGAACTGCAATTTACGGTTGGATTGCAGTTGAAATGCGGTCCGTCTGTATAGACCCTTACATCCGAGAATTTTAAATACTCACGCGCGCGTTCCGCAACGGAAATGACGCCGCGAAATTTCGGCTCTTCGCGTAATTTATAGTGTGTCGCATCAGACGTAAGCGGCTGAACGTAATTTCGGCCACGCAAATTACGCCGACGTAATTCAGCCTAGTGTGCTGAAACCCTAAAATATAATATTAAAAAATTGTGACGGTTAAGTTACCTTTTCCATTTCGCGCCGCACTCTCTCCTCGGGTGTGTCTTTGGGCGCGTGTTTAGTTTTCTTCTTCTTCTTCTTGTTATCGTCATCGGAGTCATCGTCTTCATTTTTGCGTTTCTTACCCTTCTTTTCTGACTGTGCTTTTCCCGCTAACAAAAACGAATTGAGAATTAACATAGCTATTTAAACTTTATCACTTAAACATTACTAATAAAATAAAATATTTAAACAATTTTGCTGTTTTGTCCTTGTTTGTTACGTTGGAAAAGGCGCTTGATAGACATAAGACAAAACATCAATGATATTCTACTAAATACAGATCTGTTACGTTCATACTATTTTCCGGCTCAAATTGCTTCCGAACAATTTTCAAATTCATTTGTCAAATTTAACAGATAAGTGAAACAAAAGATACGAAATGCCATTTACATAAAAGAGACAGACTAAATAAAAGACGGGCCAATTGGCCCGTATTTGAGGCTTCACAACGCGCGCGGTAGTAACATATCTGCTTTGAGTTTTTTTACGTGTGTGTGTGAGTTTTTAAGTGTCAAAACCACTCGAGTATCTAACGTTTCAACGTTTTGGAGTGGAATACTGTTTGGACTGAGTCGAGTAGATATAAAGGACGTTTTTACGCTGAAATTCAAGATTCAGTACCTAGTCGACCGTGGTTTTTTAAATATTTGAAAGCTAATAAGCCTGTATGCTCTACTATATGTCGGCTACGTCTGGGTCACTCATGTAATCCAGTATTTCTAGCTAAAATAAGGGTGAGGGATAGCTCATTGTGTGAATGTGGCTTGGATGAAGGCTCTCCAGACCATATATTTTTTGCTTGCGAAAACAACCTTTCATTGTACGATTACCTTCCTCCTAATATTCCTCGTCCCACTAATCTTAAATCTATTTTATCGTTAGTATATTCTCCATTTATAGGCACCTTATGCTCGTTCATTGCTCATAATCACATTAGGCTCTAGGTGTAATAAGAATTCTCTTCCTTATAATTATTATATTATTTATTGTAATTATGTTTATGTATTCCATGTATATTTAAAGGCTAAGAAACAATATTTTGCTTGTTCTGGTTTTTTCTGTTTTATTATATCTTGTATTTGCATGGTCGCATGAAGTCATCACTCATTACCCGTGCCCAGGCATGGCAATCAGTTTGCGTTATATTATTTAAGATGTTATAACTGTACATATTTTTCGCCTCAACTCTGATGCTGGCAACTCCTAAACGGGGAGGCTTACGCCAAAGAAGAAGAAGAACGTTTTAAAACAATACCTACAGTTTAATCCCAAAGTTATAAATTTCTGAAATTAATTTGGATTAATAATAATAAAACACTATAGTTTGTTCGTTCTAAGATGATATGGGTGACAGTTCTCATATTCCTTGCTACGGATTTTTTTTACAAGAAAACAAAAAAAATCAGAATGTAATAAATTATATTCCATCTACAAAAAAAAATGTTTCCTGTAATTGTAAATGAATAAAAATGAAAAGTTGCTAAATGCTAACTTATTGATATAAAATTATAAATATGAACTTTGAAATAGGAGTATAAAATTATTGTTACGAAAATATTTGAAAAATGTCAGATGCATGAAATGGAACTTATGTCAATAGAGATTGACACAGTTGAATCGAAATCAAATCGATAAAAAGGGCGGCCATCTTAAATCGCCGGCGTCACTCTGAAACATCAGTACGAAATCGATAATTTCGATTGCAATTCCTTTACGAGATGATTCGATATTTTTAAATTATTCGATTAATTTTTTTAGATAACTTCCCTACTATTGTCAATTATAATGTGTCACCCATATCATCATAAAACGAACAAACTATAGAAGAATTGCAAAAATTAACCATAATAGACTGTGTTGAAAATGTTCAATACGAGCTGTCAAAAATGCGGCTGATAGTCTGGATTGCGTTCCCTTTTAAATAGTAACCAGTATACTAACTATAAAGGAACGGCTTCGCAGTATACTAAAATGACGTCACACTCTACAGTGGTCGCAGTACATTTCGGAACATAGCCTAAATAAACTGTTCAATAAAATTGAAGCATGATATTGACAGTAAAATTGCTCGTCTAGGGGCCGGCTAAGTTAGCTTTTTAATAAATAATAGGGTAAAAATTTTAAAAATTATCTTCTAGGCTTTACCTTTTCCAGGGTGCTGCGTGAGCGCAAGTCTTTCCTTCTCTTCTCTCTTCTGTTTTGGAGTCTGGAACCAGTCCCTCTGCCGCTGCACCTCGTACTTGGGACCTACTGTATTTTCTTCTTTCTTTATGGTACCCTCCAGTTTTTCCGTCTGTTTCTCCATTTTTTTCAGCTGTTTATCAGCATACTCCTCATCTAATATAGCGGCTAAAAAAATAATATCTTAGAATATATATTTTTCGAAAACGATAAACAAGTACCCAAGATTAAGCGATCAAGGCTGACGTTCTGCTTAAAAAATAAAAAAAAAAACATACCAATGTCAGTCTCGAGCGCGGCGAGTCGTGCACGATATTTGTCGACGATGTCGCGTGGCACGATGCGCGACTTGACGGGCTGTCGCGCGCGACGCACGATCGTCTTGACAAGCGCCCGCTCCCCCTCCCCCGCCAGCGATACAGACACCCCCGCGCGGCCCGCACGAGCTGTACGACCCACCTGAGTACAACGAATAATCATAATTTTACAATATTCACTCGTTAGTACTTTTTTGACAGGAAAAAGCTATCAATAAACAGGCGGACCGGCGGGGTGATCCATATCTTGCGACAGCAGTGTAGGGTTTAACAGCATATATTGCATGATATCTGCTGTCAAACTCCTGCTGCATTGCTAAATAAGAAATTACTGACAGACTACCGCCTTGTCGCAAGACACATAATCACTGTGCGGATCCCGGACCTTTGGATGGCATGTATTACCAATTATATAGAAATCATGTCTCCTTTGACGTTAGGATCGCGAACATAAGTACATACTCAACAAATCAACGCTTGTCAGTCTTGTTATCTGTACTAATATTATAAAGCTGAAGAGTTTGTTTGTTTGAACGCGATAATTTCAGGAACTGCTGGACCGATTTCAAAAATTCTTCCACCTATGTATAGCTTAGATGTCCCTGAGTGCTATAGGCTATGTATGTACCACAGGAGGAGCCGAGGCGGACCACTAGTTAATAATATTACCTACCCTGTGTATATAATGCTCGATAGTGGCGGGCAGGGTGAAGTTGATGACGGTCCGCACGCCGGGTATGTCGAGACCGCGCGCCGCCACGTCCGTCGCCACCAGCACGTCCACCACCTCCTCGCGGAACCGCTTCAGCGAGTCCAGGCGCTGCGGCTGGTTGAGAGCGCCGTGGAGTTCCGCCACCTCGGGATAGATATTTTAGTATATAGGCTTTTTGAACCCACTTAAACGAAAATAATACACGGACAATTTAATCAAAATCCGTCCAGCTATTTAAGGAGTTTAACATAAAAGATCGTAGACAATCTTGCATTTGAAACTAACAGACAAAATGCACGAACACGGTGCAGCACTCGCGGAACGTGCGGCACACCAGAGAGAGACGGACAGACAGTGCGAGGGAGAGGCATATACCTTGACGCCGAGCAGGCCGAGCGCGACGTGAAGGCGGTGCGCCTGGCGCTTGGTCTGCACGAACACGACGCAGCGCTCGCGGAACGTGCGGCACACCAGCGCCGCCAGTAACGCCTCACGGTCCGACTCGCGGTCCGCACGGATCCTGCAGGCAGACGTATACATCAAAACCAATGCAAAATTGACAATACAAAAGGACAATACACAGTAAAAGGTGGCAATTTCGAGAAGAAACACATATACACGCGTACGCATTTATGCACGCATAAGTGCGTACAAAGTTTATGTCATTAGCTTGCATTCCCTATCTGTATTAACGTTAGTCCTCTTGGCCCAGAGAAACGCGTTTACAGGTGGCCTATTTTCATTCTAGAATGTGCCTGTGAACACAGGCTGTAAAACGCGCGCGGCGCGTGCACACATGCTGCCACACGCGCGATTGTGGCCCCTGCCAATATCTCGCGAGATTGCTTGCAGATCTGCCTAAAGAATACGCCGTACCTGATGAACTCCTGACGCAGATTGAACGCGACGTCCTTGTTTGAGTCCAGGAACAGCTTGACGGGCTTGTTGAGGGATACGGCGGCAAGGTCCTTGACCTCCTCGCTCATGGTCGCGGAGAACAGCATCGTCTGCCGCTTTGCCGAGCACTGCCGAATGATCTCCTTCATCTGCTCCGCGAAGTATTCGTCCAGCATCCTAGAGATTGGAACTGTTAGTAATGAGACAGGACACACAAATAAAGAGCTGATTTAAAAAATGCGGTCTTGTCTTTCTATGTTTAATGATAAGATAGTTAATCTATCTCGCGACCGCTGCAAAAAATGTATTTACGATTTGATTACGATTTGACATAATAATGTCGATGAAAGTCGAAAGCGCCAATGCATCAGAGAAGTACAGCTCAAACTCTTAAGGTTCCAGCTGGCAAGAGCCACATGTGGGGGATGTGTGGTTCTTGCCTTTGGCTGGCTACACTATCCAATGATCAATCAGCCGGCCCGACTTCGCGATCACGACTATCGTGGTAACCATGACGAGTCACGACTATTGTGGTCATTATCACGACGATTGTGGTCACGATCACGACTTTCGTGGTCACGCTCCTGCACCACAATGTACGGTACCTGTCGGCCTCGTCCAGCACCAGCACTTCTATGCAGTGCAGGCCGAAGGACGGCGTGTTGCGGATGTGGTCGATCAGCCGGCCCGGCGTTGCGATCACGATGTCCGGGTTCTTGCGCAGCACGCTCTCCTACAAACATTAACGGAATTACGAATTTTATTTTGTTGTTATCAATTTTTTGACACGTAAATAATAAACAAGAAAACATTATAAGTTATAACCAATGAAAATGTTACGTGCTAGGGTTCGAGGATTCGGAGAGAAAGACCTGGTGACTCTCTTGAAGACTTTATTCACAAACACTAGCTCACACAAATCACTAAGTCCAAACACTAAGCACTAGATCCAAATCACTGAGCACTATCACTGTCCTAGGTCGTAGCCGAGTCGTTAGTTCACTATCACAATCACTCACTATTGATCACTTGTCTCACTTTGAAGTCGCCTTGATGATCGCTCGGATCGAACTGAACTGCCGGCTGGACTGTCTTCGACTATTTATACGGGCCGGATCGAATCTCAGAAAATTCCGGAACATCCCAGAATAAACCCGATATGCGTAAACAAGTATAAGATATTTCTAGAAATTACTCGTAGGTACACCTAGCGCCATCTAGTATCGAGTAGGGGATTTATGTTGCCTGTGTTCCCTTGGTAAGTTTCACTGCTTCGACGCTAGATGGCTCTGTGTGTCCGTAACAAAAATAAACTAATGTAAGCCATACACGCTACAGTCTACCGGAGAGGTCATCTGTGCAGTTATGCCTGCGCAGGTGTCACTCGATAGATTTGATTTTCAATTTTGCACCGGTCGCCTGCGCAGGCTTAAAAAACTGCACACACACATTCCGGTCTAGCTGCGCAGGCATACCTGTACAGGTGGACCTCTCCGATAGACCGTAGCATGTATGGCAGCCATAAGTCCCAAAATGGATATACAATATATATAATATAAAATAGTATTACAAATGTTTACCTGGTATTTGACATCCAGACCTCCGACGGACAGGCCGACGGTCACGGACGTGTATTGGGATAGCTGCCGTGTCACCGTGTGTACCTGTACCCAACAGACAACTATCAAGTTTGGATGTAAACCGTTATTTAGCAATAGGAGATCCAGGAGGAGTATAATGATATTTGAATGTTAGCTCCTTGTAAGTGTTTCCCAACCGTTTTCAGCCACAGACCCCTAGGAATTCACGCCCTTTGACATGTTTGTTCTCGGACAGGGGTCCATGAAAACTGGAATAAAATAAATAGCAAAAAAATATGGATTATGTATAGTCCAGAGATGACACCGTAAACTCGCGTAAATATACTCGCAAACCCCCTAAGGGTCCGCGGACCACAGGTTGGGAAACAATGCCTTGTTACATAGGAATGTTAGAACGCCAAACAAATACTGGTACAAATGTAATAAATACTGGTATAATGTATAACCACCACCTTCTTGAAAGTTAAAATCTGTTACCTGAGCGCCAAGCTCGCGCGTGGGCACTAGCACGAGGACGCGCGTGACGCGATCAGACACAGTCTTGAACTGCAGCCGCTCCAGAATGGGCAGCATGTACGCCGCCGTCTTGCCCGTACCCGTGGCAGCGCACGCGCAGATGTCCTTGCCTGGAAGTATCATGTTTGTAAGGCCAAATAAAGTGAAATGTTACTAAGGCCCAGTAACATAATATTTACCCTAATTTTACTATGTTTTAAGGCCTAATTTCTAACAAATATGTAAATTTTTACCTACAGTTAATTTTAACCCAGACTGGTAAGGTAAGAGTAGGCCTAATGGTATTGGACGATTGACACCCTTTATACAAATTTATTCTATTCAAAATAAGTATTAATAATATTAGCAAATTGTAATACTAGCAAGATTAATATTATTATTCATTTGTATATTTTAACCCTCACTCATTTTAACGTCCATGTGAGAAATACCAACCCTAGCACTTTATGATTCAACAATTCCGCTTACTACTTACCTAACAATGCTATAGGTATAGTGGCAGCCTGTATCGGTGTTGGGTGGACATAATTGAGTGTGTTAATAGCCTTCAGTAGAGGTCTCGATAAGTTCATCATGTAGAATGATGCTTGCTCATCGTAAGGTGGAGGCTCCTCGAAGAAGTCGGAGTCATATTCTATGCGGGTACCATCCTCTTCTTTCAATTCCTTTTGGAAATATAAAATAAGTTGTCACTTTTAATATAAAATTAGAGACACCATAATTATTAACATTTTAAACTATTAAATATTAGCTATTGGCAATAAGAACATTCACACACAATGTTTAGTCTTTTTTAGTGGCATTTGTAATGTAAAAGACAAGGACAAAACACTGTGTTACTGTACATATGTTTATAAAAATCTATATAAGTAGTGTAAGTCGCACTAAAACTCTAAAACGGCTGAACGGATTGGGCTGATTTTAGTCTTTAAATATTCGTAGAAGTCCAGGGAAGGTTTTAAAGTGACACGAAGTTCACCGGGACAGCTAGTGTTTAATAAAATTTCCTTTATATAAATATGTTTCTCTCACTTCTTTTAATTTTTGTTTCTTTGTTAGCTTCTTTTGTTTTGTTTTTATCTCATCTTTTTTCAACTCATCTTCTGATAATTCAATTTCATCAACATCTCCATCTGTAAGAAAAAGTAAAAAACTTTGACAAACTGCAAATTTTAGCGAGAAAAATATATTCCAGGAACATGGTTTAAACTTCATAGCTAGTTACTTATGTTCTATCAGAAAAGTTGACTCATAGATGGAAGACCTATTTTGAGACCTTTTTAAAGACTTATTTTGGTCGCATTACGTCAAACCCTACCAAGTGATAGGCATAGAAATAGCCCCCGTTTTGCACATGAATCAATATCTTTGATGGCACAAATACTGATGTATGTGGTGGATATATAACCCAATATTTTATTGTTTTACGAACCTTTAGCTTCAGCTTCGGAGTCAGTGTCAACATCAACCTTTCCATCCACCTGGACCTCAGCACGACGCTTTGCTATCTTCTCATCTAATGTGTATTTTACATTTCTTTTAATATATTTACTTAAATCATCCCATGGATTCTGAAAAATAGTATACAAAGATACATAATATATGGAAGGAGGAAGCTTGTCAGCTATAATATACGTTTACTAAATTACTGTATTAGTTGTAGTAATTATTAGTCTGTGAGCCTTATAAACAAAATAAAAACTAGCTATTTGACCGAGCTTTGCTCAGTAAGTATTCAATAAAACACGAATAAAATGACATTTTCTAATTATTATTTTTAACAAAAAATTAAAACCGACTTCCAAGGTAAAACAATAATAACATCCTTATAATATGAACTAAAAAGTATTAAATAATTATTCCTATCTAATAGTGCCTTTTTACGAATTCGGCTAAAACTCAACTATTTCTGTACTCAATCTTCATCATTTTGTAGTCGGTACCAGATGAATCTTCTGTTCTCTGACAGAATATTTGAAACTTTTGGAACTGGCACCAACTTCAAAATTATGAAGATTGAGTACAGAAATAGTTGAGTTTTAGCCGAATTCGTAAAAAGGCACTATTAGGTAGGAATAATTATTTAATACTTTTTAGTTCATATTATAAGGATGTTATTATTGTTTTACCTTGGAAGTCGGTTTTAATTTTTTGTTAAAAATAATAATTTCACTCTTTTTAGTTACCTAGTAAGCAAACGCGTACTATACGTAGAATAATACACGTGTATATTATTCTACGTATCTTATTACAGTCACACTTACAAAATATTATAATATCAGCTGCAGCCTGCAGATAATTTTAAACAATCATTAAAAAAAATCGAAGTGAACACGTGTGACGTGCTAAGTAGCCGGTCACCGGACTAGTTTCAATAGGCTGGCACTCGTTCGACATGTGCGACAAGCACACGCAGCGCACATAGTACCTCCGTGAGTAATTTGTATTCTGTGCATAGTACCCGGCCCGCGCCCGCGCCGCCGCGCGCTTGCTTGACAGCCCTGGCAGATATGCGATGCGATGCGTTATTATACTATGAACGCTAAACGCAATGCAAAAGGTTGAAATTAGGTTGTTTTCCAGAATATCTCGGCGAAGTGGAACAGAATGTTACATTATCGAAGCAACTTTAACTTCTCAGGAGTAATGTCAAATGTGTGCCTTATGCTCTGGAGATAAGGTTGAATTTGGTGACATTGGTGACCCTGACGTGGTAATGATGATGATGATGATGAATGTAATTTGCATAGTAGCATATGCTTTCAGTTCTTAAAACAGCGCCTAAACTCCCAAACTTGTATCTATAAGGAATCCGGAGTTCTCTTAGTAGCTTCGGAACCATAGTATACCTCGGTGCAAAATCTTGCGTTTTGGTAGCATATGCTTAGGATGCTTCTCATAAAACCAAAATCACCATATGTTTCCATATTAATTTCGAGGAGTTCCCTCAATTACTCATGGATCCCATCATCAGGTCACCACTTTTGTGAACATGGTACCAAATTGGAGTGAAACCTAATACAACACAACAAAAATTTCGAAAATCGGTTCACAAACGGCGGAGTAATCGTTGAACATACAAAAATAAAAAAATTAAAAAAATAAAAAAAAAATATCCACAGCCGAACATATAACCTCCTCGTTTTTTGGAAGTCGGTTAAAAATTCCCCTATATATACCAAATTTCATGCAAATTGTTGGAGCCGATTCCGAGATCCCAATTATATGCATGTTACGTTCAAAGACCGAAAACGCTCAGTGAGCGAAAAAATGGCTCACAACGCGTTGTGGTTATAGTGAAACGGCCACGACGTGTTCTGGTAATCGAGAAAAGCCATGACGCGTTCTGAGCATTTAAAAACAGCCACGACGCGAATTCGTGTTATGGCCCTAATGAAAACGGCCACAACGCGTTCTGAAACCAGGCCAGTTCCGCAGGAGTTATTTTATAGTGCCCAAGTGTGTGCGCAATATTAAAACCAGAGTGATTTTGTGTATTGCGCACACACTTGGGCAGTATAAAACTACTCCTGCTTAACTGGCCTGGTTTCATTGAAACCAGAGTACTCTTGTGTATTGCGCACACACTTGGGCACTATAATAACTCCTGCATAACTGGCCTGGTTTCATTAAAACTAGAGTGGTCTTGTGCATTGCGCACACACTTGGGCACTATAAAATAACTCCTGCATACCTGGCCTGGTTTCATTGAAACCAGAGTGCTCTTGTGTATTGCGCACACATTTGGGCGCCGTTGTGGCCGTTTTCATTAGGGCCATTTTATTTTATTTTATTTTATTGACTCACCAACAAACCAGCATTTGTGACATTTTAAAGTACATAAAATTTGTTTATAGATAAAATGAGTTCTAATTACAGGTGAAGTTCAGCGTGTGTATGCAACAAGAATTAGACGAGATGAAATGTAGCGAATATGCTGATAAATGATAATGATAAAATATGTGTGTAACAAAAAAGATCTTATTTTAAACAAATAATAGTTTGAAAATAGAACTAATATATACTAATATCACAAAAATTAAAATTATAACTGTGACAGTACACCAAGTAGTTGATTATATTATTATTAGGTACTTATAGTAGATTCAACTTTACTTGACCGTGGGATATTTATTAAAATAGTGTTTAAAATTTCTCTTGAAATAATTAGGCTTATCAGAGAATATACAGATGTCGGGATGGTCGGATATAGCGTTGTAAGATCTACACAATCTTCTGAGTGGTGCATAGTGACCCAGGGCCATAACACGAATTTCGCGTCGTGGCTTTTACGTTCACTATTACCACAACGAGTTGTGAGCCATTTTTTCTTTCACTGAACGTTTTCGGTCTTTGAGCGTAACATAAATATATATATATACAAGAATTGCTCGTTTAAAGATATAAGATAAGATAAAATCATCAAATACTACGCTATTTTAGTTAATTATATTGTTTTTAACTTACCTTGTTAAGCTCATCAACAGAGGCAACAAATTGGAAATTAGGATCAAAATCTGCTTTCCTTTTTATTTTATGTTTTGTAGGTTGGAACTGAAACAAAGTTCAACATGAAAAATAAGATAATTTTGCCAAAACATAAAAAGACATGGATGTTACAGGTTGTTTAACAACTTGCTATGTTAATCCATGGCCAGTGTTGCCAACTTAGCTACTTTGTAGCTAGATCTAGCTATTTTTCGGTATCAAGCAGCTACAATTTTAAAAAAGTTGTAGCTAGATTTTTTAGCTACTTTGTCTAGCTACATTTCATCTTTCGAGATTCGTAAAGTATTTACCGAGAATCGAAGGAAAGAATGTTAAAATAAATCTTTTTAAGGTAAAACCGGGACCCTATTAGTTATTACTGAGACTTCGAAGTCTGTCTGTCTGTTTGTCTTCAGGCTGTATCTCAAAAACCGCTACAGCTAGACTTCTGAAATTTTCACAGATTGTTTATTTCTGTTGCCGCTTTAATAAAAAATACTAAAAATAAAATAAAGTTAATATTTAATTTCCCATACAACAAACGTAATTTTTTTTGCCTTTTTTGCTTGTAGTCAATAAAGGCATCAGGTAGGCACTTGAACTTTGCACTAAATCCTTAATTTTATTTGTACTTTAATAATTAATAATAAAATAAAAATATATCTAACAAACATGATTTTTGCTTACTTTCGCTCTATAGCGGTACGGAACCCTTCGTGCGCGCGTCCGACTCGCACTTGGCCGATTATTTTATGGTCACCAACTAAAAGATACGTTAAGCTACTACCTACTAACTATTCTTGTGCCAAAAACTGGAAATCTAGCAACTTTTTAGGAGCAATCTAGCCACTTGGTAGCGGTAGCAGTTGGCAAAACAGTGTCCGTTACATTTAGCTACTTCTAGCAACTTATTGGGGGAACGAAAACTGGCAATCTAGCAACTTTTGAACATTAATCTAGCTACTCGGCAAGACTAGCAGTTGGCAACACTGTCCATGGCTATGGACAATAGGCAATAGGCATACCCATACAGAGGTACAGTCTGTCAAGAAAGAGTAGGTACTCTAAAGGTAAAAGGTGCTTTTTTCTCATTGTATTTCCACTATTTTCCACAGAGAATGTTAATACACTTTAAATATTTCTGCTTTCCTTTTTATTATTACCTTGCACATTTTTATCTCGATTTAAAAAGGTTCAATTCATATTTTTTGTCATTTCAAAATTATTGTGCACGGCACTTACTCTTTTATGACAAGCTAAATGCCTATTGTTATCGTTGTAAGAACTCATACAATATCTATGAACTATCAGTTATTATTATTTAATTTATCATAAACGAAAGAAATTTATTTCTGTAATTAATAAACATGAACATACATCTTCTTCTGGATCTGATTCCTCTGAAAAATCTTCAACTTCTTCACCATCTTGAATTGTTCTTATAAATCCTGGATGACCTGGAAGTTCCACTTTACTCGTATCAATAGAGACCATGTTTAAAGTTTTATTTTAATATTAAAAACTTTGTTTTTTCATTTTTGATAACCGCATATTCGCAGTTAACGCATATTAAATTTTAGGTTAGATTTGAGAGCCAGTGTTGCCAACTCCTAGAAGTTCGAGTCGCTAGACTCAACATCAAAAGTCGCTAGAAAGTCGCTAAAAATGTCCACTATCCTGCATTGCAGTCCGTGCCGTCCGCCGACTTATGCAGGATAGTGAATGGTGTCGCAGGCCTGCATGGCTGTAATATTTAAAATGTAATAAGCATTCTATGACATTTCACATTGTGAAAATACAAAGAAAATAAAAATACACCTTTACATTACGTTTAAAAACTTTTCCCGCCAGTAATGAGCATGACTTTCTTGACAAACTATACTTAAGGTTGATGTAAAACTTAGTTATGGAAGATTTTTTGATTTCAGTATGTTTTTAAAGAGACTTTAATTTTATAAAGTTTGGTGCGTTTGTTTTCCTTATTGTATCTCTTGACACTATATCGAGTTGACTAAAAATTTATCCAATAAGGACTCTAGAACTGATTTAATTTACCTACCTCAAAAGTCGCTAGATAAGTCGCTAAACTATTTTTGTCGTCAAAACTTTTTTTTAGTCGCTAAGACTTAAGCAAAACTCAAAAGTCGTCATTTCTAGCGACAAAGTCGCTAAATTGGCAACACTGTTGAGAGCACGAAATGTACTTGTCAAAGTCAACGTCAGAAGCACATGTTTAAATACTTTCTCAGTATAAATTTTAAAAGGGCCCATTCACGGCAGTCCGCCGTGCAGGACTGCAAATGAACATAGCTGTATTTGTATAACACTGATTGGTCCACACTCTGTGTTGCCGACCGAAAACACCGAGTGTGAACCAATCAGTGAGCTATGTTCATTTTCAGTCCTACACGGCGGACTGCCGTGCAGGGCTTCAAATAACGTTATTTTTTCATAACGTTATTGCTTCAAGGGCATAGAAAACGTTATGAAAATTAAACCGATACTAGAAATAACGTTATAAATGTATTTAATAACGGTAAATGTTATAACGTTATATAGGATTTATAACGGTAAATATATGTTCTTTGATAACGTTATAGTCCGTCAAGAAAGTCATAACAGGCGGGAAAATTTTCTAAACATAATCACGCTTTTAAGGTGTATTTTTTCTTTGTATTTTCACAGAGAACTCTTATTACATTTTAAATATGAGTGAGATTTGGTGCACCGTGCACGATCGCATACCTGATACCAGAAAATAACGTTATATTTACCGTTATTATTATAACGTTATTTTTTTGTTATGCCATAACGAAAAAATATCGTTATAATAATAACGGTAAATATAACGTTATTTTACTAGATATCGTTATAAAAATAACGTTATCTGGCTACCATTATGAAAATAACGGTACGTAACGATATTTTTTCTGTTATTCGATAACGTTATGAAGCCCTGCTGCCGTGAATGGGCCCTTTAAATACTGTATTATCTATGGAGTACTTTTTGACAGCTGACAGGTGTCAGTTGTCACGTATGTCAGAAAGATTCTTGCTGGCTCGGTATAGACGTTTCATCAAATAGTTCCTTTGCCGCCATGTTGGCACTAATAAAAACTAATGTTGCCGCATTACCCTTACTGTGCTACCTTAAATTAGGGGAGATAATAATATTATGTTATCATAAAATGCACTTAAAGAAAATTGTACATAATTCTAATGGAGGCGCTTCACATGGCTATTTGTATTTGCTTATTTGATGTATTTGCCAAACAATCACCATGTGTAGACGGTATGTTTGACAAATATTGGCCTTATTTGCCTATTTGACTAATATGACCAATACCAAATACACGTACCCGTAACTTTGTCAGTTTCTGACGCAGATCAAAACAGTCAAATAGGCAAGTAAACAAAATCAAGTAAAAGTTTGGTATGGTATTTGACGTCCATGTGTGGAAGGTGCCCTTATTTGCATGTTTGCGTATTCGTCAATAATGTTGGCAAATACAAAAAATAGCCAATAGCAAATACAAATAGCCATGTGATGTTGGCAAATACAAAAAATAGCCAATAGCAAATATAACAGCTTTCGCCCTCTGCTCTGCCTACGTAAACGTCTATCCCTCGGGGACCGTTCTTTTTCCCGGGATAAAAGGTACCCTATGTCCTTCCCCATACTCCAGACAACGTGTAGGTACCTATGAAAGTTTTATGATGATCCGCTTAGTACTTTATGTGTGAAGACGTAACAACCAAAGTCACTTTCGTATTTACTAGCTAAAAGCCGAGCTTTTGAGCAGTGTTGCCACCTTGGTGGTTTTTCCACCAGAACTGGAGTTTTTTTAGTAATATAGCGTTTTAATTTTTTTTTAGTGGTTTTTAGCGGTTTTTTCAGTATGGAATCTGGCAATATACCTACCAGGAATTTCCTGTTCTACGCTTACTTTATGACCGAAAAATCCCTAGCACCATCAGAATTTCATATTATTCTATGCTTGCTCTATAGCCGGGGAATCTCTTAGCGCATTCGTTGTTAATGTTTTCTTTTAATCTTGATTCTTAACATTCTATGTGTCGAATTTGGTTCGTGCTGTTGAAATCATAAAGTTTGATAAAGTCGTTTTTAATAGGTTCCAGTGTCTGAAGTCATGACGCTTAGTATTATAATCCAATAATAATATCTAGTATATAAAAATCTCGTGTCGCAATGTTAGTTTCTATACTCCGAAACGGCTTTACTGATTTTTACCAAATTTTATATGCATATTGAGTAGGTCTGAGAATCGGCTACTGGCTACTTTTTATATTGTTAAGTGCATTTGTTCAATAAATAATAGTAAATTATTACAACTCGAGACGGGACAGCTAGTAATGTATAAAATTTTCGAATCTCGTGCCACAGTGTTTGTGCGCGAACTCCTCCAAAAGGGCTCAACCGATTTTAATGATATTTTGTATGTACATTCGTTAGACTTGAGAATATATTTTTTTGTCTACTTTTTATGTTGATACTAGAAATAATTTATATGGCAAAATAATATTTTCCGGGTCAGCCAGCATCCAATGAAAACTAATATATTGATCTAATTTTGGCACCACGCGACGTACAACATACCTAATATTTGTTCGTTTTGTATTTAAATTATTATTTTCAAATGTGATATTTTAATGCAATAATTTCAAAATAATTTAAAGTTATTTGGTCGTTTTTTGTGGTCCAAATTTGTGAAATCTGGCGACATTTTACTTTTGACCTAGCGCTTTATAAAAATTCAAGGTGGCAACACTGTTTGTGAGGGCTCAACTCATCACACCTTCACTGACTGTTGTGAGTGATTTCTGATGATTTTACATATTTACATGTAAATACTATGGTAAAGCACAAATCAATAGGCGTGATAGTTTGTCCGTAAAGTGTACCACAAAATGTACAGGTTGTGAGAAGTACTAGGGCTCACTTCGCTCGCCCTGATAATATTATTGTACTAGCTTTTACCCGCGCCTTCATTCGTGAATGCACGATTCGTAGTAGTATGTACGTATGTAGTTTTCGTTACTAGAAGTGCGTTTCATCAAATAGTTCCTTTGCCATGGTGTTGCCATTCTCTGTTAGTAACGTAAACACGGTAGACACGCTCTGCATGTATTCATAAGTTTTACTGTATTTAAGGGTGATTAAACTGACGCTGGTAACCCTAATTCACTAAGCCGTAATGGCGGCAACCCGAGTTTAATGGAATTATTGGGGCCTAGCTACGTTTTTCACGTTCACAAAACTCTTTCACTCTTAGCACTATCATTCTTTCACCACTCTTTAATGTTTTCGACATGATTTTCTCACGAAATCACAGTAAAATTAAGAAAACTCGCAGAGCATGTCAACCTTGTTTACATTATTGACAGACAGGAATGCCAACATGACGGCATAGGAACTATTCGATGAAACGCACTATACGTAGTATCTCTTCTTAGTGTGTGATAATTGGTTTTGAGGATTTTTAATTCATTAATGTAAATTAGTGATAATATTAGTGCTATGTTTTAAGACATAAGTGTATAATAATAAAATTTGTTTAAAAAATGGCAGAACAATTAGTTGTTTACGATGACATCAGATTGTAAGTCTATATGTAAAATTTGAACCTAGTTTACAGTTTTCACATCTTCATCACAGTATAATATAATATTTCCTCATAAATTTGGCTATCTACTCCATGAAGATACACAATGTTTCGTTAATTTCCTGCTTTTGTGTTGAATGTAGTATAAAAAAATGAACATTTTCAGGTACACTACGTCAGATAAGTTTTACTTGGAGCCACATATAAATCCCACGGAGATTTTAATAATCGACAGGATTACTGGAGAAGCCAGTGTTAAAGGTAAGAAATTCATTACACTTGTCTTATTAAAATGAATCTTCTCTAGCACCATTTGCCTTGAGAAAAATACCCTTACTCTGCCACAATATCATGTAAAATAACGAAATTAGTGAGATGATCCCTGACAGCAAGGTTTATAAGTGTGATGTAACTGTAAGTGTCAATAGCTCCCAAACTAGTAAAATAATTTATTATGATCTTAATGATTTCTTAACTTTACATGAGTATCGCTCATGATATTTTAATGTTTAAACACTTATGGATTTTGTCGCAGGGCAATTTTGTTAATCCCGGCTATGACCATGGCCATTGGAAAGTAGCCGAAATGTCGGGATTAACAAAAGTGCCCCAACAAAATCCGTAAGTTTTAAACCTTACAATATTATGATCTTATTATTTTTAAATATTTTGTGGTTTACTTAAAATATTTATTTTTGTTTATCCAGATGTTAACTCTGTGAAGATTCCAATACCTCCTAATGCATACAAGCCTGTCTGCGGATTCCTGGGCTCCATCAAGCTCATATCTGGGTTGTACCTGGTGGTTGCCAAGTGCAGGATATCGGTAAGATGACAAGTTAGTTAACCCCAAGGGGCACCTAGCTGCCGTATAACAATTGAAAATCTATTGTGGCTGCAATTTCCACAATCGAGGTAAAGTAGCTAAGTATAAAGAAGCAGCAACAAAATGTCCAGATATTAGTCACTTAATAACTTACTGTCAAGCCCTAATTTGTTAATTTGCTTGTCGATATTACTTTACTATGTTAAATTAGACATATTATGTAGTTTGTTGTTCTTTTCTCAGATTGGCAAAATTAATGGACAAGAGATATTTCAATTGGCTAGTGTTGATATCATCCCATATGCCCGATCCACCACTCATCTCACCAGCAAACAGGTAAGCCATTACGTGAAATATAAGAGAAATATTACAATATGTAGTTTCTTAATACATTGGCAATAACAATATAATGAATTTGAACACCTGTGAGTATTGATAAAGATCTGATTATTAATATAATATAATAATATTCATTATCTTTGTAATCTATTAGTAATTTATTAGTAAATCTACTTATTATATGTTTTTATTACAGTATTCATAAGATGATTTATTCACGCCAACAATGATATATTTTGTTAACAGATAGAAGACAACAACACTTATGAGAAGATGCTGAAGTATGCCCTTGATACACCAGGGATCTACTTTTCATACTCTTATGATCTCACACACACAATGCAGAGGCTACATTCCGTTACACCTGATTTTCATAAGGTAGTAGATTATTTGCAATTTTTTATAATATTATGTTACCTTGTAATATGTTCACATTTAGATAGTGACAGATTAACACTTACTCAAATTAACCCTAGAAAGATAACCATATTTTACCTTACACAAAAAATAACCATACGCTTAAGAAGCGCACAAATTCCCAATGCGATTTTTATTACTTTACAGTTAAAATATCTACAATTTTTTTAGATATTTAAAAAGTATATAATATGTGTATAAATAAAATGCATTGTTTTTATACTTATGACAATTTTTTATATTATTAAACTGAAATTACAAAATTCTCAATTAAGACCTCACAAAAATGACTGTCTTTTGTTTAAAGGAACAAATCTTATGAATTTTTACAAAAGATCATAGTTTTTTTCTACAATTAAGTAGGCAATAGTATAATCAGTCTTAAAAATCACACTAAAAAAGAATTAGCAAAATTTAAAGATATTTGTGGCAAACGTCAACTTTGTGTTGCACTTTTCCATTTCTTGCAAGATATGTTGGACATTCTTTTCTTTTTATACGTGCAGAAGTTGCTAAAACGCCGTTTTTTAGATGGAGGTTCTTTTATGAAGCCCTCTTCATAATCACTCTGTGCCCCCATCTTCCGACAGGTGATCCTCCGCCTCGCTATCACTTTCTCAGGATACATCGTCTTCATTTTCCTCTCACCTGTCCAATATTTGTCTTTTTTCGTTGTTTTTAAAGGCCGTCCACTAGTCACGAAATTCCCTTTATGTTTTGCCTATAACAAAACAATAATACGCTTTATACATAAAAAAATAAAAGAACAAAATACATCGTCAAAAGTTACGCAAAAGATGACCATACGCCTCGCGAGCGCACGTCAAACTCATAACTAAGAAACTATGTACTACTATGTAACAGCCGTTCCGCGAAAGGATAGATCGGCGACTTAATTGGCCGGAACGCACACGCAGATTCACCCGCTAATTAAAAAAAATAGAGCATTTTGTTTTCTGCGCGGGCGCCTCTGCGACGTAGGTTATCTTTCTAGGGTTAAGCAATTGCCTAGGGCAGGGGTCACCAAATGGCGGACCGCGGTCCGCATCCGGACCGCTGACCCATTGTTTGCGGACCAAGCATTTTCGATGATGAACTTCGTTAAAAATAACTTTCGGCCCCGACTTACTGATGAACATCTCCAGGATTTAATGTCAATAGATGGTAAATAGCTTGCACCAATTTCGCTCCAAACAAGCAACAAAAATGACACTTTTCTCATTCTATAAATATTTTTTTTCTCATAAATAAATATTTTTTTACAAAATGTGTTTACCACGAAGGTCATTTCATTTCTTAAAATGGACCGCAAACGAAACTAATTGGTGACCCCTGGCCTAGGGCATCACATCTGAGGGGACACCAGAAGATACACAAAAAATCCGTTCTTAGGGCATCACATCTTACTCTCACCGCTCACGTCACCAAAAACCACACCAAAGAAAGTTTCTAGGAAAAAGCTAATGTTTTTAGGCGGTTCTGTTGACATACGGAGCCCACAGGCATGGATTGCTTAGGGCATCAAGCAGTCTTAATCCGTCACTGCATTTAGTCATTAATTTAAATTTTATTATTACCTTTCTAATCATCTTCTACTGTTGTAGAATAGGTCTGACAAAAAAATATTTAAAAAAACTAGTATGAATAAAGTGAGAGGTTTTTTAGTCAAAGGAGAATTACAGTGATCATAATATGATGCCACACAGTGTCACCAAACTTAAAACATCAATGTTTTCAGATGTCGCTGGCGAGTCGCGCCGATTCTCGGTTCTTGTGGAACGGTTACCTGCTGAAGGATTACACTGATCAACAGTTTTCTAGATTTGCGTTGCCGATTATACAAGGATGTATCCTTTTTAAAAACAATTAAGTTTTGCATGGGTGAAACGCTTTTTAAACAGTATGTAAATCCAATTTTTTTTTATAAATTGCCTCCTCCTAACATTGTCGGGGATTAATGTTATTTTCCAAATCTAAAAACCGGCCAAGTGCATGTCGAGCCACGCGCAATATAGGGTTCCGTAGTACCGCTAGTTTTTTAAAATTTGTGTATGGTCAATGAATGTACATTTAAAACGTGTTTTACACTATAACTAACAACATCATCTCAGTTGCTTTCAAAGGAATTTGAACGAAAAAGTTCCTTTATACTTCGCCGAAAACATTTTTTTAGTTGATCGACTATTACTCAATAACTTATGAAGTCTTCTTAGCCGTGATAGTTTTTCTTTAAAATTCACCATATTTCCTACTCCCGTGATTTTTTTTCAAATTTCCAGAAGCTACCGTTTAGCTGGTAGAAGGGGGGACTGGACTCTAACGATTTTTTCCACTTTAAAACTTAATATTTCACAAACGGATCCCTAAATCGGAAAATGATCTATGAATACTCATAATATTTAAAAAAAAAACCGGCCAAGTGCGAGTCGGACTCGCGCACCGAGGGTTCCGTACAAACCTGCAAGGTTTACAAAGTTCGTCATAGAAGTTTGATTTTGTTACAGCTTAAAGGTATTATAGACCTGAGTATTTGGTATGAATTTCAATTTAATACCTCTACGCGTTTATGAGGAAATGGGTAGTAAGTTTAAAATTATTAAAAAAATATATATTATGTGATGTAACTAAAAATTTATGGTTTTCGTAATTTTTCCTTTATCTATGCTATAAGACGTTGCTTCGTACCAAATTTCAAGATTCTGAGTTCACGGGAAGCACCCTGTAGGTTTTGATTCCCTTGCAAGTGTCGAAAATTTGCGGCATAAACGGCTGTATCTTTTGATTGCGTTGGCTTAGAAGTTTGATTTTTTCACAGCTTCAAGGGACAGTAGACCTGAGTAATTGATATAAATTTCAGCTTCATACCTCCACGCGTTCCTGAGAAAAAGGGTCTTGACAGACGGACGGACGGACAGACGGACAACAAAGTGATCCTATAAGGGTTCCGTTTTTTCCTTTTGAGGTACGGAACCCTAAAAACGTATCCAACGACACCACACACGATGGGGTGGAAGTGAAAAAAAATATTCATCCCCGCTTGATGTGTAGGGAAGGTACTTACCATAAAAAAATATTTTTTAAGATTTCATGTACCATTTTGTCGACATCATTAATATGTGCATTCAAGCCAAATTACAGCTTTGTAGGTCCTATAGTCTCTGAGAAAAACCGCGGACAGCAGACAGGCGGACGGACAGACGGACGGACAGACCAAAACTATAAGGGTTCCTTGTTGACTATGGAACCCTAAAAATTACACATTTATACAAACTTTACCTCTACAATATTAGCATAAATAAAACAAAATAACATTTAATAATTACATTCTAGAATCTAGGGATCTAGAATGTTGATGCACGTTCCTCGAGCGTATGAGCGACGCGAGCGCATTCATAAGCGTCGCGCTCGCGGCGTGCACGCGGCGTTCTCTAGCGCACACGCCCGAGGAACGCGCACGCGTAATGTGTTACTATATAGTTACTAGTTTTTGTTTTGCAGCAGAGGATATGCTGAAATTAAAACACATTTTTATTGTAACCTTGTCATGTCCCACATTGTCATGGAACAATTATTTACTGAATATTAGTTCTGCATTACGCTAATAAATTGATTTATCTGATAATACAAAATACCTTACTACACATAGCAGTCGTGTCCGTCAACAACGTGAGCATCAACGGACACCATCTGACGTGGTCGCTGGTGTCGCGCCGCGCCACCGACCGCGCCGGCACCAGGCTCTTCATGCGCGGCGTCGACGCCCAGGTATCGTACAGTACACACTGACGTCACTACACACGGCAGTCGTGTCCGTCAACAACGTGAGCATCAACGGACACCATCTGACGTGGTCGCTGGTGTCGCGCCGCGCCACCGACCGCGCCGGCACCAGGCTCTTCATGCGCGGCGTCGACGCCCAGGTATCGTACAGTACACACTGACGTCACTACACACGGCAGTCGTGTCCGTCAACAACGTGAGCATCAACGGACACCATCTGACGTGGTCGCTGGTGTCGCGCCGCGCCACCGACCGCGCCGGCACCAGGCTCTTCATGCGCGGCGTCGACGCCCAGGTATCGTACAGTACACACTGACGTCACTACACACGGCAGTCGTGTCCGTCAACAACGTGAGCATCAACGGACACCATCTGACGTGGTCGCTGGTGTCGCGCCGCGCCACCGACCGCGCCGGCACCAGGCTCTTCATGCGCGGCGTCGACGCCCAGGTATCGTACAGTACACACTGATGTCACTACACACGGCAGTCGTGTCCGTCAACAACGTGAGCATCAACGGACACCATCTGACGTGGTCGCTGGTGTCGCGCCGCGCCACCGACCGCGCCGGCACCAGGCTCTTCATGCGCGGCGTCGACGCCCAGGTATCGTACAGTACACACTGACGTCACTACACACGGCAGTCGTGTCCGTCAACAACGTGAGCATCAACGGACACCATCTGACGTGGTCGCTGGTGTCGCGCCGCGCCACCGACCGCGCCGGCACCAGGCTCTTCATGCGCGGCGTCGACGCCCAGGTATCGTACAGTACACACTGACGTCACTACACACGGCAGTCGTGTCCGTCAACAACGTGAGCATCAACGGACACCATCTGACGTGGTCGCTGGTGTCGCGCCGCGTCGGCACCAGGCTCTTCATGCCATGCATTTTATTTTTGTGTTTATTTTAAAGAACTCCAAGTAGAATTGACCACAAATATACTAAAAAATTAAAACACTGGAATTTACTGCAAAAATGCGGTTTAAAATTGTCAGTTAAAATGTTGGCGCAAAAACGGATCTATAGTCAGTAGTATGACGTCACTACTGTTTGACAATCATTATTGACAATGGCCCCACCTGATCGTACCTCTCAAAAAGTTGTCATGGCTCATCAAAAAATAGGAGGCATTTTGAGCGTTTTGATAGTTTTTAACGCTAAATGGAACGTGGGTATGGCAGGTGTGACGTCACTGAACGCTGATTGGTGTTTTGAAATCCGTTCCGTTTCAAGTTACTTTTAATTAGTAGTTTTTGTAAAAAAAACAATATTTTAAGGGTAACGTGGCGAACTTCGTGGAGACGGAGCAGATAATCGAGCGCGGCGGTGAGAAGTCCTCCTTCGTGCAGACGCGCGGCTCCATCCCGCTCTACTGGACGCAGTACCCCAACCTCAAGTAAGTTACATTTCTCGAATCGTGGTTACCGCACTGCTGTAACTATTTATTTATTTATTACGATTCACCGACAAGAATATCATCTGACACATTAAAATACAATACAAACAATGGTAACTTATAGGTTAAATGACTTCCAACGACAAGTGAAATACAGCACACAATGGCGACAAAGAAATTAGTGAAAATGAGATGAGATGAGAAACGACTGATACATTGAATGGTGATAATAACTATAATAGCTTCCTCACCTTAATAGCTTCTACACCTTAATTTAGTGCATAAGTTTATGCCCAAGCTACAGAAGCACTTGATTAATTTGGTCTGAATAGGTTTTTCACATTGTGTGATCCAATATATCGAACTGAATATTATAAAAGGACAGGTGTTCGTTTCGTGTGTGAAATATACTGTCATAAAATATATACCTGTTTTTGAGCCTTCAATTTTTCTTTTGAAATTCAGACTTACATTTTCGAAGGTGTGCACTTCTCGTTGAAAGTATACACGAAAGTACGCTACGTGATAACTTTACAGGTACAAGCCGGGCATGTCTCTGGCGGCGGAGGACCACGTGGCGGCGTACACGCGACACCTGCGTGACCAGCTGCAGCGGTACGGCAACCAGGTGCTGCTCAACCTGGTGAGTCACAACATAATACTATGGTTGTAGAGTGCGGTTGAGGAGTAAGTGGAATTTCTTGTCTCTTTCAATCACGCTCGAGAAAATATAGCTTCAGGTACTAAGCATCAATATTGCGAATGACATAATACGTCGGGGATTAGGTATACCTAATTCAAGTGCACAGTAAAATAGCTACCACAAGGCGTGAAGATCACGTAACCGTATTTGTAAGGTATCGGTTATGGGGGCGTGGCACACGTCGCCAAATTGTGCGCATTTGCGTACAACAGTTTCAGTAAATGCATACTATTCTGTTAGTAGTGTTTGTAACCAATAAGTAGTGAATTGTAGTTGTAGAAGTGTATCGTTAATATTATTTTTGTGTTCTGTGGTCCAGATCGACCAGCGCGGCAAGGAGGAGGCGCTGGAGCGCGGGTACCGGGCGGCGGTGGCGGCGGCGGCGCTGCCGGCGGTGCGCTACGAGCCGTTCGACTTCCACGCCGAGTGCCGCGGCATGCGCTACGACCGCCTAGCCGTGCTGCTGGACCGCGTGGCGCACGAGCAGGTCAATAGCTAGCACACAGCAGATCGACCGGCGCGGCAAGGAGGAGCCGTTTGTATACTCCATGGCATGGATAAAATATGCAATACATCATGACCTTTAAGGATCGGATACTGGTGTCGGGACAGATTGTATAAAAAAGATGGCACTGGTGTCAGCACCGCGTGACGCAGCAACAACGGAACGCAAACTAACGAAATCGAATAATTTCGCTAAACGCGTTTACATACCTTATATCCTTCGATCGGGGATTCTAGGAAATGCTATTGTATTCTATTGCTGTCGCAATCACCGGTGCTCGTACGGGGCTTGATGGGTTAAAGTCGCACATAACAATCTTTATTTATTTATATATGTTTATCCTTATTCACTTTAAAACTTGTTTTAGTCGGAGTTCGGGTACTTCATGTCGCGTGGCGGCAGCGTGCTGCTGCGGCAGGGCGGCGCGTTCCGCACCAACTGCGTGGACTGTCTCGACCGCACCAACGTGCTGCAGAGCCTGCTCGCACGCCGCCACCTAGCGCAGGCGCTGCGCTTGCTCGCCGTCACCAACACCGACGATGAGATACCGCACTTCGAGCCGCTGTTCCGCAATGTGAGTAGCTGCTAGTGTAACTCCTACTGCACCAACGCACTATGGAAAATGGTAGAACTAGAGCATATCATAAATGGTTTTTAAAAATATCACAATTTGAATGAAATATTTATTGTATTCAATACTCTAATAACCAAATAATCCTAATCAGACATTTTTTGTACTAAAACTGCATAAATATTTGTTTTTCATAGGTTGAAGTAAGTTGGAAGTAGCGGATGACTCATTCAAATGTTTGCATACACATAATTCAAATGAATACTGTGAAAAAACTATTTAGCACATGCATGCGGTTTTATACATTTTTAAAAAGGATATTTTATGTTCTTATTAATGAGCTATTAACTTTTTTTAATATGCTTTTTATTTTTGAGTAAGTACTTAAAATTGACATACCCTATTTTTCACTTTTCTTTTTTTTTCGTCGAAGGTTTTCACATTTATCGACGTCTCCCGACGCGCAACTTTGTGTTATTTGGTAGCCTAACTATTCATAAATGAAAAATTAAAAAAATCAGCTGCGGAAGTTTGCGACCCTGGAAGTTATGGAAAAAAATGTGATAGAGGTCGGAGTAGATAATTCGGTATCTTTTGCGGTTAATGCTTACATAGTTTGCAAAATCAATATTAATCACAATATTTTGATAACAATAGCTTATCATCTATTCTGCACTCGTCCTGCGTGAGTAAATATGCATAACATTGATATTAGTACGTATTTCATATCTAAAAAACCAGTTGGTATATAAGGGGAAATATCTTCAAATTGCACACTTCAGCGTGTATTTCATATTAAGTGACCTGTGACACTTATTTAAATTGGTTATTTCCATTAAAATGTCAACTTTTTTTAAACTTGGGCGATTTCATCATTCCCTATATCGAGCGTGGCAGAACCTTGGAATCGTTGTCCATAGTTCTACAGCAAACATTAAATGTTTCTGAAAACAACTTGTGTTTTGTAATTGGTGACATTCAAAGACGTATTCTGCCTTCTTTCAATAAGCGCTGGGCTCAAGCATCACGGAAAAAGGACTTTATTCGGAATAATACAAGCTGGCTGGATTCAGGATATTCAGTACAGTTTCCGGAGTCTGAAGCACATTCACTGCCATCAACTTCTGGTGAACGAGAAAGATAAGTGAAAACTCATGTGATGGAAATACAGCACAAAGGTTCTTTTACAATTACACTTGCTCGGCGAACATAACAGGTGTTGATGAAACATTGATTAAACGCTTGAATATTATTTTACAAGCTCTATCTTCTGGAATGATGGTCGATCCCGAAAAATTTGGAGTTTATGCCTTAGAAACTGCGTGAATTTATGTTAGTAACTATGAGTGGTACTACATGCCATCCTCCGTGCACAAATGACTTATACACAGAGAAAACGTGATCAAACATTTTTCTGTTCTTCCTATTGGGCAACTGTCGGAAGATGCACAAGAGTCGCGCAATAAAGACTACAGAAATATGCGCCTGCACCATTCCAGAAAATGTTCCCGTATAGCTACAAATGAAGACGTATTTAAAACGCTTCTATATTATACTTCAGATCCATACCTTTCAAGTTTAATAAACCCATAAGTGAGAAATGTGAAGGATCTTGATGAAGAGGCACAAAGTCTTTTGAATGTGGTACCTGAAGGTGATCCTACATTTAGACCGGAAGTAATTTTAGTTAGGAATAGTGAGGATAATAACAATTAGATACAACATTATAAGTAACTAAAACCTAGTTATATAAAACCAATAATATTATAAGATTTGTCTAATCTGAGATCAAAAAAAAAACACATATATATATATATATATATATATATATATATATATATATATATATATATATATATACAGGGTTACAGGCAAAGTCGATGTAGATCCGTTAAGGGCGTGTAGTTTGCATCGTTTCTAACTGCAGACCGATTCTGTATCGTACATTTGTGAGTTAATCACTGAGTTAGTAACTAAAACGGAGGAGTGAGCAACGAAAAGTGTCACTTTTGTATTCACTTGCATACAAAATTGAGACTTTCCGTTACTCACTCCTCCGTTTTAGTTACTAACTCAGTGATTAACTCACAAATGTACGATACAGAATCGGCCAGCTGATTTGGCTATGAAACACCCTATCCTAAACCTAACAGTTTTCCAAATATTCGACTTTAATTTTTTTTCATAAATTTGCCGAATTTTTTGATATTTGATTGTATACTATGAAATTTAGTAGTCAAAATCGGATCATTTTTTGCTTTTAAAACTAGGATAAGATGCTTTATGACTTCAATAACCAAAATTGTAAGTAAATTAACTTAACAGGTCGTACTAAGACATTGAAAGTTAAAAAAAGAAATATTTATTTATTAAGTTTATTTTTCTTTGAAGGATATCCAAAAAAAATATTATGGAAGATTTTCTGCAGATCTACTTTAAAATATCTACGTTTCATCAGCTAGCCAACAAGGTATCACAATCAAGGGTTTTGTCAAAAATCATAAAAAAAACACTTAGTTAAAAGCACCAAGGTAGCAATTCTAACGGTACCTTGCATATTGTCCTTTGAGTTGGTTCGGGGCGTGCAAGCGAGACAACTTACGATTTATGCAGGTATGAGTGAGAAAGATAATGTGCCGATGCCAAAGGAGATTGGGAATGGGAATACAACATGCCCTATTGTTTGTGTTTGGTTGTTAGTCAGCTTAGTAGTCTGTGGTCTGCTTATGTGACGATTATCGTTTTGCTTTCTGTTTTCTGTTCGACTTGGCTGTGTTTCTGGACTGTTTCTTCCGATTTGTGACTATTGTGGTTGTTTACTGGACTCTGATTTTGCTTGACTCTGGCCTATACCCTGGCCACCGAGAAGTCCGGACCTAACCCCCATATGGATTTTTATGTATGGGGGCACATGAAGAGTCTGGTGTACAGTGCGCCCAACCCGATCTCATCTGCATCTGTACAAGAATTTAGAGCAAGAATAATTAACGCGGCGAATGAAATAAGAGGCAATTTAACAACTGGCGTAGTGAAAAGTGGACTAAGAAAAAGACTGGGAAAATGTGTGCAAAACACTGTTATGTTATTATTATTATATTACACTGTTATGTTACGGTTATGTTATTAAACATGAAATTTAAACATGTCTTGTTAAGTAATAAATGTTATTGTGTACTTATTTTTTGTTTTATTTTGTTTTCTGGGGTCAAGGGTTAAATTAAACGTAATCAACTAATGTAATTTTTACCTCCTTAGTTGCCGTCGAAGCTAAGTTTTTTGCACCAATTCCAATAAAATCTTAGATTGTTATACCTTGTTGGATAGCTGATGAAACGTAGATATTTTAAAGTAGATCTGCAGAACATCTTCCATATCCGATTTTGACTACTAAATTTCATAGTATACAATCAAACATCTAAAAATTCGGCAAATTTATGAAAAAAAATTAAAGTCGAATATCTCGAAAACGGTTAGGTTTAGGGTAGGGTGTTTCATAGCCAAATCAGTTAGAAACGATGCTAACTACACGCCCTTAATATATATATATATATATATATATATATATATATATATATATATATATAAAGAGGTATAGATAGGTACTATACGATTTTATAATTGTATGTATTTTATTATGCTTAAGTGATAAGTAATTGTTTTAAGTTTTCTTAATTTTACTCATATTAGTACTTATTTATAAAAAATAAACAAAATATAACTACTCGTATTACTTTTTTTCTCTTTTCTTTTTTTAACCTAAAATAAATATGTATACATTGAAAAAAATATACAAAAATTGATTATTTTTTAAATCTTTGTATATCATTGTATATGTTACGGGTAATGCTAGAAGATGGAGTAAACCTAGGTTTACCCGGGTTGACTTAGTATTACCCAAGTCTTTTGGGTAAAGTCCGAATAATAAGAAAAATAAATTTTAATTCGGGGTTTACCCATACTCACCTAGGTCTACCCAACTCTGGCTGGGTAATGTTAGGTGTTGCGTAATTTTCGAGCCTGTGGCATAAAACTCGGGGGCCCGCGTTCTCCCGCTACTATTGGGGAAATGTTCTCAAGGAATCAGTTTTCCGTTTGTCATGATAAACTGATTGATATAGAAAATATATCACCCGAAAAAAAAAGTTTACGACAGCTTGCAAATGACAGTCGCTTTCAGGAGGCCACTGTTATAAAAGATGAAATTGCAAAACAACATGTGGTACAAAGAAGTGTTCATACAAAGCTGCAAAAAACTTGTGCAATTCAAAATGTCACAGCAGTTTATCTTGCTCAAATAAATAATTTCAATTTTAATTACAACAACCGCTAATTAGTTTTTGCCATTGAAGCTATTAAGTTTATGTCCTTCGAGAAATTACGTTTGCCTTTGTATGTTTTTTAAATAATAAATGTTTAAAATACCCTCGGAAATTCATTTTAGTAATTAATTGGACATTTTTTTACATTACCCAGCCAGACTTGGGTAGACCTAGGTGAGCATGGGTAAACCCCGAGTTAAATTGTATTTTTCTTATTATTCGGACTTTACCCAAAAGACTTGGGTAATATTAAGTCAACCCGGGTAAGCCAAGGTTTACTCCACCTTCTAGCATTACCCGTAACATATACATGTGAAAAATCTCAATACAATACGATGAAAAACCTTGAAGTTACAAATTTTTGATCCGATACGGACCCATATTTTCCACTGTGCAACGTGCTGCAGAGAAACCTGCTCCTCGTCAATTCTGTCTACGACCTACTTTTTAAGGGTGTTGAAAGTTTCAAGGTCACTGACACGTCCTACGAATAATAAAAACTAAGAAAACGTAACTCCCATACTTCATTCGTTTTGAATTTGGTTCCTTTTCGCACACTAAAATATAACAATATCAACGAGACACTAACACTCAAAATTACTAAATAAAACCGTTGACAATAATTGCCACTTGTAATAATACACAAAATTGTGTACCGAATACATGCATAAAGTATTTATTCTGTAGACATTGAACAATTTTTTTGACACAGTTACCTTAGTTTTTATTATTCGTAGGTCACGTCACAATAAATTTTAAATTTTTGCTGCTACACCCTACGTCATTTAGTTTAGCTATTTTAAGTCGATGTCGGTCGTGGTCTGTCGGCTGGGCTTGACATAGCGTAACCAAATTACGTGCCATTTGCCTATGAATCAATTTCTCACATCATAGCGCCTAGTTTCATTTTCTACTTTATTTGGCGGACTTATTTTCTACCATCGTCGTTGTACGGTCTCCCAGGTGTGGGCGGACCACGCGGACATGATATCGGTGCAATACTCGGGCACGGGCGCGCTCAAGACGGACTTTACGCGCACGGGCAAGCGCACGCGCGTCGGCCTGCTGCGCGACGGCATCAACTCGCTCACCAGATACTACAAGAACAACTTCAGTGATGGTTACCGACAGGTAGGTTATATTTCTGTACCGAGGGCCGTTTCACCACTTCGTGATAAGTGCCGGATAGGCTATCCACAACTTATTTAACAGATACTCCATATTCTATGACCTATGTGTCAGTCGTCGTCAGATAAGTGGTGAAACAGGCCCTAATGGACCAAAAAACATAGATTTTTTTGTATGGTCAAGGCTTAGTCCGTTTATATTATGTCAATGGGATAATATATATATATATATATATATATATATATATATATATATATATATATATATATCGGCGTGCACGATTAACTTGTCTATTGGCAACTTATTTTGAGATAAGTTTTATAATGTATGTTATCTGTTGGTGCGGCCAGTACGTCCGGCGTCCGGATGGGGTTTTGAGTGACGCTGTCTAACTGACGATGGACTTTTGAGAGGTGACAACTATCACCTGCAAAAATGAATGTCGGAAGGAACGGTGTATGCTTCCGAACCCATCGGCTCCAAATCTGACGATATCTGGTTAATCACGCTCAGAGGATAAATGCAATGTTATTCCATGGCCATTGAATCAGTTTCAATATACCGCTCGACGATCCGATATATATATATATATATATATATTAGCTGTCCCGGCAAACGTTGCTTTGCCATAATAATATAAAGTATTTCGCCCATATTATTATTTAATTGAAGTGACTAAATAAGTATGTCGCCATGGCAACGTCGATCGCTATCCAGTCGCACAAACAATGGTCGCCGTCAGTCTCAGGTTGTAATGATTTACTATTATTTATTTAACAAATGCACTTATCAATATATAAAGTACCCAGTAACCGATTTACACACCTACTGAATATATATATATATATATATATATATATATATATATATATATATATATATATATATATATATCGATCAAATAGCTAGTATACTGTTAAAACATAACGACTCAACATTTGTTCGCAGGACTCCATAGACCTGCTGCTGGGCAAGTACACCGTAGCGGACGGCGAGGGCAGCGCCGTGAAGTGCCCGTTGCGACGCGACAGGGACTGGAAATATGTTGCGGTGAGTCGACATAACATGATCATTACAACATAAAGTAAACCTTTCTAATTTACTTTATAGCGCATTTTCGCGATAGGGCCCGCATGCGGGGTGCGGGAGATTTCTAAAATGCATACCTCGACCAATCAAAATGCGCCATTAGTTGTCATAGACTCCCCGTATGCTGTATACCGCACGAGTTAACGACTAATGAAAATGCGCCCTTATATTGTAATGATCATGTTCAGTTCAGTCCATTCTAGATACTGAGGTAAAAATGTTTGCTGCATTATTAAAAGGTTTTAAATCGTAAGGAGCGGTTTCGTCGCTAGCACCATCAAACTACGTTTGTATGCTTACGCATTTAGCGTTTTCACATCTGCATTCAATTTAGTTTGCTACGTAACTTTAGAATGGGCAGTTGGGCAATGCGCTTCAAGAACGCAAACACGACCACAGCGTAACAACTAATAACTTTTCCCGGCACATTACTGCATTTTCAAGTAAGCGTATTTACACCTGCGTTCCATTTATTTTGCTAGTTACTTCGTAAAATCTGAATAGATGGCGCTTCGGCATCAAATGACATAGACTGCACTTAGGGTCTACACAGACGGACCGCATTTCAACTGCAATCCAACTGGAAATTGCAATTCAAGTGCAGTTTGAATGCAGTTGACACGACTGCAATAGAACTGCAAACCAAACAGTTCACACGACTGCACGCCGACTGCAACTGAACTGCAATCCGACTGCGCGTTTGGTTTGCAGATATATTGCAGTCGTATTGCAGTCGTGTCAACTGTATTCAAACTTCACTTGAACTGCAATTTGCAGTTGGATTGCAGTTGTAATGCGGTCCGTCTGTGTAGACCCTTAGCGTACTTAACTTTTTAGTTACCTTACTAAAGCTGATCGTTGTATATTTCAGCTGCCGTCTCTGTTGCTGGTGTGCATGTCGATGTTCGTGGCGAGCGGCGTGAACGCCACGCGGCGGTCGGACGCGCTGCTCTACCTCATGTTCTGGGGCGCGGCCGTCGGCGCCACCCTCACCGTCATCTTCAAGTGAGTGCGAGCGAGACGTGACGCACGTGTCCTCTTTTTTTTTTTAAATGAAATAAGGGGGCAAACGAGCAAACGGGTCACCTGATGGAAAGCAACTTCCGTCACCTATGGACACTCGCAGCATCAGAAGAGCTGCAGGTGCGTTGCCGGCCTTTTAAGAGGAAATAGGGTAATAGGGGAGGGTAGGGAAGGGAATAGGGTAGGGGATTGGGCCTCCGGTAAACTCACTCACTCGGCGAAACACAGCTCTGCTTCACGCCGGTTTTATGTGAGAACGTGGTATTTCTCCGGTCGAGCCGGCCCATTCGTGCCGAAGCATGGCTCCCCCACGTATAAACCCCCCGTCTCTTTCTAGCTTTTATACTTTCGTTACCGGCAATAGTAAAATCAGTGGCGTAACTATAGGGTGGCAGGGGTGGCCAAATGCCACGGGCCCTCGACCCAGGGGGGCCCCGAGACTGAGACCTCGGATTTTTTTGGCGTTGTATCCACGGAGTAAAAACTAAGAGGAAGTGTGATAAAGACCAATAAGGCTTTAAACTACGAATAATAAAAACTAAGGAAACGTAACTCATACCCATACTTCAATCGTTTTCAATTTGGTTCTCAAGGTTCTTTTCGCACACTAAAGGGCGCATTTTCATTAGTCGAAAACTCGTGCGGTATACAGCATACGGGGAGTCTATGACAACTAATGGCGCATTTTGATTGGTCAAGGCATGCGTTTCAGAAATCTCCCGCACCCCTATCGACCAGTGAAAATGCGCCCTAAATAATATGGCAATAGCTACGAAACACTACATTCAAATTGACAAAATGAAGCCGTTGACAATAATTGTCACTTCTATAACTACACAAAATTCTTGCATGTATTCGGGCCTCTTCTTGCATAAAATATGAATGAATGAATGAATATGCTTTATTGTGCTCAAAATATACAAATAAAAAAGGAAATTCACATGAACTCAACATGAGCACAAAGGCGGCTTTATCGCTATAAAGCGATTTCTTCCAAGCAACCTCTGGCGCATGGAAACAAATTACAACATAGTGCAACTTAGTTCGAATAAAACGATATTAAGGCAGGGATCAATCTCAATCCAAAACGATAACCTTGCACACAACCAAAGACCAAGCGTATACGCATAGCAATAAGATTCATTTTAGCTTAGCATAAAACTGTAGTTACTAGGGGCGGATCTTCTCTATTTTTCATGTTTTTTTTTAAATATCTTTGGAAATAAATATTAAGAAACAAAATTGTTCGGTTAAGGATATTTTAATATAGATTTACTAACAATTTATTCAAATAAAATGTATGATTATCCTAGTTAATACTTATATTTCGATGAATTAGATTTTTGTCGGAGGTGAGTTTGTAAATTAATTGCAGCCAATGTATTACGTTTTATAAAAATGTTTATGTTTTAAAGTCTTTTAAATATTGTGCTTTATATCTCATATTTTTTACATTTCGTTATTATGTTGGAACTAGGTAAACCGGGAGTCACGGAATAACAAATTGGGGTTTATGCCCGCCTTAAATTAGGCTTATCATACATCTTAATTATTTAGGAATAATATATCTTACACACATTAATTACACTTACACTAAATCCTATTCTAAAATGATAAATTCTATATTGGGTTAAATACTATTTAAAAATATACTAATACACAGATACTAGATAATATAAACAAACTAATGTATATTTTTATACACAAAGGTAAATAAATACAAATTTTTTTTTAAAGTATACATGGGTCACATTTTGTAGGATCGGAACAAATTTTTGACACAGTTACTCTTCCTTAGTTTTTATTATTCATAGGCTGCCGTTGACAATAATTGTCACTTCTATAACTACACAAAATTCTTGCATGTATTCGGGCCTCTTCTTGCATAAAATATGAATGAATGAATGAATATGCTTTATTGTGCTCAAAATATACAAATAAAAAAGGAAATTCACATGAACTCAACATGAGCACAAAGGCGGCTTTATCGCTATAAAGCGATTTCTTCCAACCAAGCTCTGGCGCATGGAAACAAAGTACAACATAGTGCAACTTAGTTCGAATAAATACATCTTAATTACTTAGGAATAATATATCTTACACACATTAATTACACTTACACTAAATTCTATTCTAAAATGATAAATTCTATATTGGGTTAAATACTATTTAAAAATATACTAATACACAGATACTAGATAATATAAACAAACTAATGTATGCATATTTTGATACACAAAGGTAAATAAATACAATAATTTTTTTTAAAGAATAAATGTATTCGGGTCATATTTTGTAGAATCGGAACTAATTTTTTGACACAGTTACTCTTCCTTAGTTTTTATTATTCGTAGGCTTTAAATGAACTTGGCCAAAAAGGATCTAACGCCGCCGCCATACAAAAACCCCATTTTTAGGGTTCCGTAGTCAACAAGGAACCCTTATCGTTTCGGTCTGTCCTATCCGTCCGTCTGTCCTTCTGTCTGTCTGTCTGTCTGTCTGTCCGCGGTTTTGCTCAGAGACTATAGGACCTACTACATACACTGTTAGGTATAATAAGGTAAATAGGTCAATATAAATGAATGTAAATATATAAACAAATGGCCTTGAAATTGTTGTTGAAGTGTTGAAACATACAGTAAAAAAAAAACTTACATAAGGTTTTTTTTACTTCTAAGGCCCCATCAAAAGAATTTGTCACGGGCCCCAGATGGTACAGTTACGCCACTGAGTAAAATGTTTATTTTTGCTAGCAGCTCCTTGACTTAGATAACACACTAAAAAAGCAGTCTTGCAATTCATTTGCAAAACATACTCAGTAACAGTGTTATGTTATTTTTAACCAATTTAGAAATAAAATATTTTCAATGCCAGTATAAATAATTATTTGCAAAACAGCTTTAAAACATTAATCTTTCCCCTTCAGGAACGGCAAGGAGTTCGTGGATTGGCCGCGGCTGGACTGCGGCGGGCTGGCGACGCGTGGCCCGCCTCCATCGTCTTTATGATCCAAGACCTCCAGCTCGTAATCGTCGTCTAGCACCCATTATCTGAATAGAACCATAGACAAGAAGAGGAAATGGAACAAGTTTTGTAAATGTTCCATTTACAAAACTTGTTCCATAAAAAAACTTTCGTTTTTGACTGGATAAAAGGTTACTATTCTTAGAAAATCTCTTAAATTACACGATTCTAATTGAAAAAGGAAGATTGGGTGATGGATATTTGAATCTTAATAGAGGGTTAAAAAACTGGGTATAATTCATTCCATTTTGTAAAATTTTATTTGAAATGCGGTTGAGTACTTTTTAAGATTTCACTGTTATGACTTATGAGTTACCAAACCGGTCAATATACGATAGTTAACATCGAAAACAAATACATAGGTCATTCCAATATGGCTCGTGATCCAATGTACTCGAGAACTAAAAACCGTGTCTTATTATATGATGAAAGGTTGCTATTATAATATTATCTCTCGAGTATACTTAAAACAATTTGTGCTGAATTTTAATTATGCGATTATGAATTGCTTGCATAAAACAATATTATTAGTTCAGTGATAAACCGTTAACGACTTCGTAAACCCTTTACCCCGCCATTTTGAAATATTCGCACATAGCCGGCGCCAGACATGTGTTCAAATACGCAAGTGTGTCACTGACATTTGCGTATTTGTGCAAAGTTTGAACACACATCATGAGTAGGTTTTTCTGCGCACATCAAAGTAAACCAACTTCAAAGTTTGTGCTGCCTGCGACACTTGTCGCACAAACTTTGGACTTTGGAGCATTGGTAGATTTGAACGTCATTAATGGAGTGAAGTAATGACTGTTATCGAATTTTTCGAGCTAATTCAAGCAGAAGCCTCAAAAATTCAATTATAATATTATAAAAAATTAAATGCACTCAAATAAAATAGATTGACAGCGTCCACAAAATCGTCGTCCAATCTGTCAGCCATCTTTGCAATAACTGTGCCGTAAAACATTTGAAAACAAGTCTGGCAGGCATGTTTGTGATCCTGTTTGCGCACGTCAAAGTTTTCAAAAAGTTTGCTCAAACTTTGAAGCACATGTCTAGCGCCGGCATAACTATTTTGGACCTGAGGTTTTTCTTAGTGTTGCTACAGTAAAAAAATTAAGTGCATTTCAAGCAGATTTTTATAATGTTGTTCGAATGCTTTATATTTTTGCCTTCAAACCTTTTTAATCTGTGTGAAGTGAGCCCAATTAGATTTTTAATCTGGAAGTTTTCGATCCACTATTAGACACTTGTAGATGTTGCACGCAAACTACTTTACACAAACAAAAGTTCCTTTCTTAGCTGTCTGCTAGATAAAATGTGTTTAAAATTTAAATGATCGAAAAAAATTCATATCTTGCTGTTAAAACGTGTGTAAATAAAATAATTAAATATTTTCATATTCAAAATTCTATGGTAGCTATCTTCTTGACAGCTTCATGTAGTGTTGCCATTATTTTTTCAATAATGATGTCATACAGTCATACTGAAAATCCTTAAATATTTAAGAATCTTTTTAAAGTATTTTGCTTGTAACATTTATTTATTGGGTGATTTGACAACAGGCGAGCTGGTGAAGTGTAAAAAGAAAAATAATGTTACTGTAAAAACTAACACTGCTCATGTGGATATGGTCAAAAGGTCAAATTTTATAATTACTATCTATAATAGAAATGGATAAGAAATATCAACCAAAAATCAAGATTATACATCAACTTATAGTCTGTCAAAAGTGAAAAAATAAAAAGTGGCAACATCATAGTGTCATCCCTTTCAAATCAATCTAAGAAAAAAGGGATGGCACTACGATGTTGCCACTTTTTAATTTCTTCATTTTTTGACAGACTATAACTATAACTTAATGTGTGAAAAAGTGCACATATACTAAGAGCGAGATATGTGTAATAATTTGCATACATTACTACAGTTTTTTCAACTTCGAACAGATCATTACCAGCAGGGCCGTCTCTAGCCCATGTGGCGCCCGTGTGCAAATATTACCCTAGCGCCCCCTAGCAAGCGCGCGGTCGCCTAAGGGTCAGGCCAGTGCCGGTCCTAGTCAAATTTTCAGGTGTTGCGAAAAAGTGGCGCCCTTAATAAAAAAAATCCGCCAAGCGCGAGTCGGACGCGTGCACGAAGGTTTCCGTACGATTATAAAGCAAAGATAGGCAAAAAATTATGTTTTTTATGGGAGCCTCTTGAATGTTTATTTAAGTAAAAATACAGTTCAGTATTTTGTGAATATTTCAAGTGCCTACGTGTAGCCGTTATTGATAATACATAATGGCCAAAAGTTAAAGAGGCAACAGAAATACATAATCTGAGAATTTCAACTCTCTAGCATAGAGAATATTATAATGAATGCCATCTATGACTAAGATAAATATGAGGTGAGCCGTAAGACCCTTAAACTGCCTAAATTCTAAAAGTTAATATTTTTTTTTTGACCAGACCATCTCAAAGTCTAATGACTTTGAGGATGGTCTGATGTGGTAGCGGTCTGTTCTTGGCTTTCTTCTGTGGAACATCGGCTACCATTGCATCCTGCGAGCGGCCCATCTCCGTGGGCTACGTTTGGTCTGCTATTCAGACGACACATACATGCTGGCCCAACGGGTTTGGTCCTGGATTCTGAATGGATTTTAACTCCTCATTTTCGTCGATTGACACTAAAACTGAAGAAGATGGCCATGACCCTGAATCGCCTTTTGCCAAAAATCTGTGGTTTACCGTCCAGAGCCCACATTCAGATGGCTTTATACAGGGGTCCTGCAGTCCTGTTTGGGCGTAAAACATAGGCACTCGGAATAAGTAGCTGCTCAGAAGTCCGCAGCATGGTTTAGCGCTGCGGATACTACGCTGCTATCGAACCATTAGCTAGTGAAGTGGCGTTGGCGCCGACGGGTCCCCTCCGTGAAATCTGGAAGCTCGCGTGTTTTCAGAGGGTGCATCCAACACACAGTCGAATTTAAAAAGCGAGGAGAGTGGGTGCTACCGGACCTGGCAACCCGATGGCGCCACCAGGTGCATGTCATTACAATAACCACCAGGCAAGACCAGATTGCATCCCCAACTGCCAGCCGCCGAATTGTGAAAGCGATCCGGTCGATACTACAACAGTGGATAGTACATTCAAGGGGCGCCCTTACCTTCGGTCATTACCTGGACCATTATACGGACAGGAGGAAACCATCGCCTTGGTGCCATCACAGCCTGAGAAAGACGATACGGCGCAGCATTGAACGCTTTGCTTGGGCTGAGCAACGGGCTTTGGCGCCGTCCTTGGATTTGATCTTACTGCTTATTGGGAGGCAGTAGCCTATACCCTCTGCGAAACTGTTATGTAGCAAACGGAGGCTGCATAACGAGAGCGGGAAGCAAATTAATACGCAGATCCCATGAGAAGGAGGCACGGAGGGCGTAGGCTGCACAGCGCCCGGTGTCACCGCAAGGGCGCCGTTAAGAGTACATAATATTTTGCTTATGATCTTGTGGATTATTAACGGCGCATATAAATCCAACCTGACATGAGTCACGCGGCTCCCATTTTGGCGCCCATCTTGAAGAAAAATATAATCTTCGTTTATGTGTCTTAAGGTTTATTTTACATTAAAAAATAAAGTATCTATTTATATTGCAAAAGCCGAGTTGCTTTGCTGTAATTCGACAAATATAAGAAGAGCTCCAGATGCAACACAAAATGTATGCAAACTGGAGTTCTTTTTACGTTGGTCATTAAATCACGGTGGCCGGCCAACGCGGGCGCCGAGTGGGGCTCCGTTGAGAGCGGCGCGCCCGTGTGCGTCGCACACCCTGCACCTAAGGGAAAGACGCCCCTGATTACCAGGTGGCTGGCTCACTCCTTAATGATTTTTTTCTAATTCAATATTAAGATTGAATTTGATCTTGTGATCAAAGTTTATAATGCAAGTTTTAAAGGCGCTTGGAACATAAAAAATCTCTTACTGGGCTCTTGTTTCCTCTGTCGTCACATTTTGCAAAATATTTTGAAATTGATAGAACACCCTGAACACCTTAGCAGACAACTCTAAACTAACATACAGTAACGTTATTTTTCTTGTTCGATGTTTTTTTTTCTATGCTAGACATTAAGGTGTTTCTTCTGTTATAATAGGCCTTTGGTCAATTTGTTACTGTGTTATTGTAATATAATTTATAAACTTAATATTTCATTACATTATAATATTATTACGTCACACCTGTCTTTTATTTAAGCACCTGTCACATATTTTGTTTTGTTTCAAATTCCAAATATCGATTTGATTTCATCTCTGTGATATGTAGGCCTTTATGATCTCCTAAAATTGTGAAGGAATAGTTTGTTCGCTAGTTATGTTGCAAACAATGATGAAAAACTCAAAGCAGATATGTTACTACCGCGCGCGTTGTGAAGATTCAAATACGGCCCAATTGGGTCGTCACTCATCTCTTATTTAGTCTGCATCGAGCGCAGTCACGAACGTGCCGCGTCTTTTCTTACCTAAATAAATTGAAAATGACCTCGTGCGTGTTTCGAAAATGTACCAATTATGACTCGTAAGAAAACAAAACACGTGGAATCTCTTACCACATGTCTTGATTGCAATAAATACCTCGATTATTTACATTTTCAATAATTTTTTCGCACAGTCTGGAAAAAATCGAATTTTCGTCATAGCTCAGGCGAAGAAAGAGACAGCGATACGATTCGACGTTTAAAAATAGAACTGTCTCGGTTTTTCATATCTTTTCACTTATCTGTCAAATTTGTCAATGTTTGCAATTTTGAATTTGAAAATTGTTCCGAAGAGATCTAAGCCGGAAAATAGTATGTTTAAGGACGTAACATTTTGCATTGAATGTGTTTATAATACGGATTGCAATGTATCCTACTTATACAGATCTGTTACGTTCATACTATTTTCCGGCTTAACCCATTCAGTGCCAGCAACGCATCATTTGCGTTTTGCGAGTTTACTTTCTGGTGCCACCAACGCACCATATGCCTTGAGGTACCTTTGATATTTTTCCCGGTTTTTCTTTATAATGGCTATATTTAATTTGAATCTTTGGCCTCATTAGCTACTGGAGATATATTTTACATGTGGTGACACTGTCGGTTTTTGGTCTGGACCTCCCCTCTTTTTTGACAGCGAAAAAACCGTTAGCCCAAAAACTGCCTGATTTCAATTCAACATATTTTCAGTTTTATTGAATTAGAGTGAGAAGTTTTTGACTAAGAACATAAAAGTAAGCAATATATTTAGGTATATTACAATTTTTCTTCGATTCATGGTATATTTTATGAATAAAATTACCATAACGCAAATGGTGCGTTCAATTGCATTTTAACGGCGAATTTTGTTGGATGGTTTCATGCATGACGCAACACTACTATGTTCAAATTAGTAAATTTCACCAACCATTCGTTGTATTTATAATTAAATTGATACAAAATCTTTTACTAGCTGACCAGTTGTATTTTTCAATATTTAAGAAAAAAAATATTTAAAATAAGTAAGGATTTTATTTATTTTATAAGGATTTTACTTCAATTTTCAAGAATGAAGGGGAGAAAGGACTTTGAATTACCATGGGTGGCTTGATAAGCGGTTAACTATATGTAGAAAAAAACCTACCTGTATTTAAAAATTATTCAGCTACCCACTATGTTGCATAACACAGTTCAATTAAAACAAAAGCGTAAGCGTAAGTGGTGCGTTGAATGGCACTTGTGATTGGATTTGTCTCACCAGTGCCACCAACGCAATTGGTGCATTTATCGTATTTAGAGAGGTTTTCATTATTTATTGCATTATTTAATATATAAAATACGATAAACAATGTATTTTAAGTTAGAAAAAAACAAAAAAATCAAGTGGCACAACCGGTATGTTACAGGTGGATTGGTGGCATTGAATAGGTTAAATCTCTTCCGAACAATTTTCAAATTCAAAATTGGACTTTGACAGATAAGTGAAACGAAATATACGAAATGCTATTTACATAAAAGAGACCGCGCCCGGTAGTAACATATCTGCTTTGAGTTTTTTATATAATATCATTGACGGATTGTAAAACTGCCAACACATCATCAATACGCTAACAGTAGCTAGATCTAGCTAGATAACAACATATAATTTAGGTATTTTACTCAGACCAATTTTTTTATTGGTCTGAGGTATTTTACTATTCTTTTAATTGGCTACACTGACTAGCTGTCATGAAACGGAACGTCGCATCGGGACTAGGGTTGTAATATTTTTATGCTATCGATATTTAACCGTTTTTTATCGAATATATTAAAGACGGCATGATCACAATATTTAAAATTAATATCTGCTTTAAAATTCAATAAATTATTTATAATGGTTTGTATAGGTCTACCAGAATCTGATTGCAATTTTTAACAGCCGGTTTTAAAAAAAAATATACTTGATCATGGGATAAATTTATATATTTGCATGTTTTACACACAGAATCAGGCGCGCTAGAGTCAATTTATTTTCCCACTTTTTTCCATCAGATTCTGGTACACCTATATTTACAAATTAAAATTATTTAAAAATTCGTAACTGGTGGTATCGACCATGTATCGACTATCGACAAGTCTCGACTCTCGATAGCATCGATCTTCTCTAGACGCCAGACAAAAGTCAAACAAAATGAAAATTTTATCAGTCAAGAATTTTGCGTTTCGGGTGGTGGTATTGTTTATTGTTTGTTTATAGTGCTTGTTATTATGAAGTATTTATTTAATACATAATCACCATGTTATCTTGTGCCAAAATAACTCGGTAAAGTGGTTTTAATACTGTATACAGTAGGATTATTTTAATGAGGTGATTTTGTGCGGCGCCAGAATGTCTGACGAGCTAGAAGCCCGAATGTGGGATGAGGGGAGTTCCAGGTACGATTCCAGAACTCGGGGCTCGTACTTCGAGTCGGCCTTCGCCTCTTCGGAGCACCTCGACCGAGCTCCTTTGTTGGCCGAGGTAAGATTTTCTAACACTATGAAGTCGAAGTAAATAATTTGCACTATATCATAGAGGTTCTGCAATATTCTTCATATTTTACAGAGCAACTGTAAACTATGAAGAATATTAATAATGTGCGGAATGAGTACAATAGACTTATTTCACATCATTAATTTTAATGATGTGAAAATAATAATTTATCAATAAAATGTTTGTTGTTTGTGTAAATGTATACTTTTATGTTGTTGCTTTTATTTTGATATTTAACTAGACTAAATACCCCGGTGAACTTCGTGTCACTTATAAACCTTCCTGGACTTCCACGATCATTTTAAGACTAAAGTTAGCCGAATCGGTCCAGCTGTTATTGAGTTATAGCATTACTAACACAATTTTAAATCCATTTTTAGGGTTCCATAGTCATAGTCCGTTGTCTGTCCGCGGTTTGGCTCAGAGACTATAGAACCTACAAAGCTGTAATTTGGCATGAATGCACATATTAATGATACCGACAAAATGGTACCTACATGAGATCTTAAAAAAATATTTTATTATGGTTTTAATTTAAAATATTTACATGCTACCATATGTGCAATGTGTGCAATGCACATGGGCGCCATCCTCTAGAGGCACCAAATTGCCATCTTAAGGGGCACCAAAACCAAAAAATCAGTATCTCTATGCCAAATTTCATCAAAATAGATTAAATAGTTTAAGCAAAAATCATAAAAGTTTATTGTGCAGTAACCATACATTTTCCGGGACAAAAAGTATACCTATTCCTATCCCGAGACTCAAAGTATCTCCATGCCAAATTTCATAAAAATAGACAATAGTTTAGGCGAAAAATCATAAAAGTTTATTGTGTGGGAACCGTACTGCGTACATTTTCCGGGACAAAAAGTATCCCTTGTCCTTTCCCGAGACTCAAAGTATCTCCATACCAAATTTCATCAAAATAGATTGAATAGTTTAGGCGAAAATAATAAAAGTTTATTGTGCCGGAACTGTACATTTTCCGGTACAATAAGTATCCCTTGTCCTTTTTAGGGTTCCATACCCAAAGGATAAAAACGGGAACCTATTACTGAAACTCTGATGTCTGTCCGTCTGTCTGTCTGTCTCCAGGCTTTATCTCAAGAACTGCCATAGCTATATACTTTTGAAATTTTCAATGATTGTTTGTCTGTTGCCACTATAACAACAAAATACTAATTTTTTGGCCTTTTTTGCTCATAATCAATAATGGCAACACCTAGGCACTTGAAATTTGTACAATTGACGACCTCTGTGGCTCAATTGGTTGAGTGTGTGGCTCAAGCCGGGGGTCGCAGGTTTGATCCCGCCGACGGAACAAAAAGTTTTTCAATGTTCCCGGGTCTGCATGTGTATTAAATATGTGTATAACATAATAAAAATCTTAAATATATGTATCATGTATAGTAAAAAGGATTAAATATATTTCCGTTGTCTGGTACCTGTAACACAAGTCCTTCAGGTACTTAGCACGGGGCCAGACTGACGTGTTGTGAAGCGTCCATAGATATTATTATTAATATCCTTAATTAGATTTGTACTTTAATAATTAATAATAAAATTAAAATAAAAATAAAAATTATCCCATACAAAAAACCACGCTGAGAAAGTAGGGTTAAATCAGTATGTAACCATTTTGCATACTTATAATATAAGATGCGTCATCTCATAGCAGCTATTCACCAGAAAATCGAGTCAGGCTCGTTTTTTGACTTCCAAGAATAGAGATCAACTACGATAACATGGCGCGCCCCTCCAAATTACTGTTTCAATGTGTGTAGTGACATCCTTATGAAAGAGTTTGTATGTAGTAAGTATTCAACCAATCACAGTACACGTAATATTTCTGTTAATGTCACTTATTACCAAGATTTGTTGGTCAACTAATCATAACTAGCCCACCGCGCAAGACAACGCACTTCAATCTTTTTGACAACGCACTTTAAACGTTTTGAATTTTGGAGGGGCGCGCCATGTTATCGTAGTTGATCTCTACCCAAATGATTACTTTGGGTATCCTAAAGTCGTGCCATCCGTCTTTTTTTTCTAACTTCCTAAAAAGGACATGAATGTTTAAATAGCGTCCTACACGTTAAAACCGAAAATGTAATGTCGATATTGTAGAAATTACGTCAAGGAAAAACCTATTTTACGCGAGGAGCTGTCACATGGGTCTTCATTACCATAAAAATGTGAGTAAGTAGGTTATCAGTTGCTCATGCCGCAAGTTTCGCCTTGATTGCGGTGGTTGCATCAGCATTTTGCTGTCATGGATTCATAATTAAACACATAAAAAAGATTAAACACATAAAAAGAAGTAAGAACGACAGTTTTTATTGTTGTATTTTTTTTATGAAATAAGGGGGCAAACGAGCAAACGGGTCACCTGATGGAAAGCAACTTCCGTCGCCCATGGCCACTCGCAGCATCAAAAGAGCTGCAGGTGCGTTGCCGGCCTTTTAAAAGGGAATAGGGTAATAGGGGAGGGTAGGGATGCGAAGGGAAGGGAATAGGGAAGGGTAGGGAAGGGAATAGGGTTAGGGAATTGGGCCTCCGGTAAACTCACTCACTCAGCGAAACACAGCGCAAGCGCTATTTCACGCCGGTTTTCTGTGAGAACGTGGTATTTCTCCGGCCCATTCGTGCCGAAGCATGGCTCTCCCACGTATAAATATTTTGTTTGGATCAAAAATTGAAATGGGAAAGCCAAGGACGAAGTTCTTTGCAGCTAAGATTGTCACTGGGCAAACCCAAGGTCTATAGACCCTCGAATCTTAGGGCATCAAGCGCAGGCGGAGCCCTACTTACGATAACTCAGAGGTAGTCTGTACCGGCTAGTCTGTACCGGCCTTGCCAGGGTCATGGGGACATCGAGACATTCGCGGCAAGTCGATAATTCGGGCCTAGGAAATGAAGCCAACGTCTTTTTTTTATTTGCTACTGTCGTTACTTGTTTCTAAAAATCTTGGTGTAGAAAGATTTATTTAAAAAAAGTGCTGTCACTTGTCAGTGACAACTATCATAAAAATTTTTTGATCTACCCCCACAATAATTATGAAAACTGTTAGCCGTTTATTCATTTAAATTAATTTTTGACGCGGCCGGTAATTTGATTTGCTAACTTATCGCGTGAAATCACATGTACTTAATTATTACTTCACAGCTATAATTATTATTGTTTCTTCGAGTTCTAAAAGCAAAGACTGAAAATGTTACAGTGACGAGATATTCCGCAATTTTTCCCTATATTGCTGTTAAAATACATGATACTGGGATAAAATCGCGCTTGGATGAGTCTGTGTTGATCGTGGATGATAACGAGCCGTCGCCGGGCTGTTGAATACATTTTCATACATTTCCATAATCGCCCGCGGTCGTCCGACCGGCTACAGAATGATACAATTACAAGTGAGTACTCATCTGATTTTATGATCAATACTTTTAGAACAAAAGCAGTAAGCGGGTCGGGAAGAAGTCCTTGAGTTTTGAGTTTTTTTTTTGAGCCACCATGAACCATCTAATCTAACACCCACCAAGCATGGAGAATTTGACGAAAGTCTCACCTACTTTGTGAACAAGTAAAGACGTACCATACATGATACAGCAGCAGTCTAGATCGTCGTCTAGATTCTAGACTGCTGTCCACAACTCCTTTGCAGCAAAATTCGGTTATCGCGTAGGAACCGTACATTTTTCTATAATAAAACTCAAAGTACATATCTCTATACAAAATGTCAGCAAAATCGGTTCAGCGGTTTGAGCGCGAATAAGTAAAAGACAGACAGACTTTCGTATTTATACCTATTACTAGCGACCCGCCCCGGCGTCGCACGGGTATAAAATATATAGCCACTGAAAAAATGATTAAAATGGATAGCCTATGATCCTTCACGTGGTCTACTTCTTATCTGTGCCAAATAACATAAAAATTGCTGCAGTAGTTCGCGAGATAAGCCCTTTCAAATAATTTCCCCCGTTTTTAGGGTTCCGTACCCAAAGGGTAAAAACGGAACCCTATTACTGAGACTTCGATGTCTGTCCGTCTGGAACTACTGGACCGATTTGAAAAATTCTTTCAGTGTTAGATAGTTCATTTATTAAGGAAGGCTATAGGATATATTTTATCACGCTAAGACTAATAGGAACGAAGAAATAGAGGAAAATGTGGAAAAAAACGGGGGAAATTCATTTGAAATGGCTTATTCGAACGCGCTAATCTCAGGAACTACTGGTCCGATTTGAAAAATTCTTTCAGTGTCACATAGCCCATTTATTAAGGAAGGCTATAGGCTATATTTTATCACACTGAGACTAATAGGAGCGAAGAAATAGAGGAAAATGTGGAAAAAACGGGGGAAATTATTTGAAAGGGCTTATTTGAACGCGCTAATCTCAGGAACTTCTGGTCCGATTTGAAAAACTCTTTCAGTTTTAGATAGCATATTTATCGAAGAAAGCTACCGGCTATATTTTATCACGCTAAGACTAATAGGAGCGAAGAAATAGAGGAAAATGTGGAAAAACGGGGGAAATTATTTGAAAGGGCTTATTTGAACGCGCTAATCTCAGGAACTATTGGTTCGATTTGAAAAATTCTTTCAGTGCTAGATAGCCCATTTATCAAAAAAGGCTAAAGGCTATATTTTATTATGCTAAAACTAATAGGAGCAAAGAAATAGAGGAAAATGTGAAAAAACGGGGAAATTATTTGAAAGGGCTTATCTTACGAACTACTAAAGCAATTTAAAGAACTTTTATGATTTTCGCCTAAACTATTCATTCTACATTCTACTTTGCTAAAATGTGGTATAGAGATACTTTGAGTCCCTGGGTATGTATGTATGTATGTATGTATGTTTTTATGTTTGTGCACGCATATCTCCGGAACCACAAGTCCGATTTTAGTGATTCTTTTTTTGTTGTACTAGGTATTGTTCAACTTAGGGAATACTGCAAGTTTCATCAAAATCGGTTCAGTAGTTTTTGAGATAGAGAATTTTAATTCTTAATTACATACAAAAATTTGAAGTCGGTTTTATCTTTTTAAAATAAGTACTATTATTAATTATCCTCTATTTCTTCGCTCCTATTAGTCTTAGCGTGATAAAAATATATAGCCTATAGCCTTCCTCGATAAATGGGCTATCTAACACTGAAAGAATCATCAAAATCCGTTGCGTAGTTTTAAAGATTAAAGAGAACAAATGAAGGGAAACATGAGGGAAAAAAAGCGACTTTGTTTTATAATAAGTATAGATGTTAGAATGGATAGTATGAACTATAATATTATCTACTTTTGAATTATCTTAGTAGTCTTACTTATCTCAGTACAAGATTACCTTGTATCTAGTACCAGTATCACCACTTTTATCTAATTACCCTCTGACTCGAGGTTCGCCGGCAGGCCGCCGCCTGGCACGTAATCGGAAAAGATCACAGACTCACAGTTCCCCTGACGATTTTGTAGATTTTATATCGACGGTCAAGGACTGTCAGGACTCAGGCAGCCTGCCGACCAGAGCCTGCAAGCGGACTGCAGTTAATGTGTTGGACCCTTTTATCGCCTATACTAGCTGTACTATCTTAGATCTTGGCGTAATCCACAATGTCTATGGATTTCATACAATTTCTTCTATTTTATGTTGGTGATTTCTTCAAATATACATACAGTGCAGATCTGTTATAATAATGTCAGTATGTTGGATATTATATTATAGCTTACGTATTTAGGCTACATTTAGGTATCAATGACAATGACAAGATGTTTTACGTCTCTCAAACTAAATTGTATCACAGAATAGATAATAGTACAAGTAAAATTGTTTGTAGGATTATAATTAGTATGTAGTTACTGGTTACTACTTACATAATTTAAAATTAGATATATATAATTGACATTTGACATAGTTGTAAAAGTGATCAGTGATCAGAGTGTTCACTCGAGAGATTCTTCATTCATATTGAATGTACATATTTTCTCGGGCAGGAACATAGCTAGCTCTATCAGATTCTTGGATACAAGTTACAACTTACAAGTAAAAGAGACGAGAAGGGACTGATCAATGGCCGAAATTCTAATCCGTTAGGTATACGTTAGGTGACGACCTCCGTGGCGCAGTGGTGAGCACGTTGAGCTCAAGCCGGAGGTCGCGGGTTCGAGTCCCGCCGACGGAACAAAAAGTTTATAAAGTTCCCGGGTCATGGATGTATATTAAATATGTGTATCATATAATAAAAATCTTAAATATATGTATGGTATAAAAGTATTAAATATATTTCCGTTGTCTGGTACCCGTAACACAAGTCCTTCAGGTACTTAGCACGGGGCCAGACTGACGTGGTGTGAAGCGTCCATAGATATTATTATTAGTTATTATAGGTTAGGTACCTATATTGTACAATATCTCCCAAGTCCCACATTGTTTTCGTAAGATAAGTAATCTCCCTGTCGATTTTAGTAACTACTAAAATTTTGCCTGCAACTACGTTGCGCCAAAACTCGTTTATCGCGCGGAACCCTACATTTTTTTGAGATAAAAGTATCCTATCTCCTTAACCAGGATTCAAAGTATCTCCATACTAAAATTACGCAAATTCGGTTCAGCGGTTTGGGCGTGAAGAGGTAACAACTGACAGACAGACAGACTTTCACATTTATAATATTAATTAGTTACTATGTAGTAACTAGCATTTAATAGTTGTTTTATTAGCGATATAATTGCATAGGAGGCTGTATCATATAGTATGTTCGGTCACAGTTAATCTGTAATCAAAGTGCAGCCAGCGCCCAGCAGCCCCCGACTCCCGACTCCCGACCTCGGAGCTCGTTGGGATTGCGACTTCTAATTAACCCACTTTCGATCACTGTTGTTTGTGCACAAACATACATCTAGACACGCGGTAGCGTGTCAAGCCAAGTTCCAGCATAACATAATGGCGAGCCGCACCGTGTGTAATATTACACGAACCATTTGCAGCTACTTTTGACCCCCTTATAATTCAGAAACTATTTCACATAAACGTTTCAAATTTGGCTAATGTCATGAGACTTGCGAGATAAATATTATAATATGCTCTAAATTTCATGAGCACAGCTCAAACGGTCATTATGATATTAACACCCGAAAATCTACATTTTTATCACTGACTGACCTATAGATCAAAATTCTAACCCACTTCCAGATGACCTAGAAGGCTGAAATTTGGAATCCAGCTCGGTAATTGTGTGTAAGCGTAGGGAAAAATCAGAAAACAAAAAAATCGGTCAAGTGTTAGTCGGACAGAACGAAACTAGGCAAAAATTGCGTTTTTTGTATGGGGTCTCCAATTTAAGGCGAAGACAGCTGCCAATTCGACATCTTTGTGCAGTTTTCTAGACGTATATATTTTTATATTATATATTCATAAAGTTATTGAACATTTTATTTCATCAGAATTAAAATGTTCAATAACTTTATGAAATGACTGATGTAATGAAAACTGGCCAAGTTAGATCTAATCTAGTTTAAGATCTCACATTATTTAAATAACATCAATTATTGTTATAGATATTCAATAAAACAAAGAAATATACTCTATTATTTGTTCATAATGTTATTTGGTTCCTATACCTACATGTAAAATATTTCGATTTTCCATGAAACTTGGCACTCATTTAGATCTCCATCATTTTTACGGCGAAGTCCATAGACGAGAATAATGTTTGTGTGGAACTTTGCTCTCCATTTTTACATTTATGTTTTTGGTGGGATAATATCATGGTAATATTATCAATAATTACTGTATAGTAATACATATTATATTGTATATTATGTATTTTATAATTTTTTATTTTAACAGCTGTTCAACTTTAAACTTTATTTTTATAGTACAAAAATTCGAAATCAAAGTAAGCCTCAAAAGTTAATCCTGCGCTAAGACTCGTAATACCTATTTGGGAAGATGGCAGGCCACCGTTTTATACTGTGGTCTTAACTTAACACAATACATATATAAATACAGTAGATCATCTTCATACTAAACTTAAGACTAGACCGCCCGGAGCGGGCGCACACATATTATTAATATAAATTGCGCGCATTTTGGCTGTGACAAGCGCGGTCGGCGGTGGTAGCCTGTAGAGAAGCGTCACAAGATATTTTAGATGTTATTACGAGCTTTGGAAGGATAGTAATAGGCGCAATTCCTGACGAAAAAAATAAACAATAGTAATTGCCGTAGGTTTCGAAAGGAAGTCCTTTGCAACCTTCCCCTCCCTGGTACCGCACTCGCTGTGACCTGTGTGTATTGAGTGAGTTTAGTTTCAATGACATACATGAGTTACTGTACTACTGTTATGATGTTTATACTGTGGTTTTAGTGAGAGAGCGGCGAGATAGTTAAAACCCTTACTTAGTTGTCCTTTCGGCCCTAATCCTGCGATAACATGGCTACCGCCTACCTTATCTTTCTCCTTAAAACCGTTTCTGGGTCGACTTAGGGTTGATATTATGCAAGAAGGGAGTGCTTGTTGAATTATGAATAAGGTTGGGTTGCGCCAACTAACTTTAACTATAACCTGTAACTTTAACTTTAACCACAATGCAAAATGTCAAATCTTTGGTTAAAGTTAAAAATGGACGCCATCAAGACGCCATATTTAACCATAACCATAGAGCTCGACAAGGTTTTAAATGCACGTGGCGAAAAAAGGAACTAACGCTGTCATCATACAAAAACGCCATTTTTGACAGTTCTCCTTTACCAGCAGCGCCCCCGCCCACGTTCATTTATAACCTGCTGTCCAGCTGTCATCTGTCAATTTCTCCGGTCAAAGTTAAAGCTAAAGGACGCCATATTAACTATAACCATAACTTTAACCTTAACTTTAACCACGCTTCTGGTGCAACCCACCCTTATGCTTAATATTATTATTTATTTATAAAATTAGGAGGCAGACGAGCAAACGGTTCACCTGATGGAAAGCAACTACCGTCGCCCATGGACACTAGCAACATCAGAAGAGTTACAGGTGCGTTGCCAGCCTTTCAAGTGGGAATACGCTCAGATCTTCTTGAAGGTTTGCAAATTGGTCCAGAAATTATACTGCTGGCGACAGTTTTACTGATTATTATTTTAAAGCAGATGCTACAGATGCTAGGTCCTCCAAGTTAAAGCTGATAATGAAAATGGCATAAAATATACATATTAATATTATTTCGTGAAAATCTAATTAATTAAAAATAAAAAAAACCCGACTGCAAAAATTTTTAACTAAAAAGAACGAAACAAGACCTAATTCTGCCGGAGGCATCGAATCCATGTTTTAATTGATACGATTCTTGATTACGAGTTTCATGCCAGGATAAATAGAAGGTTACATAGAAAAATGTAGAAGAAGAATGTGGATAATAAAATGCAGTCGGAGGCATGTCGCACCAAGTTTAACATTAATAATTTATAAATCATAAAATATTATGCCTTTTTATTGATTTTTTACACCTTGCGTCCGAAGAACCCAAATATCTTACGGTACCCTATTTTTTTCCAAAATAAAATTCAGCCTATGTTCAGCAAAAATAATGTAGAATTCCAATGGTAAAAGAATTTTTCAAATCGGTCCAGTTGTTTCGGAGCCAAACAAACAAAAAATCAAATATTTCCTCTTTATAATATTAGTGTAGATTTATTGTTCTATCTTATCTTATATCTTTAAACGAGCAATTCTTGTATATTGTATATATATATATATATATATATATATATATATATATATATATATATATATATATATATATATATATAATTGGAATCTCGGAATCGGCTCCAACGATTTTCATGAAATTTACAATATAGGGGGTTTCGGGGGCGATAAATCGATCTAGCAAGGAATCATTTTCAAAAAATGTCATTTTATGTGTGTTTTTTTAATTTTTTGAATACTGAGCGAAGCTCGGTCATATAGCTAGTTTAATATTAAAACTGCAAGTTGTATACATATTTAGAATCAGTGTTTAAAATCCTTTATTTTGATAGCCCACTCGATATGCTTGGTAGAATTTTATTTTTTTTTACCTCACAATATGGCGTCAAACATCTGCCATTTTGTTTTTTTTTTTAATGTCACATATCTAAGAACACTTGGGTCATTAAGAAAAATGTAACGATACCACAAATGTGAAAATCCGTTCAGCGGTTCTGAAGATACAAGGTAACGAAGAATATTACAAACATACAAGATACGCGCTAAACACATAACCCTCCCGGCAGTCGGGTAATAATCAAACCCTATCCAGTCCTTGGAGCTCTCCTTGCATTTCCATTTGTGTCAAGGGTGGCGCCTTTAAAACCTTGCGCTTGTTGCAGACATTAATAATTTTACCAGGAGAATAGAGATAGGAATGATAGGATCCATACTATTTTAAATTTTTATTACATTATACACTATGAATAAAAACTATTTATTATTCGTAGTTTATACAAGACAATCTCGAATACTTATATAAAATGTTATGTAGGTTTCGCGAAGAAAACTTATAGTCAGATTTGTATATAATGTTATAATCGTATCTCCCCTTATCCCTGGGATACCTTCCATTTAATACTATCCGAACAAAGTTCGTAACAAGTTACAAGCACCAAAACCATCCTACAGTTTTTACCCCGGGAAAACCTACAACTTGCTAAAAGAAATAAGAATTTCTCTCTACGAACATACACGTCTATCTCATAGTATATCTATACGTAGAACTACAGTAGAACTGCCTATACATATATTATGTAGAATCGATAGCTTCCCATTCTTTCCGTCCGGTCCAGGTGAACCAATTAACGTTATTTTGTTCCATTTCCACTGCTCTTTGTTGCCAGTCGACAGTCCTTTGTGCTAGAATAGCCGATGTGAGGTGCAGGCTGCAGCTCGAGCGAAAAGCTAGCTGTCTTGCCGTTTTAGACTTTACAGTTGAGACTTTAGAGTTTAGAACTTGCTTTTAATACTTTTCAGACTATCCCATTACAATGAACATAAAATCGTGCATTGTGCCTGGATAAAAGTTATATCCAGAATATTCTAATGAAGATAAGTGATAACTCAATTGGTCCACGTTGAGTTATCCAAAGGAAAGGACATAGGATACTTTTTACATCGGAAAATTGTACGGTTCCCGCGCGATAAACGAATATTGGCGCAACGCAGTTACGGGCGTCATCTAGTCTACAATATTATGTTTTTTGTATTTCTTTTATGACAACTTCTGATATAGTTACAATAAAATATGTAACAGTTTTACACGCGATAAGTGATAAGGCTTCGGCTATTTTGTCGTTTTATGTACTACATACTGAGTACATGGATATCTGATAATAGAATTCTGTAGCTGCGTGAGCTGGTCCTACAATCTACATGTTATTAGAATTAAAAAAAAAACTACACAACACCGCTTTGTTGAGCTACAATTATAGTCCCCTGGGCCCTGGACTATAATTGTAGCGCAACAACAAAAAAAAAAAATGTTCTAGGGCTCCCTAGCCTCAGAACAATTTTTTTTTTAATTACTATCAAGCAAATTTTTTTGTGAGCAGGCCTTTTCATAAGACAAACATTTTTTATTTGCGAAAACTCTTGAAAGTGGTAGCTAACAGAGATAGAAAGGATTTCATACTTTGATTTGATGGTCCTAAAATATGGATTATTCTATTTGTAGGACAATGTTAGATACTTTTAAATTATATATATATATATAACTATTAACCTACTAATATACAAAGCTGGCTAGGGTTCCATTTTACTCACAAAAAATTAGCTTGATACATAGTAATAAAAAAGTTCTAGGGCTCTTTGACTGTTAGTACAATGTACCTACATTGCAAGTTTCTGGTTTAAAAAATATCTTATATCCTCCCTGGGACTTTATTTCATCAAATCGGTTTAGAGACTTATGCGTAAAAATGTTAAAAACACACTTTAGAATTCGTAATATTATTAGTATGGTTTAGTTTGGAAGCATTCAAATCAAGCAATCCAAATGATGGATGGATTGCCTCCCCAGTCCTCATCCATCATATTATTTTGGCAGTGTCCAGACTCCAGTCTGAACCTTCTTTGGCGCGATTGTTAAAACGAATTCTTTGAGTTATTATATTCTATTTTTTATCCTTTTTGTAGTGAATCTAGTGGTCCTGTTAAACAGTAGCCATGCACGGGTCAGTAATGGCATAAGAATTTTTACTTGGAGATGTTCTATAAAAGAAATAAAAAAATGCCGTCGATGTACGTTTGTGGTGTATAATTATATAATATGACATAGATGTATGTAATTTCTATAAGCACTTGATAGCTAAGTCCCTGGCGACTAGAGCGCCGACTTGGCTATACAAATACTGGAGGAGTTTTACTTTAAATAGGCGAGGCGTATTATTCTCGCTTCAGTGCCCAATAACGGTGTTCTTAGCGTTCTCTTTTTGTACATAATATCTTACCGTATATATTTTATTAAGTACAGTAGGAAATGTTAACCATGTTATAAGTTTGACGTGTCTGTTTGTCTGTTTGCGTGTCTCTTAGTGTGTAGCATCGTAGCTTCTCTAAAAGGGTGGGTCGATTTTAATCTTAGTACATAGTTTTTTTTTTATTGAAAGCTGATAAGATTGAGAATTGAGATACTGCACTGACTGCTGTAAATCGAGGGTTTTTTAAATTCCTTAATTTAATATTACTTACTACTTCAGAATTTATCATGTGATATCATATTGAAGGATAATTAAGATACACGCCGTAATATTATCTTTATTTAACACTACGTATCTGTGACACATTTTTTGGGAAGGATGTGGTATAATTTATAGTCAGGGCAACGTTATTTGTTCGGGTTGTGTCAATTCAATATAATCGCGATGATGAATTTGGTCTACGTAACCCGTTGCCCGACCAAATTAGGTGATTGATTCATAACTACAAGGATGGCTCCTTATGAATCAATTTCTCTGAGAGTTGCATAATGGTGTCATTAGAATTTTTATTATTTTCACAATGTGGTATGGTGTTGACTGTTAGGTAATCTGTTAGCACTTAGCTTTGTTATACCCCGATTCTGCTTTGCTGAAGCTTCGATGCAGTCTCGGTTACATTTAAAATGAAAGTCGAAACCTGTCCATGCGAACCAACACCATCGTGTTCTGAATGGTTAGCAATCCAAAAATCATTCGTTTGAGGTAAATTAAAATACTACTTTGCTGTTTGATAGGATCTGGTCTAGATTAAAAATAAATTAAGGACTAAGTTAAATTTTTCAATATAAAAGTAGCCTATGCCCTTTCCCGGGACTCTAAGTATCCCCATACCCAGCAAAATTGGTTCAGCCGTCAGTGGTTTGGGCGTGAAGAGGTTACAGACAGACACTTTTGCATTTATAATATTAGTATAGATAACAGAATCGGGGTACTTTAAACGGCTAACAAGCGGATAATAATGTAATTAAACCGCACGTTGGACGTGCTGCAGGAAAATGCCAAGAAGTCAATCAAATTGCAACGGCGAAGCCGTTATTACGGTTGAAGCGCTTGTTGAAGCGTAGTTCTAGTTGGGGGCGCTAAGTGTTCAAATTAGTCTAGATATAGCTTAGCTAACTCGTCGTTAGCCTATACGTAATGGCTAAGCCAGCCGTTACGTATATATAGACACGTTCAGTTTTCTCATTGATTTTTATCTTGGACCACGGAAAAGTACATCTAAGAATAATTTTTGTCGAGCAAAAATGTACCGCGAGATGAGCCGTGCGCAACTAATAGTTACTTGTAACTATAAGAAGTCTAATAAGTAATATTACAGAGTAATGTCATTTCATAAAAAAGGGATGAACTTTTTAAACCTAAGCGACTAGAATATTATGTTATCAAATAGTTTAGTCTAGACGTCTGGACGGGGTCTTAACTGCATCGCTATTGACTCGCTCGAGAACCATGTACACAACATTGTGTTGATGTTCCAACACGAGTACTGCAATAGAGAGTGCTGCTTTTAAAAATCTAGAGAAGTTACTCTGAGGGTTGAGGGGACACTTAGGAGTTCTCCGTGAAACTCGATATTTTGTCATTTTATTTCTCTCTCTCGTTAAGTATCTTCTTGCTTGCTCAAATATTAAAGTAAAATGCGAAAGTATAGAAACGCTGATTATACAGGTTTTTCTCAAACTACCATCATGTCTATCGTATAACAGAAACTCGTCTGGCGGCCATGCTCAGCGCGTAGACGGGATAGCTGTTGCTTGTAGTCTGGTACCTGGTTATGCTGCTCTCTATGAAGGCAGAACAATCATATTTTGGCTCTTCAACAACATCATGGTGTTCTTCCCCAGGAGAGCTACACGGAGGTGGGCGTGGGCGGGGCGGAGGAGGAGCACTGCCACTGGTCGCGGCCGGAGCCGCCCAGCGCCGTGCCGCAGCTCGTCGCCGCCATCGTGCTCTGCGCCATATTCATGGTAAGCTAGATTGCTAAACCAGTGTTTCCCGACCTTTTGCAGCCACGGACCCCTTGATAATAAAGTACAGTTAGTAGCATAAAATAATAAACATAACAATTACGAGACATTAGCATTTATGTATGGTTCAGAGATGACACCGCGGACCCCCTCCATACATAATTATACTCGCGGACCCCGCGGACCACTAAACACTGTATTAGACCATGCCGAGGAAGTAAGGGTGCGTTTCCACTAGAGCTGAGCTAAGTTGCGTCGCAAGGATCAAGGGTACAATCGCTTAATTTTCCTGACCTCGCTTAGCGCAGCGATTCTGTTGGATCTTAAAAACACATTGGTCGTAACTCGCAACGCTGAGCTATAGCTAGCTGCTCTGGTGGAATCATTCAACTCTTTAGCCGTTACTGTTCTTGAGTTACAGTCTGGAGACATACAAACAGACGGATATCGAACCGTTAGTAATTAAGGTCCCGTTTTTACCCTTTAGGTACGGAACCCTAAAAACTGTCGCTGAGTACGTCCAAAGTGTGTAGTGTATGAAGTATCTAAGTAGTGGCCGAAGTCTCCCACGCCCGAGATAATATTTACGATTGTTCACTTTATCATTTTAGTTGTAAAGTTACATCAACCCACTACGATATCATATAGTTTTCCTGTTGCGCTGTTAGTTGCTACATTTTTTGTACTATTCAGTATTTAATTGCTATTGACCATTCTGAATTTGTGACGTCTTTTGCCGCTACTCTTAAAAGTTATTAAAAAAATTACGCTTCGTAAGATGTTATTAATTGAGAATAGTAAACCATATTTGGAGAGTATTAAATTAACAACGTATAAACAACACAATTTTGTTTTAACTATGTAAACCCATTAATGCAAATGTATTCGTATACTTTGAGTCCCGGAAAAGAACATAGGATACTTTTTATCCGAGAAAAATGTACGGTTCCCGCGCCACAAACTAATTTTGGCGCAACGGAGTAGCGGGCGGCATCTAGTTTTCTATACAAGGGCCGGGACACAAAAACACGACACGACCTCGTGCCGTGTTTTTGTGTCCCGGCCCTTACTTCTTTCTTTTATTTTATAGATATGCGAGCTGATCGGCGGGTACTTAGCAGACAGTCTGTCGGTGATGTCGGATGCTGCCCACATGCTCAGCGACTGCGGGGGATTCGCCCTCGCGCTGCTGGCGTTCCGGTGCGCCGCGAGAGCACCCACCGCCACTATGAGCTACGGGTACCGGCGGGCTGGTAAGTTGGATTTACTGATGCTTGTTATGCTGTTAGGGAAAAGAACTTAACGGGTTATTAGTAAATGGCTAGTAATTGATTCATAGGATGGAAGACCTACGTTATTTGGTCGTGCTATGTCAATTTAATGTTAAGCAGGCCATAAACGCAAGGGTGAACCTGACGGGTTTGCCTGTGCAGTTACGCCTGTCAGGCAAAGATGAGGCAAAACCTGCACAGTTCTGTAACATACACAATCCGGTTCACCTGTTTAGGCAAACCTGTCAGGTACACCCTTGCGTGTATGGCCTGCCGGCTGCCGCCTGCCGCCTGCCGCCTGCCGCCTGCCGCCTGCCGCCTGCCGCCTGCCGCCTGCTTTAGTCGTGATCTGTTGGCTGGCCTTAACGTAACGAAGGCCCGTCATCTTTCTACGAATTGAATTCTCTGATGAAACATGCTAAGGATTCAGCCAGGACTAGGACACAACAACCAATTCAATTTCGTTTGAAACAATGACCGAATTTTGAAATATTCAATACCAAACGCACCCGTCTGTGTCGATTACTAATGTGATAAAAACTAACAAAAACTTCGACACTCTGCCGTGTCCAATTATCGAAAACTACACAAAGGTGTCAATTGTTGCAACAATTTCGAAAATGTTATAGATCTTTCCCATCAAAAAATATTCAATATACTTACCTAAAGAAGTTCAAAAAGTAATGCTCCAGGTGAGGCTCGAACTCACAACCCCGGCATGGCTCACGACTACTGTCTTATAAGTACCGTGCGCTAACCAATTGCGCCACTGGAGCTGATTGCCGTGACTCGAAAATATCAGAAGTCTTCTACAGTATGTTTTTCTAATCATGGCGTGGTTGGCAGTTGGCACAGGACTTGTACTTAGTTAAAGTTATGATAATTAATTACATGATAAACTTTATCTTTATTCCAATTAACTGTTTTCTATTATCGTTTTGTGTTTGTTTTGTTGTTATTTAATTAGTAGAGTGATTGCTTATCGTTAAATGTGTGTCAATTACTAAACATTTTCTAATGAAATCTAGTTAAATATCAAGAGCCTATTTGTATTCCCATTTAGCTTTGTGTTAGCACTTAGCTAAATGATAAAATCTTTAAAGCTAGCATTTTCGCCTTCCTAGCGTTACAATTTATTTACTGTTGAGACTTGAGGCTAGTATTGATTTTGGCTTAATGTAGGTATAATTTTGGGTCCTCCTAACTCAAGTGGATTTTCTTCGCACACGTTTGCCGGCCTTAGTCCATCCTTACTAATATTATAAATGCGACAGTGTATCTGTCTGTTTGTCTGTTACATCTTCACGCTTGAACGGCTGAACCGATTAAGATGAAATTTTGTGTAAAAAAACTTTTATTCCAGAGAGCACATAGCATACTGTTTTTCCATTCCAGAGAGCACATAGCATACTGTTTTTCCCGGAAAAATGAACTATCAGAGAAGTTGATTCCTAGGCAGAAGGCGGACCTAAGTAATTTGGTCAAACCCATCCGGCCGATCACAGCTAACATTGAATTGACATAAGCCGACCGCTTGACGTAGGTCTGTCAACTGCCTAGGAATCAATTTCCTCGATGGTACATTTCTCGCTCGATAAACGAAACGGGCATCATCTAGTTTTTTATAATAATATCAGCTATAAAAGCTATAAAAGTTAAAAGTATTTACTTATCTTCCACAGAGGTGGTTGGCGCGGTGGCGTCTGTGCTGGCGCTGTGGGGTCTGACGGGGGCGCTGGCGGCGGCGGCGGCGGCGCGGCTCCGCTCCGGCCAGTTCGACATACAGCCCGACATGATGATGCTCGTCTCCGGCGCTGGCGTCGCCTTCAACATCGTGCTGGCGCTCGTGCTGCACGGCTGCGCTAAGGATATCGGTGAGAGAATAGTATATAGTTCCGTTCCGTATAGTTCAGTTATGGTGGTAGGCATCATGTAGACTTTCAGAAAATATTTGCAAAAATTTATTCTGAATAAAAAAATTTGAGGTTAAGTTTGAGTTTGAGTAGCTGGCGAATCACCTTGTTAGCGTCTGCAAACATTATTTTAAATTACCTTATAAAGCTATCTCTAGCTACTAGACATAAGATGGTTGGTATGGTTATCTGATTAAAGTTATGCCTTTAGTACATTAACACTTGAATTATTTTTGCGGTTTGCGTTGTCAGTATAATGACGGCATTACCTGGTCGACGAGGTTACTTCTAGTGGAGCATTACTTCAATCAGGTGTCTATGCATTTACATTCTTTAACAACGTGAAGCATTTATTTTAAAACGCCTTTTCAAATTGTGATATGATCATTATTTGTTACCAATTTCGAGTAAAACTTGTATTAAAATAATAATAATGTGTCCGCAGCCCACCACCACTCGCACGGCGGCGCGGCGTGCACGCAGGGCGCGCGGCGGGCGTCGCGCCACGCCCACAACGGCGTCACCAACGGCGACCTCTCGCTCAAGGACCTCGCTGATACAGAGGCCCATGTACACACTAGCACTGCCAGGTTGGTATACAGTGTATGTTTAGTTTGTTAACATTACCTACTATCACAGGGCTAACATGGACCTATAGAATCTACATACTCCCTTACATAATATGTATAAGCATTTATGCAGCGTATTCAAGGGCCAATTTTCTTTGACTAAAATATTCTCCGTGTAAATATTTTATTGGTTTAGTTCGTGTAAAGCAATCAGTAAAAGCAATTTCAGATTTTATTTATATCTGGACTTTAGTTTAGTTATTTTTGGTGTACCTGAATGTGTATTGCATGTTTCCAGGAACATAAACCTACGCGCGGCGCTGATCCACGTGATCGGCGACCTCATACAGAGCTGCGGCGTGCTGCTCGCCGCCATAATAATCAAAATATACGTAAGGTTCATACTGAATAAAAACGACATAGCAAACAAGTAGAGTATTAACATCCTTAAATCTAGTATGAAATGAGCCTAAGGCGCAAGGCAGGAAATTGCTGTTCCAGCTGATTTCTAAATCTCTTTTTTATTTAATAAAGTTTATCGATGAATGTCTCTGAATATGTTTACATGTGCGTGTCTGTGCTAAATCTCACGCTAATTAGAATTGAAAACTCACTATTAGTCCACCATTGTGCAAAAAGTGTAAAAAATATGGCTTGACACGCTACCGGGTGTCTATATAAATAGACATATCTGCCTGTGAATCAATTTCTGCAATGGTGTATTTTCAGCCGTCGGCGAAGGTGATCGACCCGGTGTGCACGTTCGTGTTCGGCGTGGTGGCGGTGCTGACGTCGGCGCGCGTGCTGCGGGACGCGCTCGCCATGCTCATGCAGGCGGCGCCGCGCGGCTTCCGCGTGCGCGAGTGCGGCGCGGCGCTCGCGGCGACGCGCGGCGTGCGGCACGTCCACTCCCTGCACGCCTGGGCGCTCTCCACGCACCACACCGTGCTGACTGTGCATGTCGCTATTGGTACGTTGTGTGTATGTGTGTGGACAATTTGGACACCTAACAAGAAAGACGATCCATGGCCCATGAGTCAGAACTTAGAGGACTATATAAAAAAAGTATAGTCAGGTATGTCACCTTTCTACACTGGGTTACATTGAATAGTGACCGTTAGGATCTACTGTTGCGTAGCTGGCCTGGTGTCAATGAAACCGGTACTATCACCAAATCTGATATATTAAATCAAATCAAATCATTTATTTCAGGCATCAGAGGCCCATATAACAAATACCTTAAAATCTAACATACATATTATAATTATATAATAAATACCTTAAAACTAACATTTGTATATACTTAAAAAACTAACACCGTCACGTTTTGCCGGCGACGTGACTCGCTCCGTTCCGGAGTCTCCCCCGGAACCTCCGGTAGACTACATCCATCGGCCAGAACTCCGGCGCCTCGAAAGTCGAGAGAAGATTCGTCGGTACTCTCACCACAAAGGAGCTAAAATTGACTTTGTGGCGAGACTGCAGACGCTCGACCCTCAGGCGCAGTGTCGTCTTCTTCTGAATGTAGTCCACGACGTCCTCGACCTCCATGGACCAGTGCAGGCGGGATATGTACAGGGGCGTCGCGGGGACCTCGCTCCGCAGACGCAGCTCAGGTACATATGGTGCGGTGCCGTGATGGTTGCGGGCGGCGGGCTTCTTCCTCCTCTCCACCAGTATGAAGCCCTCCTCATCGCACCTTCTGCTCTCGTCCTTGCCAGGCCGAGAAGACTCCGCCTTGCGGCTCTCCTTAGTCTCGCGACTCTTGGGAGCCTTGCGGCTCTCATTCTCCCCTTTAGTTTTCGCCCGCGGGGGAGGTACGGGGCGACCAGCAACAGTCGCGTAGTTTTGCTGAGTCGCCTGTGGACTCGGCGTCGGCGCAACCGGGAGGGGAGCGCGGGCGGGAGCGGCAGCGGCGGTGTTCGTTCCGTCTCTTCGTCGCGACGGCATAATCGCACTCTGTCCGAGCGTCTCGTACAGCAGCTGCTTGCCCTTGCAAATCTCCTCGCTGGAGAAGGAGGACTTGCAAATCTGCATGATGCTGACCTCGTCCATAGTGTCGATGGCGTGCTGGATAAACGCCAGCAACTCGTTGGCCACGAGCGCCATGGTCACGTGCAGCGGCAATGTGCCGCGCGATTCGCAAAAATCTTACTTTTGCTGCGTGTGTAACGCGGAGCACGACCGGTCGCTAGCTCGACACATTACACACTTGATATATGAGATGACATAACTTTGAACACGGATAGGCTGTATTTACAAACAATGTGCTGTGTTACAGACGAGCTGGCGGACTGGGAGGAGGTGCTGCAGAGCTGCCAGCGGGTGGCGAGGCAGTTCGGCGTGGCGAGCGCGGCCATCCAGGTGGAGCGGTACCGCGGACACATGGAGGCGTGCGAGCGGTGCCGCCCCGCCGCGCCCTGACCCCCGCGCACGCTCGCCGCACCGGTGCGTACACGACATGCGTATACTCGTTTAAATCTATACTAGCTATATTCAAAAAATTAAAAAAAAACACATAAAATGACATTTTATGAAAATGATTCCTAGCTATATCGATTTATCGCACCCGAAATCCCCTATATACAAAATTTCATGAAAATCGTTGGAGCCGATTCCGAGATTCCAATTATATATATATATATATATATATATATATATATATATATATATATATATATATATATATATATATATATATATTATCAATATATATAGGCATAAAAAAATATAAAAAAACTCCGTTGGCGCCGAAATTCGTTTATCGCGAAAGAACCGTACATTTTTTCGGACAAAAAAGAATCCTAGATGTCCTTTCCCGGAGCTCGCGGTTCAGCGGTTTAAGCGTGAAGAGGTAACAGACAGACAGAAAGACACTTTTACATTTATAATATTAGTATGGATTTCTATATGGCAATTAACTTGGCACAAACTGTAATTGCTATCATAATATTACGTGGTGAATGGTGATCAAGTTTGATTTCTTGTTGCCAGCAACTCCATAGCATAAAATCAAAGAGATTGTTTTTACCTTTACTAATATGTTTATTGCATGTTGCGACTTTATGTTCTGAGGTCGTTATATCATAATCTTTATTTCCTACAGTCCAGCGGCTTATAAACTTTTTTGGTGGCGGAAACCTTTTAGTATGTAACATTTTGGACAGACCTGACGATGTTTTGTCTTTAAATGAATTGTCTCCATGCTGGTGTCTGATAAAATGTTTAAAAACTATTGTATACTAGCGACCCGCCCCGGCGTCGCACGGGTATAAAATATATAACCACTGAAAAAATGATTAAAATTGATAGCCTATGATCCTTCACGTGGTCTACTTCTTATCTGTGCCAAATAACATAAAAATTGCTCCAGTAGTTCGCGAGATAATTTCCCTTTCAAATAATCCCTTTCAAATAATTTTCCCCGTTTTTTCCGCATTTTCCTCTATTTCTTAGCTTTTTTTAGTCCTAGCGTTATAAAATATAACCTATAGCCTTTCTCGATAAATGGGCTATCTAACACTGAAAGAAACATCAAAATCCGTTGCGTAGTTTTAAAGAATAAGGGAACAAAGGGACATGAGGGAAAAAAGCCCCAACACTTTGATAATGGCTGCTTATAGTCTTATGGCTTATTAATATTATTATTGTGTCTATTTGAATCACATTTCGAACAAATAATATTATGATTATGATTAACATTTCTTGTTTTGTTTCACAGGAACCCATTAAGCTTGCTAGCGACATGTGAGTAAGCGGTTGAAGCTGAAATGAAAATAAGAAAATCCAATACGAGTAAAGTGTCTCGTCTATGAAAAAAATAAAAGACGATGTTTAAAGGCGTGAAAGTGTTTTGTGAAAAAGTACTGTTTGTCTTCAAATGAATTCAACCGAAGATGCGTCCTGCGAGCGTGCAAACAAAAAAAAAAAAAAGAACTTCAAGTCTCAAAAAAGTAGTGTAATAGATGAAATCTGTATTTTAAATTAATAAGACTTTATGGTACCTTAAAAGAGGTCAATTGTTGAATGTAGTCGTCCATTTCTAGAAATATAGACCGAAAGACAACGTAGAATGTTCTAGTCCCCTTGTAAAATTTTAAATTCAATAGTGAAATTATAATTAGTATTTTCAACCGATATTTCGTAGTACCGACTAAGTCTTGACTTTTGCATTTCAGCAGTTGTAGAATGCCAAAAACGAAATGTAAATTCAGTATTACTGCTAAATTAATAAATATATACAATTTCTAGTTAATATTTCTTGAAATTTTGGTTAATCAACTATACAAACACTTTTATGCGCGGTGCGTTTGACTAAATTTATTTTTATGTGATCGAAAATGACTTAATATTTATTGTATTTTTTATAGTATGTAAATTGATGAGAAAGGCTATGATTTTATAAATGTTGATAATAATATGTATATTACGGTGTCTAGGTATGTAAGTCGATGTTTCATGACATAAATTTGGCTCCAGTGGCTTGTGTATATTTTGGCTGCAGAAAGTGGCTGCTGCAATTAGAGTATTTTATAATTTATAAAAAAAAATATGTATTTAACTGTTTTGTTTATGTCGAATGTCAATTATAACAGAAATTATAAAAGTATGGCAGACAAGTAATAATAAAACAAAGAAAACAAATAAAAATAATCCGGCTGCACTTAGAGATCATATTTAATTGATTTTACTTTAATTTAATGAAGAATTTGACTGATAATGTATGAGGCTTATGTCAAAATCTTCATTTAATTACAGTTATTCATATTCATGAATCATGTCTGAGTGTGGCAGTTACCCAGACATTTTATGAGCTTATACTTGTCTCGGAAACTTTAGATCCCGTTTTTTTTTCGCAACATTTATTTTTTAGTAGTTGCTTAAAATGCAAAAGGGTAGCTCTATGGCAACATTAGAATTTAAAGAGAAGAGAGGATATTTAATAATTATATTGTGAAGTTAGAAACTTGAAAATGTAATCGAGGCTTCCTTGTGTAACCATTTGTATTAGAATTTGTCAAATTTGTACGAACATAATTTATAGTATTAAATGGTATTCGATAAAAAATGTATAATGTAGGATTAAGTAGGTAAATAATAGTTATTATGATTTCAGTCGTTACATAGTTAGATATGATGTTAGAAATGTATTTTATTTTTGTTATAATTTGTTTTGTTTATTTCAAAAGTATAAAGTTCCGAAGTCTGTTAATTGAAACTTTAGGAAATAAGTGCAATGCCATCTAATTAAAAAATTGAGGTTATAATAAAGTCATAACTCATAAGGTCCAATTCATGCCGACCATAATATATCTATAACTAGCCCTCGAGTTGTTCACATACCAAAATATCTTCTATCGTTTAAAATATGTCACGAAGATGTAATTAAGTACTTAAATTGATATTTAAACTAAATATATATTTTTATCTCGTAACTTATTTAAAATGCTCAATTGTTATTAATTTATTTTCAGATATTAAAGGAAACTTTATTTTTGTATAAATATTTTCTTACGAGTATTTTGTACTTAAACTTTTCTTTAAAGCTTAAGCCGGCAAAGACAGTTTAACGATAACATTATAGGTAAATGAAAAATTTCAATAATTATAGCGAACATAGCAATATATAAAATAAATTTAGTTTTATTCCATCTTTTATATTTTCCTCTAATTAATGAACGTTTTACTTTGCGTAATATTTCTGGGGTGTCTTTGCTGTCATAGTATGGCCGGTCATCCATTCAGTGCATTCCAGTACCCGTTTACATAATATTCCAGTTGCAATCCAGCGCTGGAATAGGTTACTGGATTGGAATAATGTAAACCCGCTAATACTATTAATTATGAAGATTGCAAACATAACCTTGCGTGTTAACTTGTATTATGAGAATCAAATGCTGTTAGAATACGACCTTCCGGAGTAGCGTCCCAATGGCAACGCTGCCGCGTTAGGTTCAATTCAGATTTCTTTCTAAATTTTTACTGAATTGACAAATTTCAATTCGTCTAAATTGCAAATCTATCAAATCCATACAAATTTAGAAACGCGTCGCGTTCGGTCTGAATTGACCCTAACGCGGCATTGGATTACATATTATTATGACACTGTATTCTAAAAGGTCGTATCCTAGCATTTGAATCGAATAACACTTCGAATAATTTGAAGGAAATCCAAATGTCCTGTGTTAAAATAACAGTATCTGAGCTGTCCCGGAGTAAGTGACGTGCATACATAATGTGCTCAAAATTGTTAATTATTGTGATATAGTAAGTTAATGTAATGTTGTAGACATTTTGTAGACGCTAAAAAGCTCTCTCGACGGGTCCTGTAGTTTTTAAAATGTCTTAATATGTATGAAATTATTCCATTCATTTTATTTTTGTTACACCTGTCTGTTGATATTTTAAAAGATTTTAATTAAAACTTTTTTTAGTTCAAAATATACTTGTCTAAAAATTTTACGGGTATAAATTAATTTTTATCGTGTTATTTCAATGTAGTGTTTGATTTTTAATAGTTTATTTAAGTATCGCCCGATTAGTTGTAGACGCGAATAGTGCAATATTATCTAGCTGCCAAATTGTGAGGAAAACTGAATATTTTTGTATTTAATTGATTTTATATGTAGTTGTACAGTTGTGGAAATGTTGTTCTAGAGTTAGGTGTAAATGTATTGCCGTCCTCGTGCGTCTGTGTAACCATTGTACTGATAATAAATACTTCATAATTACATGTTTGTGTGTGTTTATTTATTGATTAACCCAATACAGAGGTAACAAAACAAATATTTAGAATGAGTATTCGAGTTAACTGTGAAAGTTGCACCGCTAAAAGTTATTTTTTATGGTTAAATTACTTTTTTTTATTCCTTTGTTTTCTTACATCTATAGAGTAAAACCAGATAATAAATGTTAAACCGGCATAACTGTTGGGTTAACGTAAACGAACTTAAACGTACACACGCAGGTACGCACGGTGCGTGCGTGCACGTAAATAACCTGAATTAATAGGGGAAGTAGAATAAAAAGTCGAGTAAATATTTAAGTTATTTTACTTAAGAAGGCAAGTCATTCAACACGATACGTGTGTAACATTTATACAAGACTGGAGCCACACAGAAGTCATTTAAAACATTGCCACTTCGACTTTACCATACGAGTGAAAATATGATCACACAGAGCTATTAAGGCTATATGCAGAGTTCTTAAGCTGTTGCACCGACGACGTCGCGAACGAAGAGGCGGCAGACGTGTGTACTGTCTCACATGTCAACCAATAACATTGCTCCTCGTTTTATCGCTTGTTCGCGGACCGCGGCGTCGTTGCGCCAACAGCATTATTTTAACCCATCAATCCCCAAGCGGCACCCGGCTGTCGCATAACAATTGAAAATCTATTGTGTCTGCGATTTCCACAATCGAGGTATTAAAATATTGTCTATATACATTTTAGCTCTCAGTTCTTTAGGTATATATCTTCTATGGGTTAAGCGACTTCTATGAGGTACAGTGTCATATCAATAGCGGTATGGCTAACATTTGTACACGGAATATCACAACAGGCAAACATAATATCGTTAATGCTATTATTATGATCATATTTTATTAGTATTACATTAACATCACGTGATGAACTACTCTAAGCACGAGTTTGACTACTATAAAATAATATATTGTCATGATTTTGTGACTATAAAAGCGTACCTATACGAATTACGATTGAGTATTTAAGTGAGTCTTCTGCTATTAGATTGTAATGGAGGCACTTCACATGGCTATTTATATTTGCGTATTTGATTTAGTCGCCAAACAATCACCATGTGTAGACGGTATGTTTGACAAGTATTGGCCTTATTTGCCTATTTGACAAATATGACCAATACCAAAAACACGTATCCGTACTTTTGTCGGTTTTTGACGCACATCATAGGAGTCAAATAGGCAAGTAAACAAAATCAAGTAAAAGTTTGGTATTTGAAGTCCATGTGTGGAAGGCCGTATTTGCGTTTATTTGCTTGTTTGTGTATATTATAATTTCATATTTTGCTATTGGCTATTTGTTGCCAAATGCAACAAATAGCAAATAACCATGTGAAGCGCCTCCATAATAAAGCAAGTCTTACAATCAAATATAATAGCTGCTGCATCTTGGACTGTTTCTATTGCTCTTAATACAGTAGAAAATCAAAAATGTCTTGAAACTGTATAAGATTTCTGTCACAAGAAGTAATCGCAAGATATTATTTTCGTCAAGTTTTCTTTTACACAAAAAATAACAAGCGGGCTAACTAGCAAGATGAAAAATATTACAAGTTTTTCTAACAGTAGAAATTTTCTTAGGCAAGGATAGCCCAAGCTCTAAGCTAACTTATCTAATCGTGATATCCAAACTATTATTGCGACATTGACTACATTTTATGCCAATTATTATTACAAGCTAACCGCGTATAGGTCACAGCCTAAAATTTTCTAAAACAACGGTTTTGGGTTAATTACAAAGCTAAATTAAATATGATTTATTATTGGATATTGTTTACACTATAATGTAAACAATAATATTGTAATAATAGTTATTAATATAGTATGTACTAAAATATTATACTTTTACAGAAAATTTCCACTTCGAGTTTCTTTAAATTATTCATCCTTATAATAATTATAACGGTGGGTTATTTAATAACGATATTGAGTTTCAAGTAATTGCAGCTCTCTGCAATGTTGCCTCGACGCAAGAGTTAGATAAAAATACCTATATGAAGGTGAATTTCTAGTACAGAACTTAACCAAGCATTATTTATTATACATGCCACTTTTATTGATAGGATATCATAAATATATTATTATAATATTACATAACTAAAATTTATTATATTTGTGGATCACTTGTTGGAAGACAATAAATTAATGTCTTGATAACAGAAAATAATGTAAATTTAAAAATAAAATTAAATACAAAATGTCATGGATATTAGATTGTAAATAAGTAAGACTTTTTAATGAGTACATAATATTACATAAATAGTAAAAATAAATTAACAAAAATGCAATCATACAGTTTCTATACAATTATAATTTTTTTATGTTCCATGTTTGTGAACAATTCACTATGCATTATACTAGGAACTTATTAATACTATATAACTTGCTAGTATTATATAATATAAAATTTTCTAGTCTTGTTAAAATATAATTTCGTAGTATAGCACTATACTATAATATATTGAAGTGTGTATATGTCGTTTTGTGGAAGCAAAAATAACAAGTTTTATGATTAAAGTATTCAACTAGGCGGATTGATGTAAAGTTTTGTCAAGAGCCTGTACAGAAGTGTGTGCAGACATTTTTAAATGGCTCTTGTCTCTATATTGAATTGAGATGTTATCTCGTTTTAAAGTAACGCGTTGGAACGAGAGAGCATTATTTTGCTGTGCGAGTACAAGAGATGCTGTTCGAATTTCTTCGATCCGACTGAACGTTATATCTAGATTTATCTGAATCGAGCAATGTCAACTAAATGCCTTCAACAAAATAAATCTTCTAAATGAGTTTATTTTCTAAGCACAAGTAGTTATTGCTATAATTGATATTGCAACACTCATTTACTCTATACCTAACGTATATTAGGAATCCTTTAAAATGTTTCCACTGGAAATGTAATACGATAGTATTTTGTTTATCAATTTTTAAACACATCGCTTATGAACTATGATTAGTTCGCCTTTTGCTTAACTCTACCGGCGTTAATCGATAAGGCAAGATTAATATAGCCATCTAGGGCCTGATTCATAATGCGTGATTCCACTCGAATTCGTCCACTTCACCGCGCGACGGCCAATGAGAGCTCATCTTATAGTCGTTACCAATGACCGTTTAGTTCAGGGTTTCTCAAACTTTCGGCACCACGAACCCCTGTTAAAATTTCCAGGTGACAGCGAACCCCTTACTAACGAATGAAACACATAAAGTGCCAAAAGAGCGCCGCACGTGCCTTCCAGTTATCAAGCCACCATTACGTAAATCTTGTCGCGAGCCCCCTGCCCTCGAATGGCCGTACCCCACTTTGAGCAACCCTGGCTTAGTTAATCGCACATCAAACAAATGGAACGGAAATTGTGAATCAGCCCACTTCAGTGACGAGTTAGTCCGCTAGATGGCGCTTCCACATAACCTCAATTTTATTGCATTTAAACTAACGTCTTATTGTACACGTCAACATTCTAACAACGAGTAAGCGTGAGTAATGAGTATAGCTTAACAAGCCAATCAACATCTATAATTGACTTAAGGTCAGCGTTTGTGCGATATTATTCTAGTTCCGGGTCTAATCATATAGGATGTCATCTCCAACTTATCTTTAACCTGCGAAGCGTATTTTGTACTCTTTTCCTTGTAGCACCGAGCTCGGCTCGCAGCCATCGATGCTAGCTGAGATCCAGTCATCAAATCTTACCTGCACGAGAAAAATAAATTAGCAAAACAATGGCTTTAGTAATAAAAATAACACGCCGGATACTTATCCAAAAGCTATCGTCTGACACATTGGAAATGTCTCTTGACAGCCCTGTCTTATTTTGATCTACAATGCAAGCGCTTGAATTATTACTATCAGTCCGTCAGGGTCAAGACATGCAACATACAGCCGCGCATGCACGGCATGCCCGCTATCGCCGTCACAATATCGCACGTCGGGCTGGTGGAGTGCGGGCAGCCCGCACACCGCCTCTACCGTCAGAGCAATACACACCGTATCACCGGGCGCTAGGGCTCAGTATCGCGCGTCGGGCTGCTGGGGCGAGTGCGGGGAGTGCGGGGAGCGGCGGGGGACGCCCGCCAGCCGCTCGCACACCGCCTCCAGCTGCGCGTCCAACATCAGCGACGCGATCTGCTCGTCCGTCAACATCTCCACGCTGGAAAAGTTACAAAACGGTTAGTTTAAGACTTTAGGTTGTGAGAAAAAGAATGTTATAAAACTAAGCAAACTTTTAGAGTAGCTTTTGGCTTTGCCTGTATAAATATGGCGCGAGAGCACGCTGTATCGTTTCGTTGAAATATTTGGAGCATATTATGTCAAACCAAGTTTAAGCTACAAAGCTAATTTTATAAATTCCGTTGAATAGTTTTTATCCAGTAGCATCAAGCAAAAATGTTGATCCTGGCAACACAAGAGTTGCAGTGGTGGGAATGTGTGGTGGATCATTTGCCCGTTAAAAAAAACGAATAACTATCAAGCATCCATTCTCATAAGATTTCACGTTTAAACTGGCATGTAACCAACCTGGCGCGGCTGTCGGTGTCGGAGGCGCGCTCGTCGCTGGCGGAGGAGGCGGCGCGCGCGGGCGAGCGGCGCGCGCGCGGCGTGCGCGGCGCCGACCCCGTGCCCGAGCCGCGCCGCTCGCCGAACAGCGACAGACCTGAAACATTGTACAGAGTAGCTATAATAATCTGGTATCTATGATTAAATATGTCTGTTACACTACAATAAAACTTTGTTGAAAATGCAGTAAGCACGCTCTCTGCCGGGTCTAATATAAGCGATAAGGCGCTAAAGATATAAATATATTTTTAACTGTACAGGTCATAACAGCGGTGAGCGGACTGCTGACGTCGCGTTGCATCACAGTTTATTAACAGCTCTCGCTCAATCCATCCAGTGGTTTTAACTTAAACTCCTCAGTAACAACTGTAGTTTATCAACAAACGCCACGTACCCTGAAACATCTCCTTGACCTTCTCTCCGGTGTCGTGCAGCAGCGCATCCAGGCTCTGTCGTCGCCCGCGCTCGAGCTCCGCCCTCAGCGCCGCCCCCCTGTCGCCGGCTCCGCCCCCCGCACCCCCCGGGCCCGCCGGTCGGATGATACGGCGCGGTGACGCGGCCGACACGCGCGACTCCATCGGACTCGGAGGAGAATCTTGTTCTGGTGAGGACCGCGGCCGTAACGAGCATTTCTCGAAGCTTATCTGTAATGATTTGTTGGAATCTATGAGTGATCGCACTTGCACTAAATATCTGATTGTCTAACAAAAAAAAAATGATCCATGCTTCAGAGTAAAAGAAAGATAATATTGTGTTCTCGCGCACTTACTTGCGCAGCTTACTCGAACCATATTAAATGACTTCTGTATGGGTGGCCTGTTTTCAACAAAACTGCCTAGCGTCACCGACACAATGTAATAGGGCATTATTATACATATTATATATATATATTACATAATATATTGATGATGCTCGAAAGGTTGCCTTTTCTATGTAGGTTTTAACAACACCTATTAGTGGTTCGAAACACATAATATGTTCAACAGGAAATTGTATACTAGTGTCTAATGTGTTCCAGCTGTTCCACTCACCTCCTCGGGGCTGGAGTAGTCCAGGTCGATCTCGGTCCAGGTGTCGGGGTCGGGGCGGTCGGCGCGGCGCAGCCACTCCCGCACGTTGTCGTCGGTGTGCGAGCACAGCTCCTCCAGCGTGGAGCTGGCGTTCGACTCGCTCGCCGTGTCCGTTATCGTCGACCGGTCTATGTCTGATAACCATACCACATTAGAATATAACTACCAGTACTTCGACTTCAAAGAGACGGACGGGTTTCAATATCTGTCAAATTCGTCGGATTTCGCCAGGATAAGTTAAAGGCTGGCGCGCTGGCTGGTATAATTTATTTTTAAAAAGAAGATTTTGAAATTGAATTCTGACAGTTTTCTTTGCATGTGCCAAAATATAAACAACAACTAAATTTGTACAGTGCCACCAACTTATCTGTTCAGTAGCTGGGGTCAGTAATGTCGCGTTTAGTGTTGCTTTTGTTTACCAAAACTGTAGGGAATCCACTGTAACTGGGCTATATCTGTATTCTGTATTCACTCGCACTTCAAAAACAGACAATTAATTACATTTCACAAAATGGCAGCTGTAGTTCCAATTTTATTTACTGAACAGATAAGTTGGCACTATAGGTAACGACCCTACCGACGACTTTTGTCATAATACGTCAAACTTATTTTTTTTTACATCAGTTCTAAGTCGGCATACTCTAACATTCTGTCCACTCTGACCATACATTATAATATTGAGTGGGCGTGGTCTACGGTCTACCTTTAGTAACGTCATATGAAGTGGGCGTAGTTTAATAGTTATAAGACTATTTATAATATTGTAATAGCCAATTAAACTATCGTGTCGAACCATACATGTCACTCTGGATCAAAGGTCCATTAATATGGACCTTTGATCTACCGCACTAGACGTCACTACGCGGCAGCGGTGCAACACGCCACATCCGTGTCGGTCTTTGTATTATATCGTACGAGCTAAGTCGCACTACAAGGCAGTGGAGCAACTCGGCACGATTCACGAAACGTCAGAACTATGAAAAGTCGCACCGCTGCAGTTTAATGTTGTCGTAACATATGTCGTAATAGCGATTTATAATAAATAAGATAACAGAACGACACATTTTCACATACAGTTCTCACCATTCATCCTAGCGGAGTGTCGTCGGGAGCGGTGCTTGTGTATCTCGTCTGATATTCGCTCGAGGTTGCGCAGCGCCTGCGAGTACTTGAGCTTGGCTTCGGCGACCTGCCCCTCCAGCGTCTGGATCCGCGCCTTCTGGGCCTCCAGAGCCGTATTGATGCGCGCCTTCTCCTCGAAGTACGGCCTAGAGTAGTAATAAAAGTTGGTCCTTCGAGCACCATGTTTCTAATCCGGCTCGAAGGACCAACTTTTTTTTGAGGTGAGCGTTTGTAGAGACAGCAACGTCAACTAAAATGTTTAATACTTATATCATTAAAACTCTGAAAAATGACTCTGACAGATTATCGTACTGTTAATACAGATGCTGTTGCTATCAATACTCACTTCGAAACAACAACGTCTTTTGTACTTTTAGTTGTTGATTGTAAAGTTAAAAGTAAACTAGATCATATCAACTGAATAGAAGAATTGTAAAAGAAATAATAATACAAAATGATGTGCATAAGTTACGGCATAGAGTAAGTAAGCATGCAAAAGAAAAGAAAGCGTAAGTAAATAAAAAATGTACCAAATGTGAGATAGGCCTGCGGGCGGCGACGTGCGGCTGACACTACTCTGTGCAACTAACAAGCAGAGAGGAACTACATTAGCAGAGTATTAGAATATAGTTTGATTGCCGCACTCAGATCCATACTTAATATTATAAATTCGAAAGTGTGTCTGTCTGTCTGTCTATTAACTCTTCACGCTTAAACCACTGAACCGATTTTGCTGAAATTTGGCATGGAGATACCTTGAGTCCCGGGAAAGGAAATACGATAGTTTTTATCCCGAAAAATGTACAGTTCCCTCGCGATAAACAAATTTTGGCGCAACGGAGTTGCGGGCATCATCTAGTACGAATATTAATAGCGTAAATGTAAATAAATGAAGAGTTTAACACATAATATATGGGGATTATATCAAAATATTCATTTAATTACAGTTAAGTAATAAATATTCGTCTTTGAGTGCGGCAGTTAGGCCAACTTATACTAGTCTTGGTCAGTATACAACTGAGGATACAATATGATGATATGCAATCTACGATTAACTGTTTGAAGTAGACCAGTACAAGTGAGCCTAATAAGAATAGTATTTTGACAACTAATAGATAAGTATTTGTTAAAATAAATCACTCATAATAAATCATTATCTATTGCAATAAACTAATGGAAAATAAATCAAAAATAAAGAATAGTTTGAGTGTGGTAGAAATATTTTTATTTGCAAGACTCATTAAAATGAAATCTGTTTGTTAGTCTAGAATGCACGAGGCTGGCACAATAAGACGTGCATCCGCGTCACATGGACAATCACAGACATCCTGCAGACTCCCCGGTATAATGATGTGTAGAACTTAGGAGTCATCGTATTTTACTCGATTTAATAGCAGTGAGCGTTTATTTTGATACATAATATAATTTTATGTAGTGGTTATTAATATTATTCTTTATTATTTACAGTGATAAAGCAGATTGCATCTAACAAACAAATGTGATTAAAATAATTTAACAGCTAAGCATTAAATTCTAAAGTCTACTAGGCCACACTACAACTAGTACTACTATCGTTTTAGCGTCTACTTTTTTAAACGACTTCCAAAAAGGAGGATTTATATGTTCATCGGTTTTTTTTAAATTATTGATGGGCGTATCAAGTCTAATAAGTATGAACCCAGGTTTACGCTGCGTCTGTTCTTGTTTGACAAAAAGTTATAGGCCTCTACTTTAAGGATGTAGCCGCATGCACCCACCTGGACTTGGCTATATGCCGCTTGAGGGAGTTCTGCAGCTGCTGCACGAGCGTGGCGGCCGCGCGGTGCGTCGCCGCCTTGTTACGCTGCGTCACCGTCGCCGCCGCGCGGTCTGCCTCCGCCTTTATCACATATAAATAAAAATAAATAAATATTTACCTCTACAAAATTGTACATAGGGATTGCAATCCCTTACCTTATTCAATCCCGCGGGATTGATTTGCGGGATTGGCCAATCCCGCAGGATCCCGCATGTTTGAATTTATATTATAAAATTCAATAAATTGAAACTATAGGCTTATGTTTCGTTAAAAATCAACTTTACTAATAGAAAATGTATCATATTATGCCACAAAAATATTTGTTTTGTAACAAAATAACAATGAAATTATGTAATCACTCTAGTCTTAGTAGATCTTAAAATAAAATGCTTTGAATGCCTCAGCAATCTTGAAATCAGGGACCTCTCAACATTATGGCTCCGCATTGATTGCGACGACCACCCTCGCGTTTTTGCGTGCCTATACATATCTCTTTGAATACCTACAAACAGCTTCAGATTTAGTGGAGCAGCAGATCCCATCCGCAGAGATCATAATACTTGGCGACTTAAACGCCCACCGCGCCGACTGGCTCAATTCCAATAAAACTGATTATGCGGGAAGATCTGTTTGCGACTTTGCTCTTGCGAACGACTTAATACAACTGGTTGCTACGCCTTCGCGAATCCCAGATGTAGACGGTCAGAATCCTCCTCTGTTGGACTTTCTGCTGACTTCAAATCCTGATGGCTACCAAGCATCCATGACCGCACCACTTGGTTCATCAGATCATTGCCTTGCCACTTACGACGACATTGTGACAGCGTGCTGTTAAACACCGTCGTGTATGGCTCTACAAGTTAGCGGACTGGGATGGTTTGCGGTCGTTTTTTGCATCCTATCCTTGGGGGTACTTGTGCTTCGCCGGATGATTCCGACAACACTGCCAACTTCATTGCCAATGCAATGTGGTGATGCAAGGGATGAAGCTTTTCATTCCGTCCTCTGTAGTGCCAACTTGCGGCAGATTTCTTCGCTGGTTTGGTTCATCCTCCAAAAAAGCTTCTCGCCGGAAGCAGAAGGCTTACCAATCCTGAGATAATGCAGTGTCTGCTCGGGATTTAAACACCAGCACATATAAAATGAAGTACTCAAGAAAGAGATCACTCGGGCAAAAAACAGCACGTCTATAGAATTGGTGACAGATTCGAGCGCCTCCCTTCGAGAACCCGTGAATTCTGGTCTCTGGCCAAAGCTATTGAAGAGAATTTCTGCAACCCAACCCTACCATCCCTACACGTCGAAAATGGCATTATACCGGCTTCCTGGAAGACTTGGTGTACCCGATCTCCGCTCAAATCCATCCAATTACAGACCAATCGCTATAACCAATTTATAATATAATGGAATCAATTATTATTATCATGAGCCAGCTCCTTCGATACTCAGACAAACAGTACGGGTCCGTAAGGGTTGCTTGGCTGGTGATCTCTTGGCGTATCTAACTCATCGTTGGGATCAGGCAATTGTGTCGAAGGGAGAGGCATTTGCTGTTAGTTTGGACTTTGCGAAGGCCTTTGATCGGGTTTGGCACAAAGCGCTGCTATCAAAACTTCAATTCCATCATAATATAGGCTCCCCGAGAAATTATGCAAATGGGTCATGCGGGATCCGCGGATCCGCGTTTCGTAGGTGCGGGATCCAACAGATTAAAAATTGACATTCTCTAATAGATTTTCCTGAACCTATTTCTTGTCTAAGCTTTAATATTAAGTACAGTGCACGCAGAGCGAATAAAACAAATCTATTTCTGTTACAAGTTCATAAAAACAATATTTCATTTTAACCCCATTACTAAAATGGCTCCTCATTATAACGAGCTCTTAAAAGCTGACAGTAAAGATATAGACATATTTATGCATAACATAAATAATATAAAAACACTTTGATGAATACCCTTCAAACCATTTAGCACTCTCTCATGTAATTCAAATATTAGTCATATTGTTAGCTTTGTTTAATATCATTTAATTAAGTTTAATATTGTCACTCAATTTGTAACGATGTGTGCGCCCATAAATCATAATAATTGGTACATACATCAGATCTTTATTTCGCTTAACTATTTTATACGTGTATCAATGTAATGTACTGTTGGTGTACCTTATGAAAGTAAATAAATAAATCAAGTTTTACTATCAAATGTTGTCTGTAGGTAGTACAATGTTCAAAGTCTATCTTTACAAATATATGTTATAAATACGAAAGTGTCTGTCTATTTATCTATTTGTTTTTCTTCACGCTTAGCGGCTGAACGAGTTTAGATATTTGGTATTTAAAAGATACTTTGGGAGACGGGATAGGTCTTAGGATGGATTTTGTTGCGGTACAATGTGCGGTTTTCGCGCGATTAACGTATTTCTACTACATAATGCTCAACGGAGTTACAGGCGTCATGTAGTTATGTGTAATAATAATCCATACTAAATACTAATATTATAAATGCGAAAGTGTGTCTGTCTGTCTGTCTGTCTGTCTGTTACCTCTTCACGCTCGAACCGCTGAACCGATTTTGCTAATATTTGGCATGGAGATACTTTGAGTCCCGAGAAAGGACATAGGATAGTTTTTATCCCGGAAAAATGTACGGTTCCCGCGCGATAAACAAATTTTGGCGCAACGGAGTTGCGGGCGTCATCTAGTATATTATATACCGCTCAATTGATTCAAGGAGATACTTGTTCATTTATTGGGGCCACGGAGCAAAAACAAACTTTGTTTCAGCTCCGTGATTGGAGCCTATCAATTACGTACTGATTACTGATAACATAAATATTATTTTTCTGCCTAAGCGTCTAGGCGTAAGCAGAATTTATAAGTGTATGTACTTATAAATTCTGCTTACGCCTAGGCACGAAGCACCTATTTAGCTAAATCTAGCGAAAAGCGATTCGCAAGTCGTTGGCTACAACAAATTGGTTACATCATTAGGTTCAATTGGCGCGATTATCATCGCACGCGCACGATTCTGTTACGTGCAATTGAGTGGGAGCAATAAACGTTTAAAACGTTAATTGTTATGTTGATGAAGTGAAAAGATAGATTAATAGAGATAAATGCATTATGTAAATATCAACGGCAGCTAAAATTTGTAGCAAGTATTGACTAATAGCTATATGTTACCGAATCGTCGCGGTGATACCTGGTAGCCACTTGCCACGATGTTATCTGGTTGTGGCGGTGTTACTTCATTGCCGCGATTTCACGTTGCTACGGTGTAACACGTGGTATAGTACAGTGCAATACCTGGTTGCCGCAGTGTAATACCTGGTTGTCGCAGTGCAATACCTGGTTGCCACAGTGCAATACCTGGTTTCCACAGTGCAATACCTGGTTCCCGCAGTGCAATACCTAGTTGCCACAGTGCAATACCTGGTTGCCGTGGGGGTTACCTGGTTGACGCGGTGCGTGGCGTGGTTGAGCATCTCCTGCCAGGCGGGGTCGAGCGTGAGGCCGGTGCTGCCGTCCGCCAGCCGCGCAAGGCCCTGCTCGGCCAGGTACACCATCTCTCGCGCGGCCGCGTGCGCGCTGTTCGCTTTGTCGTAAGCGAGGTTCGCTGCATGAAGCTCTTGGGATGTCTGTGGAATGCCGTTTAATGGTTAGGTCAATAAGAGAGCCATAATATTGCTCCATTGCGTTGCATACATATTATATTTGTGATATACCGCACTGATGCGAGTTTCTTACGCCGGTTCTCCTCGCCGGGTTAGTTCCCAAACCAGTGTTAGGCACTATTTTTTTTTTTTTTCTTCAAACGGTTTATTCTAAATAAAATACAAAATTGGCTTAAGCTAGTTTCCCGCCAAACTAAAAAGTAGTTATTATAGTTCCGACGTTTATAACGAGTATGTTTATACCTACTAAAAATTATTGATTTGATTCAATGCGTTTCGTCGTCGGACGCAGCATACAATAATTACAATAATTCTGCTCCTACAACCATCTACAACGCAATGCACCAGAGAATTGTGGCATCGCGAAGTTTTTTTCTGATAGACAATGCATCCCATTTGCCCACCCCAAACATCACATAATATAGCTTGCGCGCGGGTAACTGTGTACAATTACAATACATATAATAAATACGCTTTTGAGTGCGCAGTCGCAATTTTGGCGCAACTTACAAGTTATATACAATACATATAATACCAAAAACATAAGCTCACTATTTTGATGATAGGAAATAAATATGTATACACACGATCAACGGATTATGTATACATACTCCTCGGACGCTAAGTCGACTTAACTTGTTAGGCGGAATAATCGGTAACTTACGATATTAGCTCTAAATCTGGCTTCATAATAGGGTCGCGCCTTGTGCACGCTGGTGCCGAGTTTCTTAGTGAGCTGCTGTATCCGGATGTGGCCCTCGGCGAGCAGCCGGCGGAACGCGAGCCGAGCCTCGTCCAACTCTACCTCCAGACGGTTTATCTCATCTGTGGCTGTGTTCAGACGCTCCAACTCGATCTGTTTTGATATTTATAGGTACAGTATATTGTTTATTGGTCTAAGGACAACTAAGGGCCTTATCACATTGACGGTTTGCGGGCGGAGAATAGTAGCGCGGCGCGACGGTCTTTAAGATTTTACTGCGGCGGATTCGCGGGGCATTCTAGATAATATTTATGAGCTGTGTGATTGGTACAAAAAAAATATATAGCGCGGAAAATAGCCGCGGATCGCAATTCGTGTATCAGATTTTTGACCACTCATTGAGTTTACGAACGTCCTTAGTCCTTTTTAGTTACGAAATTTTACACGGGCTTTAATTACTCAGTTTCATTCAAATATTTTACAAGAGAGCAGAAAGCATCTACTTGCACTGCAGTCTGCAGTACCTAATAAGTCCCGGCGCGTAATCGAACGCGCGGGCACATACTTTTTCGCTAATTTGTAGAATTTAGCACGGTCTGACTTTTGTTTTATATAATGAGTCAATGAACAAGTGAAACTGAGTAAAAAGTGCCGTTATGTCGTGGGAGCCTGTGCCTATACAATAAGCGGGCGCACTGCGGGTTCGCCGGGTGACACGCGATGCGGGACGGGCGCACACGGTACAAGTATCGTTAATTTCCTGTGTCCGGTTGATAAGGTTTCGTAAGTTCGGATGAGTTATAAGTTATACTTATCGAAGCTTACTTATTAAGTAGCCTACAGATGTTCGCTTAACCTAGGGTTGCCAACCTCAAATTTAAAAAACCAGGATTTGAAGTTGGAAAAACCAGGACAATTCAGTATAAAAACAGGACGCATTAAGGGGGCGACTAACCCAAAATTGACGATTTTATAATTCATTTTCATACTTGAAAATAAGCCCCGAATTGTTTCATTTCTAAACATAGATAGTACATTGTATTTCCAAGAATTTGATTTGAGCGAAAACACGACATCTTAAAATTTTCTCGATAGAAAAAAATCACAAAGATGCATCTAATTTTCACGAATTTTTCATAATATTATACTGTCGTAAGTCGTAACCGTGCATTAAACTAAGTTAATATTTTCACACATTGTATAAAATTCTATCATTTATCGAGTTATTGAGAAAAAACTAACTTGGCAATGATTCCGCGTCGTCGTTTTTCACCTGGCATATGAAAGACGGGCGTGAGTGTAGAGAGAAGGACGATGTTTGATTTTTTGCGTTAGTCGCCCTCTTAATAGAGTTGCAATAGTTAAATAAATATCTAGATTCTAGTGAAAACAGATGAAATGGAATTCAAGTAATTAAAATAATCACATTTCACGCTCGTAGCGTAAAAAATTGAAAAGAGGCGCGCGAATTTTAAAATTAAAAAACCCAGGACAACCCAAGACGCTGCTGAAAAACTATTCAGGACGTCCCAGGACACTACAAAAACCAGGACATGTCCTGGGAAAACAGGACGGTTGGCAACCCTAGCTTAACCTATCAATCCCCGTAAGGCCCAAGTGGGCGGCGATAACAAAAGATTTCCAAGAATTGGCGATCGAAGGAAGAATTATGATAAGTAAACAGTTCGCCGCTCAACTTTACGTTTACGTTTACGTACGTACGGAAGCGGCAATTAGGATCACTGCCGATCCTTGACGAGCGATAGTAGCAAGCTCCTGTGCTACTAGCACAGGAGCTACTGTGCTACTGTGTTCGGCGGCCACTAGGTACTAAAGTTAGTAAAGAACAATAATATATCGTAGATAAGTACTAGGTTCAAGTCTGTCCACAATAATTTGTAAAAAGGACGACGCCACGTGAGATCATCTGATAAAATAACTTTTTTTTTGTATTTTAAGTAAGTAGTCCTAGTTATAGCCTAGTAGGTCGTCTTAAGACAAAAAACAACTGGATTAGCGTTAGCCAAACATTTTTTTCAACATTGAATTAATAAATTAGATCACCTTACATAATAAAGTTTATAATCCTGTACACGTTTTGTTTTACAGACTTGGCATAGTCTCGTCTTTTCTTTAAATATTGTATACTGATATCTAACACCTACGTATATAAATTTAAATAATTTTTCAACAAAAATATATTTTTACGGAATATTGATTTACCTGCACTCGAGGATCTAGCGTTTCTGAGCATTCTGCTGTACTATCGTTCATTGTTTTTATATATTATAATGCATTGTAGGCAATTTAGGTCGATAAATATATTAGCACAACAAGTTTTATTAAATTAAGAAATCGCCATCCATCTATAGCAAAAAGCTAATTTATTGACAAAAATGAAAAACACAAAAGCTATTCTTCGCCTCCTCGCTTTTTGACATTGACGTGTGACGTTTTGTTGAACGTCTGCTGTCAACTGTCAATATATTTTTTTACTGTTATGTAGGCACTTCACATGGCTATTTGTATTTGCTATTGGCTATTTGTTGTATTTGGCAAAACTATTGACGAATACACAAACAAGCAAATATAGGCAAATACGGCCCTCCACACATGGACGTCAAATACCAAACTTTTACTTGATTTTCTTTACTTGCTTATTTGACTCCTTTGATGTGCGTCAAAAACCGATAAAGGTACGGATACGTGTATTTGGTATTGGTCATATTTGTCAAATAGGCAAATAAGGCCAATATTTGTCAAACATACCGTCTACATATGGTGATTGCTTGGCAATTAATACAACAAATACGCAAATACAAATAGCCATGTCAAGTTCCTCCATAACAGTATAAAGATGCCCTATTGGATGCCCTTATCAATAAATTTATGTCTCAATCTCACATCAACGCAATAAAACATTTTGATGTGTTTTGTATGTCTGTCTGTCTGTCTGTCCGTCCGTCCGTCTGTCCGTCCGTCCGTCTGTCCCTCTGTCCGTCTGTCCGTCCGTCCGTATGTCACAGCCACTTTTCTCCGAAACTATAAGAGCTATACTATTGAAACTTGGTAAGTATGGATAATATGGATAATATGGATGTAGTCTGTGAACCGCATTAAGATTTTGATACAAAAATGCAAAAATTATTAAAAATTTTAGGGGTCCCCATAGGCACAACTGAAACAAAAAATAATTTTTTTTTCATCTGGCCTATGCGTGTGGGGTATCTATGGATAGGTCTTCAAAAATTATATTGAGGTTTCTAATATCATTTTTTCTAACCTGAATAGTTTGCGAGAGAGACTCTTCCAAAGTGGCAAAATGTGTGTCCCTCTAACTTCTAAAGTAGGCGCATGATAATTCTAAAAAAAAATATGTGATGCACATTACTATAAAAACTACCAACGAAAATTGGTTTGAACGAGATCTAGCCAGTAGTTTTTTTATACGTCATAAATGAAAAACCTTTATTTAACTTTCGTTATATCAAAAATTATGTTATGTATAAACGAACAAAATATATCGTTATAATAATAACGGTAAATATAACGTTATTTTCTGGTATCAGGTATGCGATCGTGCACGGTGCACTAAATCTCACTCGCAGCCCACTTTTTTGCGAGATTTGTGCGAAAATACAAAGAAAAAATACACCTTATAAGCGTGATTACGTTTAGAAAATTTTCCCGCCTGTTATGACTTTCTTGACGGACTATAACGTTATCAAAGAACATATATTTACCGTTATAAATCCTATATAACGTTATAACATTAACCGTTATTAATATCAATTTTTAACGTTATTTTTAATATCGGGTAAATTTTAACGTTATCTATGCCCTTATAACGTTATTTGAAGCCCTACTTTTAGGATATATTTTGGTAAGAATATTGTTTTCCTGTAATATTTGAGCTGGCCATGGTTATACAGCCCAAGTGCCATAATAAGAAAAAAAAAGAGACCGAAAATGTCATCGAATTGACACTTGGCAGATTTACTTTCATTTGTAGATTTGACATTTGTGACAAAAGTCAAAACTCAGATTTATTGTTCAGCTTCAGCTTGTAAACTTCAGTAAAAATAATTGAAAATGGTGTGTATTACGCGAAAATGTATAGTTTTAACTATTAAATATCTGCAAGTGGTTTATGGATTGATTTTTGTTTTAGGCTACTGAAGTCGAAGAAACCATCAAAAGGATTCAATCCCATAAAGGTGTAATGGGTGTCGTCATCGTCAACCACGAAGGTTTGATCGATTTTATAACTTGATACGATCTGAGCCATTAATTAGTAATATTGTATTTAACTACGTTGCAGGTATTCCAATTAAAAGCTCTTTGGATAATGCAACCTCTGTTCTGTATGCTGGCTTAATTGGCCAACTCACTGAGAAAGCTAAGAATGTTGTCAGAGAAATGGTAAGTCTTGTTATTCCATAGTTTTATATTATATCCACTGACTAGGCTTTGAACAGCTCATCTAATTACAAAAAATGTTCAGTAAATGCCTTATTGGGTATCAAGGTTCAAGATACTATTAATAACTAAATCGCATATAGCTTGGTCATAGAGCAATAGCGCAAAAGCGGCTAGGTCGCAGCGGCCATCGAGATAGATACCTTAGTATGAAATCGCCATAGACCACACACACCTGGCTGCCACACCATAATCTCGATGGCCGACACAACCTGGCCGCTGCAGCTTACCTGCTAGTGTGCTATTGGGCTTATTATGTATTACTGGTTGCAGGACTCAACAAATGAACTGTCATTTCTGCGAGTAAGGAGTAGAAGGCATGAGATATTGATAGCACCGGACCGAGAGTTTATTTTGATTGTTATACAGAACACATCGGACTGAACACCTGGCAGAAACTATTGGATTGAATTAATTCATGACTTTTCATTCTAATCAAATACTTTATTTTTAAGTGATATTATTTATTAATTTAGGAGTAAACTGTAAAATAGTAACCTGCAATGCAATAAGGAGATTAATTTCACAGAAATGAATGCATGTATCAACAATACAATGATCTTAAAACTGTTTAATCACAGTATAAAAAAAGTATTTGTTTAGCACAAGCATTATTTTGCTTTTGTTTTGATCTATCAATCAATTGGCTACATAATATGGCTACAAAAAGAAAAGCTAAAAATATTCCACACTGTGTTTTTATAGAGTTACACTTAGTTTTCAGAATTAAATCATAATAATATAGATGTTCTGGACACTCATAATAAAGGTTCACTGCAAAAATACAAGAACTAATTCTAAGATTTTTTCAAATTAAATTATAGGAAATATTCAATTTTTCATTTTAATCCTAGGACCCTGATTCACAATGCCCCACTCAATTTCCCTGTGCGATGGGACCCAAACATTCACTGGACCCAAACTGGCTTACATCACCTAGCACTTGATTCACTTTCAAATTTCAATGCATTATGATTTATAGATAAGCATGTGGTATGTATTATGTAATAATGTGCTTATCCATAATATTTAAATGTAAGTTGAATGATAGTTGTAAATTACTTCGCAGGTGAAAATAAAACCCAAAATAAGTTGATAAAGTTTATTTTTCAAGCATCAAACCTGTTTGGAGACATGACATCACTTGTCCCGTCACCCATGAGGTTAATGACTTAGGCTCAACTCTCACAGGGGCAGAGTCGAAGCGTCACAAGTAACTTATTTATTCATCTCTGTAAGGCGCTTTGCCGACGGAGCGGGGCGGGCCGGTCAGCCGCGGACATGCCGCGCAAAGAGAATATAATGCCGCGCCGGGCACCTGCAGCGCGGTCTTTTTGCCCGCCGTGTGCGTTGGTAATACATATAGGATTCCCTTTGTACTATCGTTCGCGGCGAAATTGACCGACCCGCTCCGCCCCGTCGTCTGCAAAGCGCGTAATAATTGTTCTATTACGTACAAATTTCTAAGACCAAAAATATGGGAGCCGTCGACGTCGAAGTATAGTCGAAGCGCGCATTCGCTCATCAACGCTTCTATATTTTCATAACAGAGTACTACAACAATAGAGGCGAATAATATTATGCTTTGATAAAAAACGTGACGCTTCGCTTCAACTCTGCCCCAGTGTGAGTTGAGCTTTAAGGACCCGAGCTCTCAGTTAAAGAACCATGTGTGGCATAAGGCATCCTAGTGAGCTAGGGTTTTTAGGCAAAATATTGAATAGTAACTGATCGTCAATACTATACAATTCAATGAAATGATGATACTGTTCTTTAAAAACTTGTTATTTCACTAAGGGCCAACCACACGTACCACAACCACACCACGTGGTCGGGCGTATATTTCGTATTGTAAATGAACTGGACCGTTCACAGTTCACATGTGCCACATTTTGCGGTCGTTGTCGACCACTTGTGTGATAGCGGTCACATCGCAACAACAAGCGAGCTAGTGGCCGACCACATCGCAACCACAACGTTGCGTCGATGCAACGACAGTGCGCGCACACCGCCCGCGCTCTTCCCCCCCTCCGTTTCATTGACTTTCGTAAATCGTACGTAACCACATCGCAACTACTGGCGACAACGCAACCACGTCGACATTTTGTCGGTATCACAACACAACTACAAAAAGCTGCAGCAACACCATTCACACGTAACCACTGCTTGACGACATTTTGTCGTTGCGACGTGGTGTGGTTGTGGTACGTGTGGGTTGGCCCTAAAGGCTAAAGTTTTGAATACCCTTTCTAGCTTATTATATTGCTAGATGACGCCCGCAACTTCGTTGCGCCAAAATTCGTTTATCGCGAGGGAACCGTACACTTTTTCGGGATAAAAAGTATCCTATGTCCTTTCCCGGGACTCAAAGTATCTCCATGCCAAATTTCAGCGAAATCGGTTCAGCGGTTTGAGCGTGAAGAGGTAACAGACAGACAGACACACTTTCGCATTTATAATATTAGTATGGAAGTATGGATAAACGAGCTTTAATAGCAAGTTGAGTCTAAGGCTGCCTTCACACTAGCGTTTGTCCAGCGTAGGCGTTCGATGAACGTATGCACTATGCGCAGCGCAGACGCCGCGACAACGCGGCGCGTTGTCGTAACGTTTCCTGTGCAGAATTGATTAAACGCTGCGCTAGCGCAGCGCAGACGTTACACAATTTCTTCAGGAACAATCAGTACGCGGCGTTAGCGCAGCGTACTGATTGTATCAGTACCAGCGGCAACAACGCGACGCACGCGCCGCCTTCGCGTTCATCGAACGCCTACGCTGGACAAACGCTAGCGTGAAGGCAGTTTAAGGAGTTCAGTTTTTCAGGAGCATGCTACTATGATGGCATAATAGCGTTAGATTAATCTCCAATGCAATAAATTATAAAAATATAAAAAGAAATACTTTACCCATCCATGGCCATCTTCTTTTCTCTCTTCCAATGACATTTGTTAGTTTCCTTTGGTGTTTTGCTTGTGTGTAATTCACACACAATATTGTTTTATATTTTAAACATAAGTCCCATAATAGAATTTAAAACTAATTTTATATGAAATAAAGACTTAATTTTTCTGTGCAATTTCTTCTTTTTCACAAAATTGTCATATAAGTATTTTAAATTAGGTTTACATTTTAATGAAGATATTAATATATTAAGTATATATTATGTAACATTTTTTTTTACACAAAAAGCTTCTTTTGAAAAAGTGCTTTATTTATAGCTTGCATTATATAACTAAGCTGTTTAAGCATGAGTAGGTCAATATTTTAGGCATCTTTTGCTACTGCAGTGTGGATCTTTTTATTGCAAGGGTGTTAAAACCGTAAAAAGACATTAAAAAGATTAATAATAATGTGTATTACAAAATATGTAATTGTTATTTTCGTCTTTTTTATTAGATAAGTGGCTTGACAGCCACAGACAACACACTCACTGCTGTATACACTGTGGATCTTTTAATTTGTAAGAGGAAACAGTTTACTAAAGTATATTCTTATATTATAATGGATTGGTCGGTCTTGCACAATTATCAAAAACAAGTTTATATAGCTTAGTTTTTAGCCTGATTATTGAAGTGCCTTTATTTTTCAGCCATATTGTTAGTAAATTTCAATTTATGAAGAACATCCTCTTAAAATACAAGGCATTTATCCATTGCCGATCATTGGGGTCTCTCTGTCTTTCAAGTATTTTATCTGAATAGATTGTTTGGACATGTTTTCCAATTAAAAATCGTTGTTTACATTTTAAAATTTTATTTAGTCACACATAGAACGTACTCGCTAGATTTTAATTCACATATTATTATAGGTCTAAGTTTTATGATAAATTAGGGGTATGCCATTACAACAATATTTCAAGCTTCACTAATTACCACAAATATTTCTATGCAATTAATTCTAGAACTCGATTTTTTTTATTGTTAGAATTGCTTTAACAATTTAAAGAATGTTATGATTATCATTACCTTAAAAATACTTTAATATCTATTTTATATAGAATATAATTTTGCCGCGCACATTTAACTGCATATCTTTTAAACATACTTATTGTTCTTAATGTGTATTGCATAGTTTGATATTTAAAAAGACAACTATGGGACTTACTATTTTATGAAATATACTTTTTGTATAAGTATAATTAATGTTTTGTCAATTTTTGTTTATTTGGAATTTTAACTTGCTCAAATTAGTTTTAAAATGTGTATATCTCGTTTAGATGATTTTTTTTTTGATATACTCACATCTTAATGCTTCTTTTGTGCAGCCCTGAAAGCACAACAATACTGATGAATGTTACTTGTGCAGTGTGCACACAACACGTAAAGCTCTAACATGTATACATATTTTGTAAAAGAAATACACATTACTGACGAGTCAGCTCAATATATCAGTCAGCAACGATACAATTCGATTTTTAGTTTTTTTTGGCTAAAATACACATGTTAGTGCTCAAAACTACCAATTTACTAATTTAGAAATCAGAGCCCTTACTTGTGTGATATTTTGAAATTATTAAAGGTTTGAAAAAGATGGCCAAAATAAAAACAAGGGAGAGGTATAAAAATTATAATTATTCATATAGTATTATGTAACATAAGTTGTCAAGAACTAAAAAAATAAGTGGACAAAAGGTCGACATAACATTATAAAATTAAAAGTCTCAGGGTTCCTTTACGAAGATAATATCTGTTTATATGTTGCTTATTTGATGTGGCGTATAAAATATATAATAGAAATAATAAAACTAAAATACGAGTAGAATAAAAATTAATTTGCACGACGGAACATAGCTAGAATTGTGACTGTAATGGGTATGAAGATGTTTACTGTCTAGCATACTTAGGCTGGCGCTGGTAGGGCGCAGGGCGGGCGTAGTTGCGCTGCGTGTGCTGCACGGGGCGGCGGGTGCCCACCTCGCGGGAGCTGGTCTTGTACTCCTGCCCCTCGTCCTTGTAGTACGAGTCCTCCTCGTAGAAGCGGTCGTTGCGATCGTAGTAGAAGTCCGGCTCGGGGGCGGCGCGGTGAGGAGGCCCTCGCACCTAAACATTGCACACTGTACGGTCATTCTATACTTACACAAAATATCAGGGAAATATTTTTTATTTGGTTACAGATTTATTATTAATAGCCTTCTGTTTATAATAACTTTAATTCAATAATTACCGGAGGTTCAGGAACTGCATAGTGGTCATCGTATCCATAGGACGTGTCCATGGCAGTACGAGCCCGATCTAGGATGCTGAAGACCTTGGATTTGGGATTCATTGGACGAGGAGGACCCGGAGGCATGCGACCAGGCGGGCGAGCACCCACCAGAGATGGAGGTGGCATTGGTGGTCCTGAAAAGAGTAGTGTTATTTACACAAATTAAAAAGTTTATCCGTTGATCGCCAATTCCTGGAAATCTTTTGTTACCGCGGTCCACATGGGCCTTACGGGGCTTGACAGGTTAAATTGATACCATACATTTTTTGTTGATACTGAATTGTTGGGTCGTTCCTTGGCATTAAATATGATAGTGATATTATGAAAACATTTGTGAGCTTTGACTTGATATAAATTGTATGACATACCCCTTTCCATGATGTCACGCATTGGTGGTTGCCTCATCATATCAGAGGGGTCCGGCCTCAGATACTTCTTAACCTCGGCCAGGGCATAGGCAATCCTCGCATGAGCTTCCGCAGGAGATGCTAAGGCTGATACTTCCACGTGCAGCTCATCGGTGAGGTGAGCATATTTGGGGTCCAATGAGTTTCTAAGTTCTTCCTCCTTTTGTCTAAAAATAGAAAGAGGTTTTTACTTATTTGCATTCAAAGTTACATTGTGAGCACAGAAAGAGAGATCTTCCGCCAAGCAAGTATTAGCTTGCCCAGGCTTCAGATCACTGTGTTAGTTGTCAGCTGAGGTATACATAATATAATACCTCAACTTTGTGTAATATATTATACACAAAGCTGAGGTTATGAACTCTGATTGTTAATCTGTGAGCACAAAAAATTATTCCCGTTTTAAAACTTGTAAAATAAAATTGTAGTTTCAAGTATTGTGCTGTAGAATTACCTATCTCTCATTGATCCTCTGCCAAGAATGGCCATCTTGCACATGGTTTCCTCTTGCAGCTGCTTCATTGTGTTGCCCTTTGGTCCCAAAAGCTTTCCGATGAAATTCACCTACAATTTTATGATTAGGTTATTTACAAAACTTGTACTGTTTTTGCTCATTTTGATCTAAACGCAAATAAAAATAAGAAAATTAACCAAATTACTGTAAGATTGTATTTACTAACTGGATAGATAATACATAACCAGGGCCCGGATTTGTATGTAAATACCATTGACATAAGAAACTATATGGAAGAAATGACCACGAATGACACGCACCTGCCTTCAAAATTTGTAAACTTAAAATGGCGGATTTTACTAGAGATGTCACTGAATAATAAAAAAATATCAATATCAATATTATTAAGCTTTTTTTTATAAATTTTGAAGGCAGGCACGTGTCTTTCGTGGTCATTTTTTCCATATAGTTTCCTATGTCAATGGTATTTACATAAAAATCCGGGCCCTATACATAACATATAAATTTGTAGCATTATAGCCACAAATAATAATTCATATTTATCATCATAAATTGAAATGGTGAAGTATCAAAATGAATTAATTCATTTTGCTGTTATTAGGCATTAATGCCTAACAGCTAAAAAAATTCATATACTTTTAAGATACCTTAGGATGCTCCTTGACAGGCACCAAAACTTTGACGGTCACTTTGATGGGTTTTTCCTTGTAAACATCAAGATATTTGAAGTCCTTTGGCGGGATTCTTCCAGAAGATTGTACCTTTGCAACTTCTAAAACAATAGTAACCAGGAGTAAGAAAAATTACTCATAAGTTATATGAAATAATAAAGTAGGTACTTATAGGTCTACCAGAATCTGATGGCAAAAAGTGAAAAAATGACTCTAGCAATACCGGGGTAATTGGAATAAAACATTTTGATACCTTCTTATAGCGGCTGATTATGTCTGTTAAACATGCAAATATAAAAATTTATCCAATGATCAAGGATATTTTTTGAAAATCTGCTGTCAATAATTGCCATCAGATTCTATTGATTACAACTATTTAACATTAATTAAGCAATAAAAACAATCTGAATAATCTGAAATCTGAAAATCCAAGCTGAATAAGATGAATCTCCACAGTCTACAGTTATAGGCGTGGACTCTAGTGTGCCAAAGATGTATTGCATAGTCAACATTTTAACCCTTGGTGTAGTTGGGTAGATAGGATGGTCTGCGAAAAATGTTTTCTTTGCCATATAAATTTGTTAATACGGTGATTTAGAAGTAGTATTGTGTTATAAAATGGTTATAAATTATTGGTTGCCGGCAAACATGAAACATTTTGACACGAGCGGGACATGAGACAAAGACCTAAAAAACTAAAAAAAAGTTTCGAAAAAATATACAAACCTTGGTCAATAAGTTTCGTCGACATAGGAAATTTGGAAGTGTTGAGCTTGATTTTCTCACTTAGAAGTTCTCGTACGTATTCACCGGCTTTTTCATTTATTTTAGCGCCTTCTTCGCCATCTTGTAAATGCTCATCGTGATCCTCTGCATTTTCTTGATTCGAATTTCTCCTGAATTGTCCGCTGTTGTAGCCGTTCTTGTCATATTTATCAGCCATTGTTAAATTTGTTTAAAATAACTACACAAGTAGATATTAATTGAGTAAAATACAAAAATTTATGTTACACAAAAACCAGGCGTCCTGCGTCATTCAACCACTTTTGCAACTTTTTTTTTAAACATGCGACGCTGTCCACAACTCCACACTCCACTCCACGAGACGGGCACGACCAGTGTTGCCACACCAAATTTTAGAAAATCAGTAGACATCTCACGTCATGCCAATAATGGTAGATGTTATTGGTTTCTTACCAAAAGTTGGTAGATCTACCATCCTCATATCAGTAAAGGACTATGTCAGCGGCTACACGGTCAATTTTTCATCAATCTGATCCATCAAACTGGTACTGATTGACGAAAATTTGATCGTTTACGACTCGGATTGATGGATTGATCGTATTTTTAATATGAACTTTTTATAACCATCAATATTCCGTCAATCAGATTGACACCAGATTGATGGATCAGATTGATGAAAAATTGACCGTGTAGCCGGTGACTATCAAAGTACCCGTGTGTATACTAGAGCGAGCGAGAGAAATGAGTGGCTCGATTTTTATGCGGTGGTATCCGCGTTTCTGACATTTCACTAGATTTAGTTTAGTGAAATGACATATCACTAGATATTTTTAGTAAGAAGACGTAACAAACAAGAATATTCGGCATCTACCGGGAGTTCGTGATATCCCTAGGGATATCGTGATATCCCTGATATCCTCTTTTCCCTGCGACATATATATTGTTGACAGAAGAGAACAGTCTCTCAACCTACGAATAATTAAACCTAAGGAAACTAACTTCCATATTATTACAGTTTTAAATTTGGTTCCATTTGAACTGTCATGTAACGTCAGCCTTTATACCGCTCAAGGTCACCTAAATATTGCAAATGTATGAAAAGTGAACTTAAGGTACACTTTTTTGACAAGGAGCTTTTTTGGAGCATGTTTTTTGATGGAGTTACTCTTCCTTAGTTTTTATTATTCGTAGCTCTCAACATTTGCCCTATTTTGAATACAATATCTATTCAAAATGTGAGCGAAACCTAAACATATTAAAAAGTCTTTCCGGTGTTTGGTGGGGATCCCACCCTTTTACAATGAAATTATGAATGAATGAATGAATGAATGAATGAATGAATGAATGAATGAATGAATGAATATGCTTTATTGTGCTTAAAATGTACAAACATAATAAAAGAAGTTACATGAACTCAGCATGAGTACAAAGGCGGCTTTATCGCTATGAAGCGATTTCTTCCAAGCAACCTCTGGCGCATGGAAACAAATTACAAAACAGTGCAGCTTAAGTTGGAATATTACTAAAGTTAAATAAGGCTCATCATAAATCTTAATAAATTACGCTAAATCCTATTTTAAAATATAATAGATATTCAATAGCATATTGGGTTATATACTACTAATACTATAGGTAAGTACTATTCTAAAAATATACTAATACACAAATACTAAATAAAAACAAACTAATATATATATATATATATATATATATATATATATTAAATATAATACATACTCATACCTACATACACAGAAATAAATAAAAACAATACTTACAAGGTTTGTAGTCCCTTCGCACGAAATATTTACGAAATACTGAGGTAATGAATCTTAAGCATTTTTTTAAAAATTACAATAGTTTTAGCTTGCCTGATTTTGGCTGGTAAGGAGTTCCAAAGCAGTATTGCCCTGACTGTGAATGATTTGTTATAGAAATTTGTATTGTGTTTAGGGATATGGAGAAGGAGATTGGACACAGAGCGCAGTTGAAGTTCGGACGTTCGAAATTCAAACCTTGATTTGAGGTAAGACGGTGCTTTAGGGTTGAATAGCAGGGTGTAAAGCAAGGTGAGGATACGCATGTTACGTCGTAGGCGAATGGGCAACCAAGAAAGCTTGAGGCGATATTCAGATATGTGGTCATATTTACGCAAGTTAAATATAAAGCGAATTGCCATGTTCTGAAGACGCTCGAGTTTGTCTATTTGTTGTTCAGTGATGTCAGTGAAACAAGCATCCGCATAATCCAATATAGACAAAAACAAAGACTCGGCAAGTAGAATTTTAGTCCTTATTGGAAGAACGTTTTTTAGCCTTCTCAGTGACCCCCATACTGCACACACCTACCTGATTGAGGAAATATGGTCTGACCAGGAAAGACGATCGTTCAAAAGCACACCCAAGTCTCTCACTTTCGTGCTTAGGGGTATTGGAGTACCATCTACGAGCACTGGAGGTAGATTCCCACGGTCAATCTTGGATACTAATCCTTGACTCCCCACAATAATGACCTGTGATTTTATTGGATTGATGGAAAGGCCGTTATTCTTACTCCACTCGCAGATTGCCCTAAGATCACTATTAAAGATATTGATTGAAGTAGGAAGATCCTCCAAGGTGGACTGGGTATAGATCTGGAGGTCGTCGGCGAAATTAATTTATAATGCAATGATAAGAAGCATATTAGAGTATGGGACTTTTCTTTTAGAGCCATGTAACTTGAGTGGATTACAAAAAATTGACAAAATTCAAGCCAAAGCTTTACGCATAATCTGTGGTGCTATGAAATCATCTCCGATAAAAACGCTCTTCAGTTGGAGTGTTGTGAACCTCCTCTTCAACTCCGACGACAATATCTTGCAGATAAATTCTTCCTTCGCTGCTACCAATTTCTAAATCATCCTTTAATTCCTAAACTTAATACTCTATCTCAACTTTGTTACGATAATAGTAAATACTGGCTTCACAAATCTAAACCCCCATTCATTCATAGCTATCGTAAATTTTTGACTTTAGACGCTCCTACTTTTTGCTCCCCATCTTTTCCTTTATTTGAATCTTCATACGAAGCTCTAATTCTTATGCCCGATGTTCGTTATGATATCGGTATCAAGAAGTCTGATAAATATTTTGCTAGTAATATATTTAAATACATAACTAATAACAATTGGCAAGGATGGTATCATTTATACACTGATGCATCAAATAATTCTGCAGACAGTCATGTAGGAGTAGGGATCCACCATTTACAATATAATATTGTGCAAAAAGTTAAATTTCCTCCTAAATCCTCTGTTTTTACTGGGGAGTGATATGGTCTTTTCAAGGCTATCGAGTACATTCTACTCGGTAGGCATGAGAAGGCTCTAATATTCTCAGATTCCTTAAGCGCTTCGCAAACCCTAAATAAGTTCCCTTTTAAATTAAAAAACAGTTTTCCTATTATTATTCAGATAGGTAATCTTTTGTTTCTTCGTTCTCTTCGTTTTCTTTTTAATACAGATGTAAATTAAAAGGCTACTCTGTTACTTTTGTATGGATTCCTAGCCATTGTGGCATTATAGGCAATGAGTTAGCTGATAAAATGGCAAAATACGCTATATTCTGTGGGGATGTATTTCCTTAAATAATAATAATAAATTCCTACACACCTTAAGAGAATTGACGTTCGACGTGATAATTTATGCGAGTGTGGTGAAACTGGTTATTTAAACCATGCTATTTTATCCTGTCCTCTCCATGATCATTCCCATTTATATCATAGCTTATCATTGATTCCTATCCCATTTCCTATTTCTGTAAATATTCTACTTCATTATAATAATAAAAATGTATATATTTGTTAAAGTAATTACTTATCTTTAAATAACATTAATATTTGATTTTGCATTTTATTGTAGAGATCAACTACGATAACTTGGCGCGCCCCTCCAAATGACTGTTTCAATGTGTGTAGTCACATTCTTATGAAAGAGTTTGTATGTAGTAAGTATTCAACCAATCACAGTACACGTAATATTTCAGTTAATGTCACTTATTATCAAGATTTGTTGGTCAACTAATCATAACTAGCCTACCGCGCAAGACAACGCACTTCAAACATCTTGACAACGCACTGCAAAGTTTTTGAATTTTGGACGGGCGCGCCAAGTTATCGTAGTTGATCTCTAATTGACTTATATGTAGAGTTTAAAACTATATTAATTAACTTATTCCAAATTCTGTACCTATTATTCCTTCCGCCAGTTCCTTACCTTTTACTCGTCTGTGGAACAACATACGCAAAATTGTGTTAAGTTGCCAAGAAAAAAAATTGACAAATGACATATCGGTAATGCCGCGGCCGCACGTTTATCGTCACGAAGCTTTGTGCTAAGAGACGATACTATTGGACAATGAAAAAAATTGTCCAAATAAAGGATGGCTACCAATCATCCATGAGGCTAGATTTTTTTAAGCTAATACTTACTGGAGTGCTAATGTGACCACACGTCCAAAATCAACTGCATACGAAAAAAAAACACTATTCGACTAAAACAGTTGCTTCGAATAATGTGCCATTTCGCGCTAGACGAACTAGAAGGTGAACTATAAAAACGGGCGTGGACAAGACCGTGGATTTTACGAAGATATAAACGTGGATCATCTGCTTTACTTTTGGAAAAATTTCGCAATGAAGATTTGGGAGAGTATAAGAGTATTTTGCGAATTACACCTGATTTGTTTGATATTCTGTTGAGTCTGGTAAAGCCAAAGATACAACGAATGGATACAATTATGAGACAGGCACCATTTTAAAATCTTAAAAAACTCGTCGCGGTAGAAAAACAAACCAAACGCATGGTTCCTGTTTACTAGCCACCTGCAAACTAGCTTCGCTGGTCACATGAAGCTAGTAAACAAGCCAGGATAGTAAAATCAGTGGATGCTACTAGCCTGAAAATTATAGAACTCCATCCTATTAAAAACTGTCCTGACTTGTAAACTAGCTTACTAGCTTACAAATGAAGATAGTTTTGTCTACACGAAGCCAGAAGTACTAGCTTGCTAGCTTACTAACACTAGCTTGCTATCTCTACTTATCTCAAGATGACGAAAGGAGGACGAGGAGGTTTTTCTCACCCAAACATCCTTCCTCAACCCATGTGAGCACCAAAGAATTGGGGTAGGTTTGTATATCTTACCCCCTTGTAATATTCAACTAAATGCTAGGAGAAAAAGTAGTCTGGCAGAGTGGTCAAGTACTAAGTAGCTCTTGATCACCAAAGTAGTGAGTAGGTACTTAGGTAGTGTGTGTACTACACACTGTGTAGTGTAGACTGTGTATAGTACATTGCCCAATGCCCATCACTTAATTCGCCTTGCTTGGCGCTTGCATGGCATGCCTTTTGATAATAAATCTTTAGGTTAAAATAGGCATAGTATTGTATAAGTAATATTTTATTTAGTGACTAAAATCCTTAAAAAACATTTTCAAACTAAATATTCAGTATTATTTTATTTCTCTCCATAGACCTATTTTTTTGTATGACTGCTATGTTAAATTCCTTGTGTGGAACAGCTAATACTTCTAGCTTCTTCGTTTGCAGTCTGACAACAAGGACTTCGTCGAATGGATCCTGCAAAGTTAACAAGATAAACAAAGGATAAGGTCCAAATTGGGCTAATTTTAAAAGTGCCAGCCAAAGCAAATAAACCCATTATTTAAATAGAACATAATCTAAGGAATAATTTTTATTATTACACTAAAGTTCTAAGTCAAGTCTCAGAGATGTTATTCAAGGTCAAACAATTTTTTGTAACATACATATTAAATAATAAAACTTATTTTATTATTTAATAAGTAATCGATCCCAAGTCCCAGCGTCCCTATCCGAGTCACAGAACAGATTGGAGGCCAAATACCTACAAATGATTTGGAAAAATTCAAAGGAAGAGGAAACCTCTACGTCAGGGGTTCCCAAAATTATTTTGTCAACTGCCCACTTTGAGAACAAATTATGTCAGCGGCCCCTTTGTTTCAATTTAAAATGCACCCAGATGAAATACACCACCCCCTAACCCTACACAACGCCAACCTTTTTTTCTGGGTCCCACACCGGCGGCCCCCTTTAGATCTTCAGCGCCCATAAGGGGACGTTATCGCCCACTTTGGAAAAGACTGGTCTACGTGCTTGGGGGTACGCACGGCATCTGCCTAGTATTCCTACCTAAGCAATGAGTTGTGGCCTGGAATTTGGAGGCTGCCTCACTGGCCGATCGCCTGCTATTTGGGCTATAGCAGGCTCGTCTTGGGGGAAGGTTTATTTACCTTTCAGGCCCAACAGATGTTCCTTTGGGCCTTGATTGCGCTATCCTTTCTAAGTTCGCGATACTCAGGAGTACTGCGCATCGCAATCAACTCGGAGACACGTGCAATGGGCGATAGCATCCCCAAGCAGCCGCCCCGAGCGCACCAGCTATGGCGGGACGTTGTGATCATTTCTGATCCTAGGTCTTCGCGTCGGGCTATTTCGGGGTTTGAACGCCTCCCGCTCTCTTAGACGCTCACTCTTAGACAGTGCACCGGTCTTTTATTTGATCCATTTTTTTAGAACAGGTCGAATGGATGTCAGCAGGTTGAACTGACTTGCTGCTGCTCTAGTCTCTCAACCCAAAGCTCAAGTGATAATGTCAGGTAACGGGTCCTATCCCATGTCTTGTTTCCAAATCTCAGGGCGCAACTCATTGCTTACTTGGCATACTAAACAAATGTCTTTTCGAAAGTGGGCGATAACGCCCCCTTATGGGCGCTGAAGATCTAAAGGGGGCCGCCGGTGTGGGACCCAGAAAAAAAGGGGAGCGTTGTGTAGGCTTGGGGGGTGATTTATTTAATCTGGATGCATTTTAAATTGGAACAAAGGGGCCGCTGACATAATTTGTTCTCAAAGTGGGCAGTTGACAAAATAATTTTGGGAACCCCTGACGTAGAGGTTTCCTCTTCCTTTGAGTTTCTCCAAATCATTTGTATGTATTTGGCCTCCAATCTGTTCTGTGACTCGGATAGGGAAGTTGGGATCGATTACTTATTCCTTTTAAATAATAAAATAAGTTTTATTACATATCTATACATATTATAAAACAGAGTCGTTTTTCTTCCCTCAAGTCCCTTTGTTCCCTTTAAGCTTTAAAACTACGCAACGGTTTTTGATGATTCTTTCAGTGTTAGATAGCCCATTTATCGAGGAAGGCTTTAGGCTATATTTTATTACGCTAAGACTAATAGGAGCGAAAAAATAGAGGAAATTATGGAAAAAACGGGGAAAATTATTTGAAAGGGCTAACTTGAACGCGTTAATCTCAGGAGCTACAGGTCCGATTTGAAAAATTCTTTAAGTGTTAGATAGCCCATTTGTCGAGGAAAACTAGGAGGCTATATTTGCTACGAATACTCATCCACCGAGGAAATTCGTGGCACCAACCCCAACCACATCGTTTAATTTATGAGCAGCATTGGGTTGAGGACGGAACTCTAATGCGAAGGAGTCACAATAGATCGTCAAGGGTAGCAGTGACATCAGGGCTACTTGACCTGCCTTCAGCAAAAAAAAAAAATAGGCTATGTTTTATCACGCTAAGACTAAAAAGAGTACATGTGGAAAAAATGGGGAAAATTATTTGAAAGGGCTTATCTCGCGAACTACTGGAGCAATTTTTACGTTATTTGGCACAGATAAGAAGTAGACCAGGTGAAGGATCATAGGCTATCGATTTTAATATTTTTTTAGTGGCTATATATTTTATACCCGTGCAACGCCGGGGCGGGTTGCTAGTTATGTTATAAAAAAGACAGGTTGCACTCCGGGAGTGCCGGCAGAAGTGAAAACTTGATTATTAACGTTGTGCATTTTTTAACCCATTTTTTATGAAAATCGATTATTAAAAAATCGATTTTTTCAATTAATCGAAACCCTTACAATCGATTAATTTTTGAACCCATTTTTTATGAAAATCGATTTTTAAAAAAAATCGTTTTTTTTTAATTAATCGAAACCCTTACAATCAATTCGAGTTCGAGTTCGAGTTTGACACAAAACACTACTCTCCAACCGTCTTACGGTTTTTCCAAGGTTTTTCGATCAGCACGAGAATCTGACGCGAGTTTCACAGTTTTTACCCATCCCACAAAAGTGCTCAACGCCGCTAAAGAAGTTTTCACTTCAAAAATTGTTTGACCTGAGACCTTGAATAACAACTCGGAGACATAACTTAGAACTTTGGTGTAGTAATAAAATTATTCCTTAGATTATGTTCTATTTAAATAATGAGTTTATTTGCGTTGGCCGGCACTTTTAGATCTATACAAAATCCAAGCCTAGGAAATAGCTTGGTAACTAAAAACTTTGAATCTTTAAAATACTGCACAAGCGAGAAAGATAGGTAATTATTTTTTCTCGCTTGTGCAGCTTTTTAAAGATTCAAAGTGTGTAGGCAGCGCACAACTACAAAATTTCTGCATATTATAGCGCGATATGAGCCGGTATGTACTAAATTATTTTTCAGTAAGTACATCTCAATGCGAAAACAGAAAACTTTGTTACGGAAGTATCTACAGTATCGAATTCTGAATATGAGATAGGAGAGTGTGCTGTAAAGCCTGTAAAGTGTATGTAGTCGTAGCGGTGATTTCCCTCAGGTAGTCTTCACGACTGCAGCTTTTCCACACACGTACGTGCCGAAAAGGATTTAAAATGTAAGGTGTTGAAACAGTCTACAATCTATACAGAGATTTCTTCGTTAATCAAATCTATAATTACTGTGGGCCATGAATCTAATATTTAAATTGTTATTATTAACTTGGCGACTAGGTGTTTGTTGCCAAAGCTAAAATGCATCCAAACGGCTGGACCAATTTTGATGAAATTTTGTGTAGGTACTTAGTTATCGCCTTATCGGGTAGCTTTGAGAATTCCCAGGCAGATAGGCTTATTTCCGGGTTAGCAGAGCTATTAATTATATTACTTGTTTAAGAACGCACTTTCATTGTAAGTTTTTAAATCAGTCCCACGCATTGGGCTCGTCTGATCATTGATCTGCCAATATCGTTTAATTCAGTGGCGGCCTTATCCATTGCGAGGCCCTAGGAGGTAGGTTTTTGGGAGGCCCGGGGTGGCCTAGGTCTTTGCGAAGCCTTGTCTTATGAAAAATGCGAGGCCCCTGCAAGAGCAGGCCCCGGGCGATTGCCCTGTCCGCCACCCCCTAGGGCCGCAACTGCTAGCAATCTTAAAATTGTGCGTAGCATGTAAAGTATAATATGATACTCTGCTTACAATTTCCGTAACGCTGTATTTGGTCATCAGGCCCAGCTGCTGTATGGCTTTCCCGTACGTGTTCGCGTGCTGCAGGTTGATATTCGTGAAGATTGGATTACCTAAAACGGTTGTCCACTTCAACAATGTGGTTAAGTGCTTTTCAACGCTAGGCTGCTGGGCCGACAGCTATGAGCAACATGCAGTAGCATAACTTCTTTCATAAAAGCTTTGTGGTTCAGAGGTTTAGAGCGAGCGTGGAACCCACGACGGGTTCGATTCCTACCTTGGAAACGTGTTATTTCCAAGTTTAGTTAGGATAATGTTAGGACTTGTCAAACAATTAGGTAATCAGCCTGTGATTACCTGATTGTTTGACAAGTATGATGATTGATGATGATGATCCATGCGTCGGATGGGCATGTAAAAAGTCGGTCCTGCGCCTGATCTCTCGCCAGTTGTGTCGGTGGTCCTACTGGGTTATGAGAGTAAAGGAATAGAGAGTGTTCTTGTGTACTGCGCACACACTTGGGCGCTATAAAATTCCTCGTGCGTAACTGGCCTGGTTGCAATGAAATCGGCTACCGTCACTAAAAACGGTTATTATTTATACCTTCTTTGTTAGTCATCACTACCCCTTGCACAGATTCATCCTCTAATATTCTGTCCACGATTGGATTGGCTTCATTTAGCGTTGCAATCTACGAACAATTTTTAAGTTGATTTCATAGATATAAATGCTGGTTGGTCTATCGCTGGCGCTTTGAATCAAGACCAATGCTTGATCTACCTTTTTGTTTCATCTTTTACTATTTAGGGTATGTATAAGAAGTGCTTGTAACGTATAATCGCAACGGGAAACGAAATAAGTAAACCAATTTTAATCCTTCGAGCCAGAGCACCGATGATCGCGACAACAATAGAATACAATAGCATTTCCAAGAATCCCCGATCGATTAATTAAGACAACTTAAAGATGTAGGTTCGATTTGACCTAACTCGGCAATAAAGTTCAAAACTAGATCCTAATTGTCGTATCTGTGTTTCTCGAACATGTTAAAGATAGGTAATGTAGTTAAATAAGTAAATAAACGCTTACATGCTCCGTGCGAGAGTTTGTAACAAATTACCGATCTTTAGGGCGGACGAGCCCAAAACAAACCCTTACAATTGTCCTAAGGGACGCCAGATCGAGGCTCCCTGATTAGATTTATTGCTCATGAATTTTTACTTTGTCCTTATTGTGAGTTATGTGGTGTTTAGGTTTCCTTTACTGGCTGAATAGCAATCACTAGGGATAAAAAAATGTTCCAATTTCACATTGAAAAAAGAACTCACGCGAGACTTTCACCACAGATTTATAGCGTTTAATAGCAGAAAATAGCCGAAGCTTAAATTAAGAACATAAACTACGTATTGCGCTAGTACTAAGTCCACGTGCTTCGTGGATCATCGGTTTTGTTCGGCTATTTCCGTATCTATTCGGCCTGCCCTGCCTGCCCTGCCCCGGGGCAGTTCGAGATGCCGAAAACGCTATAAGTAGTTTTATTATTTGCTACGAAGATAATATTTTATCGATTCCGACGGCGACACTAAACAGAGTCTTCATTTAGATGATTGAATTGAATAACATTTAATTTAAATTTCGATGGCCACTAAAGCTTTGAACAAACCTACGCGTCAGTGTCGCAGGACGCGGGACGCGATGCGGGAGCGTCTGCAACTCCGTGATTATAATATTATTATGTGTTCTGCAACGCGAAACGTGCACACCTGCACGATTACGGTGCGAACCGTGAACTACAGTCACTGAAGACGCGCGAGTCCTGACTGTGGTGTAGCGATTGTTATATTAAATATGCCTTTTACTTACTGTTTGAACGAGCCACTCGTCGTTGACGTCTTTTAGTAAGTTCGACATTATCTTCATAGTGACTAATTTATAAACATTGCATATATAATATAGTTAACTGAAAAGATAAAAAGCATATTTTAACCATTTTTCAATATTACTTCGTTCTCTTTTAATTACAGTTTACCAACTATTAATCTGTTTAGAATTTTTTGGCATAGCTATAATAGCTTTAGTATTTAACACAATACACAAATATTTACAGGGGAAATGATAAGCCAAAATCCACGACATAAGTTCCGTCAATTTGTACACGACACAGGCGATGAAAAGGCGCTTGTAAGTCTCTCACCTGGCAACGATGCTGACTAGACAGTCTTGTGGTAGTCCTCGCGACTTTTATTGGTCAGTTTGTGCACGACGCAGGCGGTGAACTGACGGCTATCTATCTTTCACCTGGCAACGATGCTGACTAGACAGTCTCGTGGTAATGCTCGCGATTCTTGGTCAGTTTGTGCACGACGCAGGCGGTGAACTGACGGCTATCTATATCTCACCTGGCAACGATGCTGACTAGACAGTCTCGTGGTAGTCCTCGCGACTTTTATTGGTCAGTTTTAGAACTAGCGGTTATCTGCCTCTCACCTGGCAACGATGCTGACTAGACAGTCTCGTGGTAATGCTCGCGATTCTTGGTCAGTTTGTGCACGACGCAGGCGGTGAACGTCAGTTAGACGGCTATCTATATTTCACCTGGCAACGATGCTGACTAGACAGTCTTGTGGTAGTCCTCGCGACTTTTATTGGTCAGTTTGTGCACGACGCAGATGTAGAACTGACGGCTATCTATCTCTCAGCTGGTAACGATGCTGACTAGACAGTCTCGTGGTAATGCTCGTGACTCTTATTGGTCAGTTTGTGCACGACGCAGGCAGTGAACTGACGGCGCACGACCGCGGCTATCTCGAAAGAATGTGACTCTAGTCGGACTGCAATGACGTCATCCAACACATCCTGTAGGCCATGGTAAGTCAAAATATTAACTATTACTGTGCTATTTGCACACAGGACAGTGCTAATGTCCTTCAAGCCCGAAGCGGCCGCATGCGGCCGCGATAACAATACAAATCTATTGTGTCTCGTTTTTTCCACGATCGAGGGATTAAAAAAATGGATTTACTTCATAAAATTTATAACAAAGATAATAATAATTATTTACTTTTAAATTGAAAAACTTTTTCTTTGTTAAATTAAAACCGACCATAAACGCCGAATAACGCCACTCGACCGTCTAGTCTGATTAGCAAGTGCCATTTTTGTCAAAACCTGATCTCATGCACCGAAAATTATGGTTTGGGCTCATTCGATTCGGAATACCATCTAGAACATTCTATCAAAATTCCAAGAGGGGCTGAAAAAAATGCAATAGTTATAAACAATTAAGTAAACATAAAAAGAAGGGTTTGGATTTTTTTTAATATTTCGAAAACTATTCGAGATAATCAAAATTTGAAAATAGATCCTTAAAGAGCAGGAAATTTCCTAAAAAAAAATCTTAGATCCTGGAACCTTACCAATAATCCTTATAGCTTTAAATGAGCGGCGAAAGTAACGGTAAAAACGCGTAGTTCGTAGTTCGCGGTTTCGCGTGAATTGCCGCAATCTGCCACGCGAACTAAAAAATATATTTTAACTGATTAAATATTACTATAAAGAAATAAAAAAATTTGGGTACTAAGTAGACATATCAATAAACAATAATCCGTCAACAAAAATAAATTATCACAATTTGTTTAAATGTTATGCTTTTGTTCATTTGTTAATAGTCACCATTTTAATGTTAACATAAAAACGCTGATTATTTCTAAACAAGAAATCTAGAAATTTTTATTATTCTTTTGAGCTAATCTTAAAAGGGTTTAGAAGAGATATCCGGTGGAAAATTTCAATAATTTTGATTTTTCACTTTTTCATGAACAATCAAAGGCATTCATGAAATTTTCATGTAAATAAAACAACTAGGGTTTTTTCATCAATAAAAATGATTATTTAAATTTTATTAGTTCTAAATATAAAAATATATATTGTTATCTGGCTTCTAACAACAACAAAACAAAATAATAACAATAATTGGATATAAAAGTACCGTAATTGCTTTATTTACATGAATAATTTTGGAATGCTTTTGAATGTTAATAAAAAAGTGAAAAATAAAAAAAATGCATTTTGTCAACGGGAATCTCTTCTAAGCCCTTTTAAGATTAGCTCAAAAGAATAATAAAAATTTCTAGATTTCTTGTTTAGAAATAATCAGCGTTTTTATGTTAACATTAAAATGGTGACTATTAACAAATTAAGAAAAGCATAATAATTAAACAAATTGTGATAATTTGTTTTGGTTAACGGATTATTGTTTATTGATATGTCTACTTAGTACCCAATTTTTTTTATTCCTAAATATTAATATTTAATCACTTAAAATATTTTTTTTAGTTCACGAAGCAGATTGCGACAAATCACGCGAAACCCGAACCACGCTGTTTTACCGCTACTTTCGCCGCTCAATTAAAGCTATAAGGATTATTGGTAAGGTTCCAGGATCTAGGATTTTTTTTAGGAAATTTCCTGCTTTTTAAGGATCTATTTTCAAATTTTGATTATCTCAAATAGTTTTTGAAATATTTAAAATAAACCAAACCCTTATTTTTATGTTTACTTAACTGTTTATAACTTTTGCATTTTTTTTCAGCCCGTCTTGGAATTTTGATAGAATGTTCTAGATGATATTCCGAATCGAATGAGATCAAAATCATAATTTTCGGTGCATGAGATCAGGTTTTGACGAAAATGGCACTTGTTTACCAGAGTAGTCGTAGTAGCCCGTAGCCCGTAGACCCTACGTGCTACGTGCCGTAGCCCGTTACGTAGCAGTGCTACGAAACGTAGCACATCGTAGGCTCATTGCCCGTAGAGTCTACGTTAGAGATCAACTACGATAATATGGCGCGCCCCTCCAAAATTCAAAACCTTTGAAGTGCGTTGTTAAAACGTTTGAAGTGCGTTGTCTTGCGCGGTAGGCTAGTTATGATTAGTTGATCAACAAATCTTGGTAATAAGTGACATTTAGTGAAATATTACGTATACTGTGATTGGTTGAATACTTACTACATACAAACTCTTTCATTAGGATATGACTACACACATTGAAACAGTCATTTGGAGGGGCGCGCCAACTTATCGTAGTTGATCTCTAACATTATATTGAAGGCTCCATTTCACCGCGGCGCACGCTGTGCACGGCCACGCGCACGCGTGGACGTGCATGAATTTATTTCTTTGACTTGACACAATTCGTGCGTAGCGTGTGCGTGGGTTGCAATGGACACAGTCATTATTTTCTTAGAAAGCGAAGCTTGACGCACGTGCATAGCCTCTCCGTGCGCCGCGGTGGAATGGAGCCCTTACATTTTGTTTTCAATTTAGAATTGCAAATTAGTAACAGTTTCTATTCTGTTGCTATGCAAACCAGACCGGCGTCCAATTTGTAATTTTGTAAATGCTTTTGACTACCTTTGAAAAAACCACAAGCCACCGAACTAAGGTTTTGTCAAAGCTTTGATCTAGTCTGAGAGCTGATTTGTGAGAATAGAAAGAGTTTTAATTACAATTTCGGCGACGGCTCTGCGGACGGCCGCCGTCAGCGGCGGCAGCTTGTTCTGTAGTGCTTGCGTCATGGCTTCCGGGGTGGTCGCCATTTTGAGGGCATCTGCAAGCCGCCATTTTGTTGAGGTCATGATGCTTATACATAGACTATGGTGCTTGCTGGATGGTATAATGGAATATAAACAATGCAAGTACTGCACAAACATGGCACATGTGATCTAAAAAGTAGTACGCTGTTTCTGTCTAGATCATTTCCACCATTACTAAGATTTATTATTAACCCATCAATCCGCAAGCGGCAGCCGGCTGCCGCATAACAATTGAAAATCTATTGTGTCTGCGATACCCACGATGGAGGTGCTATGGTATTGTTACGTGCTAGGGTTCGAGGATTCGGAGAGAAAGACCTGGTGACTCTCTTGAAGACTTTATTCACAAACACTAGCTCACACAAATCACTAAATCCAAACACTAAGCACTAGATCCAAATCACTGTGCACTATCACTGTCCTAGGTCGTAGCCGAGTCTTAGGTCACTATTACAATCACTCACTATTGATCACTTGTTGTCACTTCGAAGTCGCCTTGATGATCGCTTGTATCAAACTGAGCTGATTGCCGGCTTGTTTACCTTTTATATGGCCCGCCATACTTTCTGGAACGCTCCATTCTGGATTGTTTACGTAAACACGCAATTCACATAAACAAGGGTTGGATTTTTTTAGAAAGTACGCGCAACTGTCGCGCGCAGGTAAACAACTGCCCGTATCCGTAACAGTATATTAAAATAACGAAGTACAGAATTTCATACAAATTGTGTCTCGATTTGCCGTTTAAGCTTTAGCACTTTTTGCGGCAGTTTCCTATCAATCCGTGGTATTAATCCGGTCGCATCATAAATAAACACATAAAAAAAACACGCAGGATATACACTATAAGCCTTTAATTAACGGATGACCAATTACTGAGTGTAAATAAATAGGATTTCTTTGTGCGTGGAACTCTTAATTGGTGACATAAATGATCGGCTTCATGTTTCGTATTTCATCAATATTTCAGGATTGAAAAGTTCAATTTTGTTTGTGTTTCTTATTTTGCTTCCTTTATTTATTCCATTGCTGATAATCGGCACGATTGTGCTTAATGCAATAATACCATGCAATATTTTATGAAATTTTTGTTTTGGTTTTATTTTGCAAAATCATATTGTTCTCAATAAGGATAATATGTTCACAACGAGGCGTCTAGTCGCAGTACTGAAGTAATTTAAACCACATAGTATTAATTAGTTACTGTACAGAATTGACACATAAGGTCGAATAAACTTTATCAAAAACGAACTTAAATCTCTTATAAGGGAAAAGCACTAATGCTAGACACTGAACTAATAGATGACACTTACGACAAAATTCCATAAAAATAAGAATTACTCTAATTATTTCTCAACACTGTAAATTTTATAAGGTTCTTATGCTATCTGTTGATGTGAAAATGATTCGGGAACAAAATTTAAAAATGGGATCAGTTTTCGTAAATGATGTGACCGCGTCAACACGCGCTCGGCAATTTCTTAGCAAATAGGTTAAGGAAGGCGAAATTTTGCACGCAAGTTTTGAATACATTTATTTGATTTTATGTAATTTCTATTGATTTCATTGGATTAATGGTCATGTTGTTTCCACTAATTAATGTTTATTTATGATCTTTTATCCATTTTCCCTAACAATATAAAGGGTATCTACTATTAGTTCTTGAAAATGTAAAAAACCTAATAGATGACTTGGATCTTATTTTTTAGTTTTGCAATACATACTAAAGTTATTTTGTACTTTATTCTACTGCAAATATCATCACTATTCTCTAAAAATATAATTCTATTACCAACTAAAAACTTAGAACTACTGTACCGAAAAATGGACATGGTGTCTAATATTAGGCCTTGTACTGATCTAAAAATCGATTGCTTTCGAGTTTTGTAGCAGTAAAATGAAGAAAAAGGAGAGCTGAGAACAGAAAGAAAAAAAGAAGAGGCAAAAGAAGCATGGAAACTAAAGACTGAAAATAAATTTGCTAGGAAAAAAATATGAAAAATAAAAATAAAAGGAAAGATAGTTTCAGCATGGAAGAAGAATGAATAGAATCTGGAGACAACGTGGATAATATTTCTGATGCATGTAGTTACTATGATGAAGTAAATGAAATCTTTTGAAAAACGGCAAATAAAGACCTAATAATATAAAAAATGTAAAATGTAATTTAATGTTCTATGTCAACTATTAGTTCATATTGGTGTCTACTATTAGTGATGTTCGTTTTTTGTGATGTCATCTGTTAGCTCTTATGACTAAGTTTACAAAAAGACCAATAATATATATTTTTATTGATTTGTCAGAGAATAATTATAATAGTTTTATTTTGTAAGAGTTACTGAAGACATGGAAGAAGTTATCAATCCTTTATTTTCATAAATTATATATTTTATAACATTCAAATGTTTCATGTTTCCTTAAAGTGTCTGCCATTAGGTCTTTTCCCTTATATAAAATTCTCGTGTCACAATGTTAGTCAGCGATCTTCTCCGAAACGGCTTTACTGATTTTTACCAAATTTTATATGCATATTCAGTAGGTCTGAGAATCGGCTACTGGGTACTTTACATATTGATAAGTGCATTTGTTGAATAAATAGTAAATTATTACAACCTGAGACTGACGGCGACCATTGTTTGTGCGACGGGATAGCGATCGACGTTGCCATGGCGACATACTTATTTAGTCACTTCAATAAAATAATATGGGCGAAATACTTTATATTATGGCAAAGCAACGTTTGCCGGGACAGCTAGTCTTCTTATATATAAAATTCTCGTGTCACAATGTTAGGCCGCGTACTCCTCCGAAACGGCTTTACTGATTTTAACCAAATTTTATATGCATTTTCAGTGGGTCTGAGAATCGGCTACTGGGTACTTATTATATTGATAAGTGCATTTGTTGAATAAATAATAGAAAATTATTACAAATCGAGACTGACGGCGACCATTGTTTGTGCGACGGGATAGCGATCGACGTTGGCATTGTGACAATGATATATTATATATATAACTCAAAGCAGATATGTTACTACCGCGCGCGTTGTGAAGCTTCAAATACGAGCCAATTAGCCCGTCCTTTATTAACGGTCGTTCCCAATATTCACTGACCTCTATTAGTACTTGTATAAGTCTGCATCGAACCATTGAACTCACTTCACGAACGTGCCGCGTCTTGTCTTACCTAAATAAATTGAAAATGACGTCGTGCGTGTTTCGAAAATGTACCAATTACGACTCAAAAGAAAACAAAACACATGGAATCTCTTACCACATATCTTGATTGCAATAAATACCTCGATTATTTACATTTTCAATTATTTTTTCGAACAATTTGGAAAAAAAAATCGAATTTTCGTCATAGCTCAGGCGAAGAAAGAGACAGCGATACGATTCGACGTTTAAAAATATAACTGTCTCTTTTATGTAAATGGTTTTTCGTATCTTTTGTTTCACTTATCTGTCAAATTTGTCAATGTTTGCAATTTTGAATTTGAAAATTGTTCGGAACTTGTTCGGAACAGATTTAAGCCGGAAAATAGTATGAACGTAACAGATCTGTATATGTTGAATATCATTGCATAGTGACTAGTGTTGCCAACTTTATTTTTACCAACCCACCAAATGGAGCAGCATAAACCACCAGAAACCACTAAAACCCAAATGGCCTCAAACCACCATAATTCCACTAAATAACGTAAAGACAATCTACTACCTACCTGAATATATTTTGAAAATAAAACAACAACAACGTTAAGTACCTACTATTATTATTATGAAAAAAATATTTTTGTTAAGTACCTACATACTACAAAACGGAAAACATTACTTGGGTAGGTACTAGGTACATATAACTAAAGATGATCGTCTTCAGAGGAATCAGTGTCATTTGCTTGTTGAGTTTGTGAAGAATCTTTAGTTCCGATTTTTTGTGATACGGTATTTGGTATTACATAGTTATTGCAGCATTTGCCTTCGCGTGCTAATCCTGCACGAATTGTAAGAATTGAAGAAAGGAGATCAAACTTCATCCGGTTTCTCTGTTTAGTTTTGACAACATTCATCATGCTAAATATTCGCTCTACATCAGCGTTAGAATGCGGCTAAACTAATAAAGCAAATTTGGCTATATTTCGAAATCGGTTTTCTTCCGCTACATCTTCGAATTTCAAAACTTCGTACCAAAATTCCTTCTCTCTAGAGTATTTTGTTTCAGTTTTTTTAAGCTCTCCCTTCAGTTTATAAAAATAATAAAAAAAAAACTAGTGGTTTATCGTCCATGCTGACCACTAACTTAAATAAGCTAATCCACTAAAAAATCCACCAGCCACTAAAACTAAATATTTCCCGCCGAAAGGCACGTCTAAACCACCAGATCTAGTGGAAATTCCACTAAGTTGGCAACACTGATAGTGACATACTTATTTAGTCACTTCAGAAAATAATACGGGCGAAATACCTACAGTCGGGGCATTTTAATAGGCCACATTTGACATCTGTCAGATTAATCTCCATAGTGAGGTGAGCTGCGTAAAAACATCGACCAAAACGAATAAATCGATACGGACTTGAAATAAAATATTTAAATTTTATACGTTTTAAACAAACTCCTGTCCCATTATTACTTTTTCTTTTGCAAATTCAAGGAGCAAAATAAGACAAGTACATGATTTACAAAAAAAAAAATGCATTTATTCGCTTGAAATTTAAAAACTGTTAAATTTAGTACCTACCTATTATCATTATTCATTTCACATAAATATGTGTTACTTTTCACAACGTGGTTATTAATTTATGGGGATATTTCGTTACAAGTAATCAATGCATCGATACTATTTATTCGCTTCCAATTTTTAGGGTAACTTCCCTAGAGTTTAAAAAGAAAAAAGGTCAGCTAACGTAACATTGTAACGACTTGCAATTATTAAGATCAGAATTTGTTTATTACGTTTAGAATTGTTTATCAGTAAAAGCAAATCGTTAAATAATTCGCATCGGTCATATTTACAATAAATATGTAATCGTCATTGAAAAAAGTTAGTTAATTGTGCAGTTATAACAAAACGAAAATATTTATTTTTTATGTACGTCACTATAAGGTTACCTGGTACAATTTTGATGAACTGTCAAATGTGGCCTATTAAAATGTCCCGACTATACTTTATATTTGCCGGGACAGCTAGTGATATTATACTTTTACCATTTTCCAAATATAGAACTCCGTAAACATTGTGATTATTCTCTATTCTTGTTATTGTTTTCAGAGTCGCTTCACAGAACTCCTGAAAAAACACAAGATCTCCCGAAAATCCAGCAACTGAATTGACTGAGCTGAACTGAGTTTGGCCGCGCAAAACTAAGATCGCCCAACAAACAGGAAGGGGAAGTGCAATGTTAAATGTTTAGGGTAGTGTTTAGGTTTGTTTGGTAAGGCGAAGAGTGTGGGGGGCGAGAGAGGTCTCTGTGATTAGATGAGTGCTATTGGTAAAGGTAAATATTTTACATAATATATGAGACGATTGCTCTCTTTAATAGTTTCACCGATTAAAGTTTTATGCTAAGAACTCACATACGGTTTTGCTCGATAGTTTTACTCCAAATCGAGTAATAATTACAGTGTGGACCGCAAAACTCACAGATCGAAGGCTCGCATTGAGCCACTCGAAGGCTCGCATCGAGCCGGCTTGATGGAATGAAATATAATATCGATTTAAAGTAAAACTATCGAGCAATGCTGAATGTGTGGACGAAATCCCGAGCCGCGGGTTCTGCTCGACGTTATTGCTCGATCGAGCAAAACCGTATGTGAGTACTTAGCGATTCGCGGTCTTACAGATTTAGTTCCGGTCCAGCTAATGAGTTTATGTTTTCTATTTCTAAATCAATCTCACCTTAGGAATAGCCTTCCTGTCAATCTTCTTTTTATAATGCATAATAATAATATCAAACTAAAGTATAAAAATATACTTACAAAAAATATAAAATATTTACAAAATTTAATATTTGTCAAAAATTAATAGGATAAGTGACGACATATAATCCCATAGGCCTCGACATCATTGGTCACTTTGGGTATAAAATCGGTATGCAAATAATAACCGACAGAAACATTTAGGTATGTCATTTACGTGCGCCGGACCTTACGCAAGCTGTTCCCAGCCACATTTACAAAACTCTTTATTATAACAATCCCTAAAGGTGCCTCAAAAGTATTATTCAAAGGACGCATCCCGCAGTAAATAAAGAAAAATATACGCTAAGAGAAGAAACAAAAAAAAATCATTAATCTTCATGGATAATGATGGTTTTTGTGGCCCAGTTGAGATTTAACATCAGGTAAGGCTACGTTCACATTTGTAGTATTACGTTTCATAATATATCTTTGTCACGTGACATTATCATACAATATATTTTGTATAAAACATGATTCACGAACTCATGATCTTTAGATTGGATGCAAGACTTGTTATATGATGTAATATAATTATTAGATCTCAAGTACCATATACATATAAGAAGGGGGGTGTGCTAAAATGTTTTCGTTTTCGCTTCGTTATAGAATCGCCGATGAAAATGTATGGAATTGACATAAGCGTTCGTTAATATGACGTTGACGTTCGACTCGTCTTATGTCAATTCCATACATTTTGATCGGCGATTCTATAACGAAGCGAAAACGAAAAAGTTTCGGCTAAATGGCAAGGTCGGTTAATAAAAGGGTATGATCAAATTGTACACGTCGATCTCTGATACAAGTAGATTCGATACACCTGTTCGTGATAATTCAGGGACCAAGATGCTATGTGGTCTCAGCTTTACACGTTTTTTGTTATATGAACTGGCACACACCAATTTTGGTCAAATATGTACCAACAAGTGCGTTGAGTTCTGCGCTTACCTTAAGGCTTAACGGATTTACCTGTTAGTAGGTAGGTTACATAGAGCCTCAGGTAATTTTTCGTAGTGGTCTATTATTTTACATGTTGGAGCGCCGTCACGCGGATCCCTCCCGCGGCAGTTTATGTACAGGGGGAAATCGCAATGTAATTGAAATAAAACATCCCTTTATGTTTAAGTACATGTTAATTTATTGCGCTGAAAATATGTTTTATTTTACATCAGATGCGAGTAAAAGGCTTTCACGAACAGAAATCAGTAATGCATGAGAGTAGAGGGAAACATATTTTGAGCGATGAATATCCTCAAAATTCGTTTGAATTGTAATAAATATGGATTGGAATTGATGTAATAATCGAAAGTAAGAGTTTATTATCATTTAGCCTTATGGACCAGTAAACTTACCAGTAAAGTCTCTCAACGGTAAAATTTTTACACTTACTTAAACTTCTGCTGTGCACATTACAGAAGAACCAAAGATTTACACCTTATCTACTGTCATATCACTTTTCCAATGTGCCAGACAAATACCAGAAGACCTTACATTCAATGTGCAAATATTTTATTAGTATTTTTTTCTTTTCTAGCCTAAGTTCTTCTCTAGTTTAGGACAGTATCTACAATAATTATAATCAGTTTTACTGGACATCCATGAAATAGTTACGCAATCTACCATAGTAATGCATCAGTTTAGACTTGGTCTCCTCGATCTTCTGTCGGATGGTGGACTTGTTCTTCCTCTTCGTCATCTCGTGGTGGGGCTCCAGGCAAGATGGCGGGTAGTCAACGCGGCGGTGTCTGATGATGCAGGCGTAGTGGTGGGCTGACAGGCGCGGGGTGCGGGCTCGGTTGGGGTCCTCGTAGTTCACCTGGTACAGGCCGAACTTGGTCCTGGGAAAACGAGTGGTGATTGTGGTTATAAAATATTTCCACAGACTATGAATACTTTGTTTCTGGCAGGAAAAAGTGATTTGATTTGGTTAATTAGATTAATTTGGAGTTATCACGGAATTTTTTTTTAGAAAATTTCGTTGAGGCGCTGATTTTTTAATATTTATTAAAAGTTGGTGATACGGGAAATTTAGTTTTGTAATGTACACTGTTCAATAAGTATACTATACAAGTCCGGCAGAGGACGTATAATAATATAATATAATAATATCTATAATGGACGCTTCACACCACGTCAATCTGGCCCCGTGCTAAGTACCTAAAGGACTTGTGTTACAGGTACCAGACAATATTTTTTATACTACACATATATTTAAGATTTTTATTATATCATACACGTATTTAATACACATCCATGACCCAGGAACATTGAAAAACTTTTTGTTCCGTCGGCGGGATTCGAACCCGCGACCCCCGGCTTCAGCTACTAACAGCCCAAGCTCAAGCCGGGGTCGCGGCCGCGAGATGCCACACACTCTACCCATTGAGCCACTGAGGTCGACATAATAATTTCATAGATTGACTCGCTCATAAAATATATCTATTTACGCGTTATTGAAATAGGCTATATAGTACCTACTAGTGCTCCAATTTACGAAACTCTACGTGTTCTATAAACAGCTTTTAGATCCATTAAAATGAAAAATAATTTTTTAAAAATTTTTGCATCTTACTTGTATCCATCGAACCACTCAAAATTGTCTATCAGAGACCACACCGTGTAGCCGGTGATTCGGACTCCATCTTCCCTGATAGCGAGTAAAAGCTAAAACAAAACACAACAATCAATATCATTAAGTACGAAGAACAAAACACTGACAAGGCCATAAATAGGTAATGCATTTTTTTTACTAATTTATACACTGGCAATTTTTGATCAGAAAAGTATACATGACTAGCATAAAAATTAAGAATTTTTACCTATTCTAAATTCAAAATTTTTTCACCTGTTCGAGATACTGACTGATGTAGTCAACTCTGATGTGGTCCTCAAGATCATACCCTGCTGTGGCGACGCCGTTTTCGGTTATGAAAATCTCAATATCCCCGTATTGATCCTTCAGCCAGTTTACTAAACGGCGGATGCCTTTGGGGTAGATCTACAACAAGTTATCTTTTAGTAAAGTGTAGCAAAATATCCAGTGGCGATAACTGACGTTCATAAACACAATACACATAGACAGCAATGAAACAGAAGAAAATACTGCTACTGTCAATCGACTGTTGCATTGATGTCGCATGCAGCATTATAGCAGACTTAGCATGGCCATGCTAAGTCTGTCTAAGTAAGTCTTTTCATAAGCAGGAATAGAAAATTGATGCAAAAAGTTTTTTTGGGCAAATTTTTCTTTGTCAATCTGTCTTTTCGTCTTCCTTTTCGTAAAATGAAACCTTTACTTTCCCTCCATAGTAACACGTCCATTATTTACCGGCATAATTTTCAGCGCACCATACGTTGCGTTGGGCGGCGGCACCATGATTGCATTCAGCTCCTTGGACCCCTCGATGAACCACGTGCCGGGCGTCTCGCCCGCCCGCGCCGACCGGATCATGGACGTCGTGTAGTGGTTGAACGAGAACATATCCGCAGTACCTGGACAAAAGTGACTGATGCATAGGCCATGTTATATGAGGTCACAGGCTGCAGATACCATGGCTAGTTTCAGCATTACCAGCGTCCTGGGAGAAATTTCCTCGGCATCCAGGTTGCTGGTATTACTAAAAAAACAATCGCCCCTTTTTGTTTTCCTTCGGCGACCCTTTTTATTCGGCGCCCTGGGCGTTCGCCTATTCGCCTAGCGTCCCTCCCCCCTAGCGCTGCTTCTGGCAGAGACAGACGCTGAACATGGAGATGTGGGTCTAGGGACCCCCATATTTTAATACGGCGCATAATAATAGTGTGTGTTATATTTTTATCAAAGTCTTTGTCTTTCTGTTGTCTTTGTTTTTGTGTTGTCTTTGATAAAACCTAATAATTATTCATGTGTTTTGAAGTTTCCTGTTTACAAAATAAAGATGCGATTATTATTATCAACAATTTTTCATTTAGGGGATGGAAAAAAGCGGTTAGGCAAGTATCTTTATAACGCTTCCGTGGACTAGTGGTATAGAGCGCGGCTCTTGACTCGGAGGTCGTGGGTTCGATTCCCGCGTTGGAAACATGATATTTCCAAGTTTGGTTAGGATAATGCAGGCTGATCACCTGATTGTCTGACAAGTAAGATGATCCATGCGTTGGATGGGCATGTAAAAAGTGGGTCCTGCACCTGATCTCTCGCCAGTCGTGTCGGTCGTCCGTCCCACTGGGTTATGAGAGTAAAGGAATAGAGAGTGCCTTGTGTACTGCGCACACACTCGGGCACTATAAAATTACTCCTGCGCAGCTGGCTTGGTTTCAATGAAACCAGCCACCGTCACCGAAACCGGTGTGGGAGCTATTACTATTTATAATCCGTTACAAACATACGGTTTCATGTGGTGGTTTAATTAATACCTTTAATGAATTCCTTTTCTTCTTTTGTAAAAGTCGGCAATCTGGATTCGTCATATCCCTCTTTCATGCTGACTTCTTTCATTCTCTTCTCAATCGCTTCAGGCCAACCTCCTTCTTTTGAGAATATCGGATGAGCATACCTTCCAATCTGCAGGACATAAAAGTAATAAAAAAGGATTACATGGATGCCCATGTGGCGGCCTCTCAAATATCATAAGGTTAATACATATACTTAGTTCAGAACTAATACATACTCAGTTGTGAACTCAAATAAAAGTGAAATTAATAGAGAGACAAGTATACAGTACCATAAATTGTCTGCCAAGTTCAGCTACCTCCTCCTCTTCCGGAGTCTCAGGTTCAATCCACAGTATATGGTTCGCGACGGATACAGTACCTACATCCAAAACAATTCAAGTTAAACCACAGTAGGTGCATTTAAATCGGTTCATAGGACTGTGGCCATGGTGGATCTACATCATTTAGTCGGGTTATGTCAATTCAATGTTAGTATGACCTTTCGGCTAGGTAGGGCATTAGGCAACCAAGTTACTTAGATTCGCCATGAGCCTGTTAACCCTTCAACCCATATCCGGAAACCGGGTTCCGGGCCATTTGCACTGCGACATTCGACTTCTCTATAAGGTTTTTGTATACAAATGCTTGTATCATTATGATGACTTCATCAGTGGCCCCTCATTACAATACTAACGATAACGATGTTTAACTCAGAATTTACAAGCGTTTATCAGATTTTCTTTTATACATACCATCGTTCGTTGGCCTGAATTCTTCGTCGAATATTCTATACGCTTTCGCGTGTGCCAGCAGCACATATTTATTGCACAGGAACGGAGCGAACTTTGCCTCCTGTATTTTCGGTGCGAAGGTTCCGTAGTTGTAGTTGAAGTCGCAGACCACTGTCGGCTCGTTGATGGTGATCCAATTCTTGACTCTGTCACCGTAGAGGGAGTATAACACTCTCGCGTACTCCCCAAACCAGTGGACTATAAGAGGGTTGGTCCAGCCACCTGTTAAACGAAAAGATTTAGAATCATTTATTATGATTAACGATTGATTTAAATTATTATTTAAGCCTTAGTGTTACTTGCTTAGTGCTTTACTATACACGAATATTTGGTTAAGAAAAAGTTGACTAAAATAACATCTTATTGTGATACTATAGTTTATCAAAAGGGCTATTGTTGCGTAATTCAAATTGTAGTCAACTTGCCAGCAACTGAGTCAGTTCATTCAGATAGTGTTAAAGAAAACGTTTTGTATACTCTCTTATTGTATTTTGTACACTCGTGCGAATTTTGACGAGGGTAGGCTTAAAGTTGTACGTAGTATTGTCGAGTAAAGTTTTGGCTCGCATGATCTTTAGCTCAACAACCAATTTAAGCCCAGTCAGTAATTTAAAACCTCGAAACAAAAGGAATAAATAATTTTAAAGTTTAGTTTGAAAAACTAAACAAAAAAAAAATGTTTTTTAAAATTCTAACAAATTATTGCATTGTCTTTGGCTCTTATTACGTATGCAACGTTTCGAATTAACTAGAAAATTACTTAAGATAGGTAAAAATCGTGCTCAAAGATTCGGTTATATTATCCATACTTAATTTTATAGATGCGAAAGTGTGTCTGTCTGTCTATCTGTTACCTCTTCACGCCCAAACCGCTGGACCGATTTTGCTGAAATTTGGCATGGAGATACTTTGAGTCCCGAGAAAGGACATAGGATACTATTTTTGTACCGGAAAAATGTACGGTTCCCGCGCGATAAACCAGTAAACGTAACGTATATATATTATAGTCCAAGCTAATAAAAACATGTTAAAATCTATTCAAATGCATGTTACTCTACAGGAGTAGAGCTCAGTTTCTTACCCAGATCTTGCAGAGCAACAGGCAGGTCCCAGTGGTACATGGTGACGACGGGTTCGATGTTTTCAGCCAGGAGACCGTCAATGAGGTCGCTGTAGTACTTCACGCCCGCCTCATTGATCACATCCGTCCATCCATTCGGCAGTATCCTCGGCCACGATATGGAAAACCTGGACAGATTGATGGCTAGTTTTATGGCGGATGATTTTACTCGGCTGGTTTTATGGCGTATGTGAGTTTGGATAAAATTGTATATTGGATCTAATTTCTTTGTTCAGAAAAGCCGTAACTTTTCTGAACAGATATATTATACAGATATTACATCCATACTAATATTATAGATGCGAAAGTGTGTCTACGTCTGTTCAAACCGCTGAATCGACTTTGCAGAATTTTTGGTGCAAAAACTTTGACTCCCGGGATAGGACATAGGACTTTTTGTCCTGGAAGAATGTACGGTTCCCGTGAAATAGACGAATTTTTGGCGCAAGAACAAAGACATTGGACGATCTTTAGTGCCAAGAGCATAAAGACTCATGATTTGTTGAAAAGAGCTATTATCCCTTGAACCTTTCATCCTTTCTTACCTGTAGAAGTTCAGCCCCAATTCAGCAGCGGCCTTGACATCCTGCTGCCACTGGTGGTAGGAGTCGGCTGCCACGTCGCCCGTCTCCTGCTTGTATATGTTGTCCGGGGAGTGGAGCAGCTTGTCCCAGATGCTTTGACCTTTGCCTGGTTAATATAATCCATACTATAATAATAAATGTAAAAGTGTGTCTGTCTCTCTGTCTGTTACCTCTTCACGTTCGAACCGCTGAAGCGATTTTGCTGAAATTTGGCATGGGTATACTTTGAGTCCCGAGAAAGGACATAGGATAGTTTTTATCCCTAAAAATGTACGGTTCCCGCGCGATCCGCGCGATAAACGAATTTTGGCACAACGGAGTTGCGAGCGTCATCTAGTGGGGTTATAATTTTGTTGCGCGTGAGCTCCGAGGATTTGGAAAGTAAGAAGCAGGTGGAAAGGTAGATTTGTCTATCAGAAAATATCTTTTATAACTCCTCAAACTTAAAAGGTACAAGTTGGTAACCGGCTACATGAAGCGGCAGCAGACGACGTGTCGTCGCGACACTACTGGTTTGTATGTATTTCTATGAAATACCCTCCGCAGCTAGCGACACGAAGCTAGCGACACTTTTCATAGAAATACATAGAAACCAGTAGTGTCGCGACGACACGTTGTCTGCCGCCGCTTCATGTCGCCCGCCGCCAACCGGCACCTTTAAGCTTAACATAACATGATATTTAAATACAAACCCCTACTTTCAAATGAAATGAAAACATTTCCGTACGACTTTGGAGCAAGTATAACATACAAGTACTGCGTTATTTATTTTGTGTAATTACATTTTACTTGTTGGTTTTAGCATGATTATTATGAGTGAGAAGAAACCTTTATAAAGTTGCCTACAGATATAGTGAAACATATTACTATACCATCGGCATCCCAGCCTCCCTCTATCTGGTAGGACGACGTGGCTGCCCCGAATGTGAACTCCGGGGGAAACTTCGGACTGCACTCTATGCGCGGCAAAACGAGGCTGTCGAATCATTAACATCAGTTACCATAAATTAGGATTTAGCTCATTATTAATTAAGTTGCCTGTAAATTATATAGTGTGTAAACCTACGTGTAAACGAATAAAAACTTTTGTTAATTCATGAATCATGCCATTCAAAATACATAATTATTTTATTTATTCTTTGTGCGCTATTATTAAATTGGAAAATAATTACTATTATTAAAATAACAAAATCATAATTAATTAATAAAAAATGCTCACCATAGGGCTGCTACACTGAACCAAATCATGTTTACGATTGAATCACACTAAGACAAACTAAATAAAATTCGGATGCTGGTATTGTATTGCACATTTCCGCTCTTGGAGATAATTCAATTGCAAAAAATATATTTTGTGACAATTTTATTTAATTTTTATCAGCCGCCTCTTTAGTTCAGTCAGGAGATTACTGATCATCCTGGGGGTCACGGCCAGTTCACGAAAGGTCATCAAATATCAACCTTCATTGATGACCTCGATGTATATGGATATGGTTTTAAGAAAAGGGGTCGTAAGCGTACTTATACCGCATTTTGTGGAAAATATTAATCACTTAATAACTGTAATTAAATAAAGAACAGATAGGTACTATCCCGAACATTATTACATATCTATTCTCTTAATTTATTACAGCTTATGTTAAAATCTTCGTACAATTAATATTCGTCTGTCAGTGACTAGGGTCTAGGGCAGGTAGAGCTGTTTATTGATTACCGTAAGAAGGAAAATCGAGACTTTAGTAGATTCTAAAGAAAAATATTACGACTTACGATATTTGTACGTGTGTATCAAGAATGGCAAAAACAGTTTATAAAGCTGCAACGTGAAAGAGAATGTAAGATTCAGTCAATTTACTTGAAAGCTGAGTAAAATGTACTCGCTATAAACTGGGCGGATTGATGACCGCTGTTTATCGCTTCATAGTCTGGCTTTAGTAAAACAAATATCGTTGTAGTAAATGAATTCAATGTATGTGGTATACCACTCCGATAGATTGGTTTCTCACGCGAATATTGTATTACTTTACTTTTATGTAACTTAAATAACAACATTACGCAATGGTCAGAGCAGAGGGCGCCACTAGAACATACAGTAAACAATCCGACCTAAATCCGACATGTTGCAATTGTGTAAAATAAAAATTTACGTCCTTAGAGATTGCGCTAAGGACGTAAATTTTTAACTCTAAAAAAATCTAATTGCGGCCCGGACACCAAGCTTACGTGTTTGTGGCCAGTATAAGAAAAAGGTTGAGTACCACTGATATCCATACTTCCATACTAATATTATAAATGTGAAAGTGTGTCTGTCTGTCGGTCTGTTACCTCTTCACGCTCAAACCGCTGAACCGATTTTGCTGGGCATGGTGATACTTTAAGTCCCGGGAAAGGATATAGGATACTTTTTATCCCGAAAAAATGTACGGTTCCCGCGCTATAAACGAATTTTGGCGCAACGAAGTTGCGGGCGTCATCTAGTACTAGGTAAATCTATTAAAAGACCTCCACAAACAATTGTCACAGCTTCAATAAAAATTTCTTTACAAGTCCATGTAATGGGACATTTAATGTGCTAATTTGTGCCATTTTCGGGTAATATTCCGCCAAAGAATATCTCACTGCTAACTGCTGAATAACTTTAGGTCGTTAAACGCAACTCTAAGAACTCGAAATGACGCAATATATTCAAGAATTTATTCCCCAGAACGGTTCTACGACAATAGCCACGAAAATTATTTTATTAATCTAAAAACCTTTTAGTATTTGTTGAGATTACTTATATTATTTCGTTCTCGGTATTTGTCTTAGGAGTCTTAAAATGCTCGTCTTTCTGTAAGCCAGTCAATGACCGCTACCGCCATGTTTCGCCGAGTATAGAATATATTTATTTTCTGTTTAAACATTCGATAATAAAATTCTATGTCATACTTTACTTATCCTGGAACACAGGGCCGGGGTACAAAACACAAGCCTGTCACACATCCGCGAGATATAATATTATGAAGTTTCGTAACTCGTCTCGCTCGGATCTTATCTATTTTAATTTTTATGTTAAAATTTCGCTTGAATAAGGAAGGTGCTAAGATTTCATGAGTGCAGTTGGCAAGCTACACAAGCAACCGCCGTGAGATGCACCCCATCAATATTAGATCCCGTCGGAAAGTTCTCGACTTAAAAATGTAGTTCACGTGCTGGATCGAGGGAATAAATTATTTAGATATGCCCAAGTTTCACGGCAAACTGACGCGAAATTCACCGGGACCTAGATGACTGCGAATGGCTGTTTATTTATGTACTGCTCAAATATATCTTCGAGTTACTGCTGAAGAAATGTGTAGTGTAAAATAAAGTCAGAATAAAATGGTTGCTCTACAGAGTCAGGGAGCACTGAAAGTTACGGCAGCGTAGGCGTACATAAGTTGTAGATGTAGGCGGGTTGAGCGACCTCTATAATTGGCTATTATACACCTCCCATATTTGCCAATTACCTGCGTATAGGATTAAATTGAGAGTTGAGCTACCTAGTTCAATAAAAGATTACAGACTTTGAATATATTTTTTATTAGTTTGACTTATTTTATAAGAGGTAGAATATTGACATAAATGACTGTGTTTTATAGCAGTGGTATAAAAATGACTATAAATCTCTATTTATTGTCTTATTTACTTTATTGTTATTACTTATTTCCTGAGTATTATTTAAACTGCTTCTAGGCTTAGTTTCTTCTCTAGTCGTGTTAAAAACGACTTAATCTCCTCAATTTCTAACGACAGTTGATCAACTTTGACATGTAGCTGCTCAATCGGTGTATTTGACTCGTGGACGCACGATATGACCTTATCTTCCACTTTTGTGACGCACTCGTCCAAACTATTCAGGCGACTCATCACCTCGTCATACTTCGTCTTCTGCTGCAACTTCTCCCCTTTGACCGTATCAATTTTTTCTGTTCTCGTGTCTTTGCTGGTCAACGCTTCGTGTATTTCTTGCATCAGTTTACTGAAAGCTTCAAATCTGTACTCCTCCTCTATCTGTTTATTTTGTTTCTGTACTTTATCTAGAATGGCGTTACGTATTCTACTCGGTATCGTCTTGTAGTACCTCCATCTCGGTCTGCTGGGACAAAGGGCCATCGTTTCACATACATTCTTCTTATTTTTTATACCGGCAATAATTTTTCTCGGAAGAACGACACTGAAAAAAGTATTGTAAACTAAATTGTCTAATATACTAAGAAACTCTACTTGCTTCGCTAGCCTTCTTATGTTCCCGATAACCTCCAAGTCGTTGATGTCGTTGACGGCAACACCGACCATTAAATTCATAAGCACGATTGCAGCCAATATTAGAAATACCAAGAATATTAATCGTACTACAATCAGGGATGTCGCTAATTCCTTCGAATGTTCTTCGTCAAACAGAGCTCCATAATCAAACTCGGACGTCATCATGACCATAGTTTTAACCATGGCAGCCCATGGACCATCGAATGGTGTTTCAGAACGGAATTGTATCATGAAGCTCAGCGAAAATCCAACGACCAGGAATCCAAATGTCAAAAGAATCTGAAACAAATTGCAAGTATTCGAGTATAGCTCTACAGTATTTTTTTATTGGTATATTTAAGTAGACAATTTTAAAAAGAAAATTACCTTTATCACATTAGATGCTACTTTCCCAAACATAAGAACGTAGTATCCCCAGCTAGGAAACCTGGAGAGCAGAAACATGAGTTCTATCCAAGAAAGTAGTAAGGCACATGTAGCGACGTGTCTCGGCCATTCGCTTTCAGATTCTAAAGCGATAACCACAGTTGGTGGTAGAATGGCTGCCAGGGCTATTGATGAAAATTTGATCCACGTTTCGAGTTGTAACAAATATCCAAGGCTTTTCACGTTCATGTACAGTATTTCCTGGAATGATAAAGACAACATAATATTAATACTAAATGAACGTAATAGTTATGAAATAGAATATTTTTAGATAAAATATCACTTATAATGCCTGATGAACTTTTTCGGCTCGACGTCAGTGATAGACGTACGAACTTTAAGCACGCGGGTTTTAAGTTCGCGAACTTACTCGGCTCGACGTCGGTGACACACGAGAATGGCTCACACTGGATTACCATGAGCCCAGGCTCGCGGCTCGTGGCTCGCAGTCTTGCCAAACGTACAAGCCGAGACGAGCTACGAGTAAAATTCCAAGACGGCGAACTTGCGCGGCAATCTTTAAGTACGCGGTTTTTAGGTGACAGACAGACGATTAAGACCGTCGAGCCATGATAAGTCCGCGTACTTACTCGTGCGTCTGTCACCCCTCCCATCAAGCCCTGTAAGGCCCAAGTGGGCCGCGATAACAAAAGATTTCCAAGAATTGGCGATCGAAGGATTAAGATCGTCGAGCCATAAGTTCGCGTACTTACTCGCACGTCTGTCACCCATTAAAATTTTTATATGTAACTTCTGTTGTTTCAATATTTTATACGATTAAACCTTTATAGTTTTATTCCACTTTTTCTGCTTGTTTTACTTGACGTTAAAAAAATAAATAACGATACCTGCAGTATTGTAAGAAGAACTGTGCCATACATAACGTAAGACCAAACATGTGGTCGCAGAAATTTTGGTGGACGCTCTTCAATGTCTTTGAAGTAGAACACAGAGTAGCAAAATATTGTTAAAGACGCCACAAAAAGTGAATAAACAAATATGATTGTATAGAAAAACGGTAGCAATGCCTTCCATTTGAGGTATAAAAAACTTTCAACCAATGGATGTAGCAGTAATCTTTTCTGTCCGTATCTGTTGCCAGTTTTTAAAAGTGCTTTAATAACTTTAATTTGTTCCATTTCACACGTGCTCGGCATGAGTATTCTGTAGTCGACTGTAATTTCACAGGCGGAGTCTTGAAAATTTTGGCAGTTTGATGAAATACACGTATCGAACACCTCCTCCATGAAATCAGTCGGTTTGGATAAGTTGTTCAATATCATATCAATTGCTGTTCTTCTAAACTTTTTTGGTCCATCAGTATATCCCGAGAGATCAGCACCTTCTTTCAAAAGTAGCATTATGACATCTCTACTACCGTGATGACTCGCCGAGTGTAGAGGATACCAGCCCATCGCGTCGACCTCGTAAATTGTAGTTTTGTCGTTTTCTACGATAGCTTTAGCTACGTCTTGGAAATTTTTAACTGCAGCTATATGTAAAGCGGTTGCTGATTTGTGGGGATTTGAAGTCGTTCTTAATCTAATATCGGCATTCTTAGACAATAGTAATTTGAAACTTTCTACATTATTATTTAATACTGCATAGTGTATGGGTCCAAAACCTTTTTTCTCTGGAGCAGTCAAAGAGTTAATCATCTCTTCAACTTTGTCGTAATTTAATAAATAGTTGAGAATATCATTGTGTTGTTTCTCTGCTGCCACATGTAATATGTTCACGTCCCCTGGTAGAGTAATTTTGGTAGACGCACCTTCATTGAGTATAGCCTCAACGCAATTTAGGTGGCCATGATTTATTGCTTTGAACAATGCTGTTTCGCCATCCTGGTTCTGACAGTCTATTAAATCTCTCTGTTTCGATACACTAAGTATTTCGTTTAGCACATCTAAATTACCAAGAGCAGCCGCTGAGTGAATTGGAGTTTCTCCATCGTTTGCCTGAAATTTACACCATATCCAATTTACTACTTCATCAAAGTTTATGTATATCATTATTTATTGAAATAAAATTGGTATTTACCCGCATAGCCACATCCGCTCCTGCTTCCAGTGCTATGCACACACCAGGAACCCAGGAAGCTTCCACAGACGCCTGCAGTACTGTGTGACCCTCGTAGTCCTTCACGTCGACCATGGCCGACATCGGATCAGCGTCTTTGTAAGCGTAGTTAGCTAAAATCTGATTATTTGAAAATACTTTTACACCATACGCACTCCGTTATATTAGGACTCTAGTTAAAGTGCATTCTAAATTGAAAGCTATTGTTTAGTTTCGTATCATACATACCTGAAGGGGTTCTTCTAACTCATTCTTGACGCATAAATGTAATGGCGTCTGCCCTGACGAGTCGAGACAAGCGATGGATACGCCAGCATTAAGCAGATCCTCGATGCTCTCTATATTCTCCAGTAACACAGCAGTGTGGAGAGGAGTTTCGATATTCTGTCCCCGAGATTTCATGGTGTAGAATTTTCCTCCAGCATTTATGAGTATACGAATTACTTCCGTGAAACTGGAAAAATATTCAGTCATGTATGAATAACGTAACGATTTTGTTATAGATCGCCAGACCCGAAATCTATATTTATGAGTTGATGAAAGCCGCAGTCTGTACCCGAATTAGTAAAATAATAAATAGGAGGCCAAGGGCGATTGCGGTCGGAACCCTTTCCCTGGTGTTTGTTATTAATATTGTTGATGAATATTAGGGATATCTATGCTTTAGGCCAGGGGTTTCCAATCTTTTTCAGCCTGCGGCGCAGTTATACGTCGCAATATTTTGTCACGGCGCCCTACTTTATCTAGCTATTAGAAAAAGATACACAAATAAACAGTAAACACATATTTTAATGATTATAGTTAGGTTAAGCAGGTAAATGATAAGCGGTTCGGATTGTTATTGACGACCTCCGTGGCGCAGTGGTGAGCGCGTTGGTAGCTCAAGCCGGAAGTCGCAGGTTCGAGTCCCGCCGACGGAACAAAAAGTTTATGAAGTTCCTGGGTCATGGATGTGTATTAAATATGTGTATGGGCGAGGTCGCCAATTTTTGTTGATTTTGCAATTATTTTTCTCCGCCCTTTGTATTTTAAAAAGTATTGTGTTTATCTTATGCTCGAAAACTGATTCTAACGAAGAAAACAAAGTACTCAAGCATGCATTAGAATTATTTGAGTTCCGATAATAGTCTAAAAATATATTTACAACTAAACATAAAAAAGGTACGAAAATAGCTTAAAATATACAATCCGCCGTAGAAGAGGTGCAGTTTAACTGTCGCTGTAGCAGTAAGTATGACAGATTTGAAGATAAATCGGATATGTTAAATGAATACTTATATAAATGGCTATTACCTCATCTAATTCTTATAGTATTTTAAGATAAGTTTCTTTATAAACTTTTTAAAATCAAATAAATCGTTAGAAACATCAATTCTACCCCACATTTTAAACGTCATCAACAATACCGATTTATTGTTGTAGTTGGGTGTTAGGGAAGTTTGTTTGTCTGAGTTTTTAAGTATTCTATAGAAAATCTCGTAATATCCGCCATTTCTCGACAGTTCACATTTGAACCTCAGTCGGAATGTGTACATAGTTTTTTCAAAGGAAGTTTTTTGTGACACAAATGTTTACTGTTTACACATAAAACTATCAATGCATCATGTAAGTAGTCAAAAGGGCCATGTTTGGGGTTATAATAAAAACCACATTGTGTATTATTTACAGAGATAGGTTTGATTTTCTCAACGCTATGATAGGCTCTACGCTATCATTTTGGTGCTTCAACGTCATATTTCTCAACGCTGTGATAGCGTAGAGGAATAAATTCGTTACAATTTTGGTGCCCCAACGTCACAAGCAGCGTAGATATTCACCAATTTTCTTTCTCTCGCAGAATTTTCTGCGTCATATCAGCAAAAATTGGCCTCACCCGTATCATATAATAAAAATCTTAAATATATGTATAATATAAAAGTATTAAATATATTTCCGTTGTCTGGTACCTGTAACACAAGTCCTTCAGGTACTTACCACGGGGCCAGACTGACGTGGTGTGAAGCGTCCATATAAAAGATAGTTAACAAATATTTATTCATCTACCATCGTAGGAATGACTCAATTTTCATGGAATAACAAAAATATTCGAAATCGTCATGAATACTTCTACGTAATATACTTTAGTATGATTGTATACTCATTAGTATGAATCACTCTGGTGGAATCCTACCATTTAGTGGCGATCCCATGTCCGTAGTAGTACCCGGAGCCGGCGACGTCGAGCGCGGTGCGGCCCATCGCGTCGCAGATGTTGGGGTCCGCGCCCGCCGCCAGCAACAGCCGCACGCAGTGGGCGCGCGCGCACGACGCCGCCACGTGCAGCGGCGTGAAGCCCGGCTGCAGAATCGGCAGCTGGGGAGGGATGGTAAGCTTTAATAAACGACGGTAAAGTTTAATCAAGAGAGATTGAAGTATAATAAGACTGCGGAGTTACGTACGTACGGTTATGTTAGAGTCAGGCTGTCTTTGTGACACTTAACAATGCTAATATCAAAAAGTATTTTATCATCGTAATCGGCAGCTACCAAGGGCTCTTTACTCTTTAGAATTAAAGGGTAACTCACAGTTCCCTTGATATCCAAGCAATTGTGGTCGATATTGTCCTTCCAGTTCTTGGGCAGGATGTTCTCGACGTTGCCGAGGTTGCAGCGGATATTCACCAGCTCCTTGGTGATGGGACACAGCTTCTTCACCTCCTCCTCCGCCTCTGATGATAGGTCATCACTGTCCACTCTCTTCTGCATGTCTGAAAATATTTTTTCCTTGTACGATAAACATACAGTAAGTATATTAATATCCTCCCTAATGCTCTTTAAGTTTTGTTAATATAGGCCCAAACTGTTAGGGCGTTTTCACGTTATCCGATCCGATATCGGTGTCGGACGCCGATACGTTATCGCGGTATGTAAAATGTATGAACCGACATCCTATATCAGGCCGGACAACATGAAAGACAGGTACATATTTCATACATTTTACTTACCCCCGATATCGCATCGGCGTCCGACACCGATATCGGATCGGATAATGTGAAAACGCCCTTAGCGTATTAGGTACGACAATTCAATTGTTTTCAAATATATATTTTAGTAACAGGAAAGAATACAGTTATACAAACTTAATATTTACCCTATTTACCTTCGATACATTTTTACCTACTCATACTCAGTAATTATTTTTAAGCATAGCTTTTATCGCGGGCTTCGAGCGCGGCGATTGAATCAAGAAATTCCGTAACGACGAAAAACCTAACACTTTCTGCCGCGCACTGTAAAACTCTGGAATTGTCACCAGCAGTATTCCCGAACCTATACCTGCAAACCTTCAAGAAGAGAGCGTATTCCTTCTTAAAAGGCCGGCAACGCGCCTGCAGCTCTTCTGATTTTGCGAGTGTCCGTGGGCGACGGTAGTTGTTTACCATCAGGTGACCCGATTGCTCGTTTGCCCCCTTATTTAATAAAAAGCACAAAATTTAGTAGCAAGTAGCAAGTTAAAATTTAGTTAAGTACTAAACAAGGAAATTAGAATTTTGACTTTTCTATTAAGTTGGCAGGCGGGGCTTGTCACTTGACACATTTTGGGCAGGCACTTCAAATTAAGTTAAAATTTAGTTACTACTTATCTACTTAATACGTGTAATCAGCCCTTATTTCCTTGTTTAGTACTTAACTAAATTTTAACTTGCTACTTGCCACTAAATTTTGTGTTTACAATTTTACATGCAATAAATAACTTAAAATTTAGTTAACTACTTATCAACTTCACACGTGTAATTTGTAAACCAGCCAAGAGTTGCGGCAACCTATGCCGGTCGGTGCGGTGTTGCCAGCTTTCGGCACGGTGTTTCTGTGCATGCGACTAGAGTTGATAAAAAATGCTGTGCAATAGTTTTACCGCGGCCATACCGCGGCAGTCCCTGAGTGACACAAGTACTTTTTATCAGTACAAGTTGATATGGCACGTGAGATGAACTACTCAGGTGATAAAGGGAGATTCTACACAATGTTTTTACAGCAATGATATTCAACATATACATATCTGTTACGTTCATACTATTTTCCGGCTTAAATCTGTTCCGAACAAGTTCCGAACAATTTTCAAATTGAAAATTGCAAACATTGACAAATTTGACAGATAAGTGAAACAAAAGATACGAAAAACCATTTACATAAAAGAGACATTCATATTTTTAAACGTCGAATCGTATCGCTGTCTCTTTCTTCGCCTGAGCTATGACGGAAATTCGATTTTTTCCAGATTGTTCGAAAAAATAATTGAAAAGGTAAATAATCGAGGTATTTATTGCAATCAAAACATGTGGTAAGAGATTTCATGTGTTTTGTTTTCTTTTGAGTCATAATTGGTACATTTTCCAAACACGCACGACGTCATTTTCAATGTATTTAGGTAAGAAAAGACGCGGCACGTTCGTGAAGTGCGTTCGATGGTTCGATGAAGACTAAATAAAGGACGGGCCAATTGGCCCGTATTTGAAGCTTCACAACGCGCGCGGCAGTAACATATCTGCTTTGAGTTTTTTATTTATTATCACGGATTTAAAAAAAATACGGATGTAACCTTGTCTAATCCCAAGTGAAGCATAGTAATGGCCGCCCGTGTAGGATGTGTGCGTGTCATTGGCGCCGTCACTCTATGTACAATAACAGCGGGTTGTAGTACCTAGTTGCGTGTGTGAGTATCTGTCACGTGTACAATAAACGAAATTGTGACGAAATTGTCGTACCTTGCATGCTTCACCTCTTTATAGTGTAATGCTCTATCCGTATTTTTTTTAAATCCGTGTTTATTATATCATTGTTTTACAGGTCTACCAATCTACCAAAATCTGATGGCAAAAATTGAGAAAGTAAATTGACTCTTGCAATACCTGGGTAGTTGGAACAAAACATTTTGATCCTTTTTGTTTCTTATAGCGGCTGATTCTGTGTGTGAAACATGCAAACATAAAAATTTATCCAATGATCAAGGATATTTTTTAAAAATCTGCTGTCAAAATTTGCCATCAGATTCTGGTAGACCTACCTATAGTTCTTTTTTTACGAACCTTAAAAAAAATCTTAATTCCAAACGTCTTTCACAATTGACGTTAATTACGATTTAAGAAGATCTTGAAAGTTGAGATCATTTCGCCGGTAAATGAAACATTTCGTGTTTAATTAAAAATATGGAGATCGCTCAGAAGTTCATGGTAATATTATTATCACTGCCTGCTGTAGCTCTAATAGTGCTTTTAAACGTATTCTCTACTTAAAATTTTGTAAACTTCATAACTAAATTTTTCTGGTACAAAAAGTGCTCTATTTTTGTACAATCTAAAAAAACATGTTTTTAGTAAATTATACATTAATATGTATAATTTACTAAAAAAACGATGTGTTCTTTAATGAAATACATTCATTATTTACAAATCAATTTTCAGGGAGAGCTGGCTACGAACGCCATGCGCAGAATCAACGACAACAGCAACGTGGTCGGAACTATTATAGTTAACCGTGAAGGTATTTTCAGAATTTGATTTTGTAGTTTATAATAATTAGAGATCAACTACGATAACTTGGCGCGCCCCTCCAAATGACTGTTTCAATGTGTGTAGTCACATCCTTATGAAAGAGTTTGTATGTAGTAAGTATTCAACCAATCACACTACACGTAATATTTCAGTTTTGTTGGTCAACTAATCATAACTAGCCTACTGCGCAAGACAACGCACTTCAAGTCGTTTTGACAAAGCACTTCAAACGTTTTGAATTTTGGAGGGGCGCGCCAAGTTATCGTAGTTGATCTCTAATTAAGGGGCAACCCACACGTACCACAACCACACGACAACCACAACCACACCACGTGGTCGGGCGTATATTTCGTATCGTAAATGAACTGGATTATTCACACGTACCTACCACATTTTGTAGTCGTTGTCGACCACTTGTCAGATACCGACCACATCGCAACCACATCGTAACCACAACGTTGCGTCGATGCAACGATAGTGCGCACACGCCGCCCGCGCTCTCCCCCCACAGTTCATTGACTTTCGTACCGCGTACGTAACCACATCGCAACCACAGGCGACAACGCAACCACGCCGGCATTGTCGGTACCACAACGCAACTACAAACAGCTGCAGCGACGCCATTCACACGTAACCACTGCTCAACGACATTTTGTCGTTGCGATGTCGTGTGGGTTGGCACTAAAATGGCTGGCCAAAGCAAAATTTTCAAGAGTATGATGCAATTTACCAAAGTGTTTTGTCTCGAAAATGGATTCCAATAAACGTTCTTAACAACATGCTTGAGTTAAGGACTCCCACACAAAACTGCGAATTCGCATTGGATCGCAAAAATCTGCAACAAAACTAATACTAAAAATGACATTGCGATACGATTGGAATTCGCAGTTCTGTGTGGGAGAACTAAAATAAACGTCTCTGTACGTGCACAATGCACATACTAATATATATAACTTTATGTAGCACACAGTAATAACTAATAATATATACCTAATTATTCACACACACACACACGCACACACAAGCACCATCCCACACCCTAAGTAAGCAACACATTAATAAGAATTTCACTACTCTGTGTGATTAGCTGGAAAAAACGAGAGAGATGCTGGTGTCCTAAAATACAGGCTACGCCTAGCTTAGGCACTAGTCTCCCACATATATTGTGCTAACTAATTTGTAGAGTGTGTCAAACATCTTGTTATTGTACCTGTGGTGAGACAAATAAACGATTTTTTTTATTATTTATTTCGACGGTGGAAAGGCAAAAGTTACCAAGCGCCATATAGCTATTTTTACAGCAGAGCCGTTTAAAGATTAATTTTTTCTTTTAAAAAATCGTAGAAAATTAGCTATTAGAGATATTTAAAAAAATCCAACGGATTTTGAATGTATTTTAATGTATTTATTAATTAGTTAATTTAAAAAAAGGTATTTCTGTATATTTTGCGTAGAAGTGGCGTTTGGTTACAATTTACCTAAATTTAGAAGCAGGTAAAAGTTACCAACCGACAAAAACGTTTTCTTTTCAAACTAGTAAAGATGTCTAAGTATATTTTTTTCTCCAAATGGTTTGAAGCAAAAAGGGATAAGTAGAGAATTATTTTTTTTTTATTGAACAAGCAAAGAGGTATAAATTTCATAATATTCCATTATCATAACAAGCAATGTTTACTATACGACAAATAAAATTCTGTTAGTGTAAGTAATTATTTACCTGCCACCAAATAAATTTGACCTAGAACTCAAAATTTTTTACTTTTTAGATTCAGTGAGGAAATTTGTTCAGTTTAGTTATGCTGCAATCGAAAATAACTGAAGTTAAACTGTTGAAGAAAAACGTATAAAGTATACAATATTTGAAATATGCCTTTGAATAAATTATTTTCAAACAAATTATTGAAGCCGAGTTCCGAGGTATGAATGAATACATGCATATGTATAAATGCACATATTAATAATGCCGACAAAATGATATAAGTACATATAAAATGTACATCTACCCTACACATTGATTTTTTTTTCGTGTCCATCTCAAAATATTTTCATTTCAAAAATCGTTTTTGATTTCGCGGTCCATTTGTGAAGTATGAAGTTTTAAAGTGGAAAAAACGTTAAAGTCCAGTGTCCCTCTCCATTCTACCAGCTAAACGGTTGTTTCTTGAAATGTGAAAAAATTCACGGGAGTAGGAAATATGCTGAATTTAAAAGGAAATCTATCACGGCTAAGAAGACTTCATAAGTTATTTAGTAATAGTCGATCACATTTAATAAACAAAATGTGTAAAAAGTATCTTTTTTTTGTTAAATAAGGCAGGTCACTGTAGCCCTGACGTCACTGTGACCCATAAGGATCTATTGTGACTCCTTCGCACTAGAGCAGCGGTCGGCAACCTTTTGGCAGGCAAGGGCCACAAGGTGGCAAAACAAACTAAAGGCGGGCCGCAGACCTCATACTCGTATTAATCCTAGAAGCTCAATTATATTATACCTACACATATTTAAAGGAAAGGAAATAAGTTTTTATTAAAAATGGCACAAACAACTTCGTACTTAAGTGGCGATAACTACTGGCAGTATTAGGAAACATTGTTTTTGAATTTTGATACACATAACTACTTAATTAATAATTATTCACAAAAAGTTCACGGGCCGCAAGAAGACGTCCCGCCGCGCGTTGCCGACCGCTGCACTAGAGGATCATCCCCAACCCAATACTACTCATAAGTTGAACGATATGGTTGGGGTTGGTGCCACGAATTTCTTTGTGGATGAATATTCGTGGCGACCAAGGTGCCTGTTCCTGCTCTGTAGGACAGTTGAGTAGAAGGTGAATACGTATCTCATCCTCCTCCTCACAGAATCTGCAAGTCGTTATGCCACAAATATCCATTCTGTTTAGGTGTTTGTTGAGCTTGCAGTGCCCAATTAGGCTTCTGGTAAGGATTCCTACCCAAGGTGAGCACTAATTCTGATAGTTTCTTGTTCAAGGCCAGGGGTCTCAGCCCATTGCTTCCTGCTTAGTCTGTGATCCCATTCCTTGAGCACTTGCTTTGTGGTACTGGGAGGTATACCGCAGACCGGTTCTGGGCCATATATGAGACTCTCAGCCCCAAGCCTAGCCAGTTCATCAGCGGTTTTTCGGATTGCCGGGGATGTTACTGTGTCCCGGGACCCATACTAGGCGGATGTTGTTGTTCCTTGAAAAGCAAGCTCTGTTTCACGCCGGTTTTCTGTGAGCCCGTGCCCCGTGGTATATCTCCGCTCGAGCCGGCCCATTCGTGCCGAAGCATGGCTCTCCCACGGTGCTGTGCTGTGCGCACTAATCTTATATCTTTAAACGAGCAATTCTTGTATATATATATATATATATACATATGTCGCAGGGAAAAGAGGATATCAGGGATTTCACGATATCCGTAGGGATATCACGAACTCCCGGTAGATGCCGAATATTCTTGTTTGTTACGTCTTCTTACTAAAAATATCTAGTGATATGTCATTTCACTAAACTAAATCTAGTGAAATGTCAGGAACGCGGATACCGCCGAATAAAAATCGAGCCACTCATTTCTCTCGCTCGCTCTAGTTCCCACACGTGACACGGGCACTAGTGGCGCGGCTCTGTATGATTCAGAGATAAGGTGATGCCCCCTCAGATCTGCTATAGTTGCATTACACGTGTGATAATAATAATAATAATAATAACTCCCACTCTGGTTTTGGTGACGGTGGCCGGTTTCATTGAAACCAGGCCAAGAGTAATTTTATAGTGCCCAAGTGTGTGCGCAGTACACAAGAGCAATCTCTATATTCCTTTACTCGCATAACCCAGTGGGACGGAACACTGACACGACCGGCGAGAGATCAGGCACAGGACCGACTTTTTACATGCCCATTCGACGCATGGATCATCTAACATCTTACTTGTCAGATTCAGATGTTAGATGATCCTATCAAAGTACCCGTGTGTATACTAGAGCAAGCGAGAGAAATGCATGGCTTGATTTTTATTCGGTGGTGTTCGCTTTTCTGACGTTTCACTAGATTAAGTTTAGTGAAATGACATATCACAAGACGTAACAAACAAGAATATTCGGCATCTACCGGGAGTTCATGATATCCCTAGGGATATCTTGAAATCCCTGATATCCTCTTTTCCCTGCGACATATATATATATATATATATATATATATATATATATATATATATATATATATATATATATATATATATATATATATATATATATATATATATATATAATTGGAATCTCGGAATCGGCTCCAACGATTTTCATGAAATTTAGTATATAGGGGGTTTCGGGGGCGATAAATCGATCTAGCTAGGAATCATTTTCATAAAATGTCATTTTATGGGTGTTTTTTTAATTTTTTGAATACCGAGCGAAGCTCGGTCATATAACTAGTGAATAGATAAATGGCAATTTATTTTAGAATTAGTCGTCAATACGTTAATGAGAGATATCATCAGAACCCCATGCATGAGCAAAGTCATAATATCTCTTATATATAAAATTCTCGTGTCACAATGTTAGTCCACGAACTCCTCCGAAACGGCTTTACTGATTTTCACCAAATTTTGTAGGCATATTCAGTAGGTCCGAGAATCGGCTACTGGGTACTTTATATATGGATAAGTGCATTTGTTAAATAAAATAAAATAGTAAATTATTACAACTTGACACTGAGGGCGACCATTGTTTGTGCGACGGGATTTAGTCTCTTCAAAAAATAATATGGCAAATATATTATGGCAAAGCAACGTTTGCCGGGACAGCTAGTATTAGTATAAAAATATAATCTCAGCAAGATGTATCAATTGAGCTACAATATTTCATTTGTGTTGATGGGTGGGGACGATTCCGCCCATAGTCATTTGGGATTACACAATAACAATAATATAATTTCCAAAATCATACAAGAATCAAACTCGTCCGTTTTGATGTGATTGATTGATGACCAATATACCTAAGTACCAATAATAGGGTCATAATTGACGGTGCGTGGCATAATTATGATGATGATGATTGCCGAAATTGACAGGTATATTGGCATTTAGCATAATATGCTTTTAGTAATTATAAATCCCTGAACATCTATAGACTATAAGGATTGAAAAGTTCTGTACAGCACCTTCGGAACCAGGGTATTACATTTTTGCAAAACGTTACTTTTTGGTAGTACATAATATAATATGTTTGAAATCCTTCAGAAAAAGTCAAAATCACTACATATTATTTCCATACAAATTTTAAGGTGTTCCCTCGATTCCTCGTGGATCGCATCATCAGATCACACCTTGTGTGAACGTCGTACCAAATTTCAACTAAGTTTATCCTATACAACATCAGAAAATTTTTAAAAATCGGTCCATAAACAGCGAAGTTATCCGTAAACAAACATAAATAAAGAACATACTATCGATTGAGAAACCTCCTCCTTTTTTGGAAGTCGGTTCAAAATAAAAAGACAGTTCTCGTCATAAATTCTTTTATTTTATAATTACCTTTTGCTACGGAATCAGTAAAATATTTGGCATGAGTTTATTGTTTAAAAAAAAAATATTATAAGAACTTACCGATCCGAATCGTTAATTTCTACACCCGAAATTAATAAATCTCGACCACTTATATCATCTAGTTATTATATTCACCGACTGCGATTCATGTCGAACTAGAAGATTTTTTAAATAAAACAGAAAATTAAAAAAAAACAAATTAGCTTGAAAATAATAATTTTAATACATACCAAGACGTGTCGTATCGCACAAAACTGTAGTAAGAAAATGCGCGAGAGTACGCACGTTGGCTACCTAAGCGACAGTGGAACTACGACTGATCGAAAAAACCGTTACTATCCACCATATTAGGTATGCTTTACAGCGGGAATAACCGACAATGCGTCAAGTGTTTGTTTGGGCTAACCACATTTAAAATTAAATAATTATTTCAGCAATTGGTTTCCAAGTAAGAAAATTTATAGATAAAACGGCAGGTAAAAGGTTACCAAGCGCCACCTAATATCTTAGTTTCGGCGAGTAAAAGTTACTATATCGAATTTTTGGTATGATTACGGTTTGTTCAAAATTACTTAACAACAAAAAATATCTCAAGGGTTTCAAAAAGAGTCCGAAATACCATAAATAAATAAATGTATTTTAGGTAAAACTTCCTAAGTACCTAATTGATACCAACAGTGGAAAGGCACAAATTACTTACTGTAGTTTTAATTAAAAACGTGTACAGCCAAAAATTACCAAGTAAAAAAAGAAACATGTAGATATTACCAAATGCCTACTTGTTTAAAAGGTGTCAAAAAGTTGTCGCTTGGTCGCCGAAAATAAGAAAAATACCTGTTTTCACGGAGTTCCTAAGCGACATAAAAAGTGCTCCTAGAGACATGGGACTAAGACTAATCGATAGAGAAAAATTCGCTGATTCCGAATACATAAAAAACTCATTTTGACCCCTAGTGTCGCTTGGTAACTTTTGCCTTTCCACCGTCGATTTTATTTTTATTATCTCGTAAGGTTTCCCGGAGACGACGACGTTGGACAGCCTGACAGCCGCCACCTACTCCACGCACATGAGGAACATGTGCTACCACGCCTCCAACGCACTCAAGGAGATTGTTAGTGCTCACATAGTGTTTTATATATTGTATGTAACGGCCTCTAATTAAAAGTGCAATAACCATGATCAATATTTAATCTCTGTTATTATGTATGTACAATTGTAACTTTTTTTGGCTATTCATAACAATAAATAAATAAATATTGCGAAAGAAGCTTTTAGTAATCATATAGATGACGTCCGCAAATCACTTGCGCCGATATTGCTTCATCGCACTGGTGCCGTACCTTTCTTCGCAAGAAAATCTATCCTACTTCCTTACCAGTCTGAAGTCTCTAAAAGTATTTCTATTCATACCAAATTCCATGGTATGAAGAGGTGACAGACAAACATACACATTTTCGCATTTATAATATAAGACGTAAGGATTGTAAATTAAAGCCATCAGGTTTGCAGCAACTTTCAATGGTTGAATAGTAGGGAAATGAGAAAGAAGTATTTATTTTCAGTACTGTGTAATATTAAAAACTTCGTGCTGGTATCAAATTCTTATCAAAACAATGACGTAGTAATAGGTAAGTATCAAATTCTTAGAATAATTCTGAAATTTTTATCTTTACAGGATGTAACTGACGACTTGCTAGTCTTGCGTTTGATATCGAAGAAGACTGAGGCGGTTGTGGTCCCCGATAAAGAGTTCCATTTGATCGTGGTTATGAGCAGAACATAAATATTTAGGTAACTTATTGGAATTATTACAAAATATATAAAGTTTTGAAAAAGCTTTTATTCAAATTGCCTATGAATTAAAATAATTGCCAAAGACAAATGAAAAAAAATATTGCAGTAATTAAAAAAAATTGTTATCCGCGGTTTCATTATCGGACCAGTTCTATTTTAGCTGATGCGAGGTGAGAGCATAATATAATAAATAGACTGATAAAACGTTTGCTCTACCTTTTGCCTTTGCATAATCAGGTAGAAATAGTTTATGGCGTAAGTGTCGACTTACCTTCAGGGAAGTCCAACAGAATGGCGACTTGTCGTGAGTTTCCCGCAAAGGCTGCCAGGTGGAGCGGCGTCCGGCCCATCCTATCCAGCCGGTACTTCTCCGCTCCGAACTTGATGAGCAGCCCCAGGGCATCTCCCCCACTCAGCGCCGACATGTGGCACGCGGAGACCAGGTCCAAGCGACACGTTGCGTTTGGATTCGCACCATTTTTTAGCAGTCTGGAAAATATTATGTCAAATATCATACGACTTCATTGCGTAGAAGATAAAAGAAGTATTTCGCTATATGACGTTGTTTCAACAAAACTGCGTCATCCTCTTGGGCTTTTGAGTGATTAGAAGGTGCAATTTTTAAAATACGAATATTTGACCAAAGCTAAAGCGCAATAATAAATAAAACATACTTTTCCACCTCTTCGATGTCGTGGTCGCTTATCGCTTCCAACAGTTCGGTGTTGAGGCGCCGCAGTCTCCTGTCACTCCGTCTCCACTTCCTCGGAAAGATGTCTTCTGTGTCACCCAGCGGAGTTATGTCGGGGGTCGATATCTCAGACGAGAGACCTAACTGGTTGACGAAGGCTGGGTCTTCATCGCTGTACAAATGTAAAGAGAAACCATTTTAGTTTTTTAATCACTAAATGGATAATACGTCTTAGTTTTTTCGGACAGAAAAGCACGCATTCAGGGGCAGTCTTAGCTACCGAGGCATATGAAGACCCCGTCCGGTCATCCACTAAAAACCCAACGGTGTTCCTGCTTCTCTGTTTTTGGCAGAGCCAGAAACGCTGGATACACAAACGCGACGCGAAGGGCCGCTCTAGAGTAACAGTTGTCCTCCGCCTCATCGCCCCACTCTGTCTAGGAGAGAGAGAAACTTACAAGTTGCCGTACGGCGTGAGCCTGGGTCTCGCCGGCCGGAGCCGCTCCAGCCCGGGGCTGGGGCCGAGCAGCGGCGCCAGGCTGTCCTCGGCCTCATCGCCTCGCTCTACGTCTGACAAGAAAAAAATAATCAAATTTTAGTTGGCTAAATGCCTTGAAATTATCATATTATGTAAGAACTAAGACGGGCCCAATTCCTATAAGCAATTAACGTTCGGTCCCTAAAAGCACAAGAATGCTTCTACGTTTTTGTTGTCGTTGATTTACAGATTTATCAATCCAAATATATTTTGTCCATTCAGCATACCTAATCACCTTTATTTTAATCAATTGCACACCGAGTGTCCGGCCAATATTCCGGTCCATTGAGCCACAATTAGAGAAGAGCACCTTTTGATCGACAAACATGGTTGATTAAAACTTGGTCGACGGAAGTTTGGTCCCGGGGCGCGGACGTGACCGGCCTACGTCAGGGGCGTAACTAGCTTGTGGGCCCCGGGCGGTCGGGCCTCTGAGATGAGTTAATATTGCCATGCTAACGACACTTTCGGAAATGTGAGGTAAATAACTTGTCCCTTTTTGGTAAACCGTAAACAGAAAATGGTAGATTTTGTTTACTAAACCCTACTCTTATATCTCTTTGAACTATTTAAATTAGTTTTATTTCAGTAGTGTTATCTACATCTTATATCTTTAAACGAGCAATTCTTGTATATATACAAACTAGCTGTTGCCAGCGACTTCGTCCGCGTTAACATAGTATAATAACAAAGATGGATAGTTTCCCCTTTTTGTAGATCCTTTTATAAAGGGTAAAAAACGGGACCTTATTTAAGCAAACGTCAAACGCAAACGTCAATAAACTTTCATGTTTCTAACTTAAGTAATGGCGGACTTTCATTCAAACTTTCAACCATAATTTCACCCCTTGGGGGTAGAATTTCCGGAAACGCTTAAATACGTATCCATTCATTTTTAATCAGTAGCCCAAAAAGCTGTTGCCCGCGACATCGTCCGCGTTAGCAGTTAATAACGGAGATGGATAATTTTCTCCTTTATAAGGTCCCTTATTCAAAGGGTAAAAACGGGATCCATTCACAAAGATAATAATATGTCATATAAAAGATAAAAACCGATTTATTAAAATTCAAGCATACATTCAGCATTCCTTAGTAAGTTCATACATTCCTTAGTATTTACAAATTACTGTTAAGTATTTGAAACATACGCCAATAGATCGACAGTATCATTAACTACATATTCCATGTTTTAATTTTTTTAGGTCAATTTTGAACTAAGATAAGTAAAAAATAGGGTTTTGGTGTGATCTCGGCGACGCGGCAAATGTATGGTCAAGGTCGTTTGCTCGGGGGATGGCCTTAATCAAATGACACTCGAAAACAAAGTATAATATGTTTAGTTTAGGTCAGAATAAATTCTCTTTGAATTAATAAGTTTGTACAGAATTAACTTTCCTACGATTTTATTATAATATGTGTAGATTTATATCAGGCTACGTAACATTGGCAACAGCTGGTAGGCACTTGACAATATATGACTGCAAAATACTCAATTATTTGTTCGTCTTAATTTATTTTTGTCTGTGTTGTATGAATCAGTCAGTCAGTCAGTCAGTCAATCAGGACTTGTAATTTTATATATATAGATATATAATTGGAATCTCGGAATCGGCTCCAACGATTTTCATGAAATTTTGTATATAGGGGTTTTCGGGGGCGATAAATCGATCTAGCTAGGAATCATTTTTAGAAAATGTCTTTTATTCGTGTTTCATCAAATACCGAGCGAAGCTCGGTCAAATAGCTAGTAATATATAATATATACTTACTACAAAAGTTTTCATGCTTAGAATAATCAACATAATTTACCATATTGTGTATGTAATTTTAGTCTTCAGAAAAGGCTCACGATTAGCTTTTGATGAGGCGTACTATCAACGCAGTTTACGGTCAGTCATCATAAATGAAGCGCAAAGAGTAAACACTCCTCCCGTACTCCGTAATCTTCACTTGCTGATTTGTGTCAAATATTCATATTATATAACACTAGCGACCCGCCCCGGCGTCGCACGGGTATAAAATATAATATAGCCACTGAAAAAATGATTAAAACTGATAGTCTATGATCCTTCACGTGGTCTACTTCTTATCTGGGCCAAATAACATAAAAATTGCTCCAGTAGTTTGTGGGATAAGCCCTTTCAAATAATTTCCCTCGTTTTTTCCACATTCTCCTATTAGTCTTAGCGTAAAAAATATAGCCTATAGCCTTCCTCAATAAATGGGCTATCTAAAACTGAAATAATTTTTCAAATCGGACCAGTAGTTCCTGAGATTAGCGCGTTCAACTTTCAAAAAAATTTTTTTGTTTCCCTTTCAAATAATTTTCCCCGATTTTTCCACATTTTCCTCTATTTCTTCGCTCCTATTAGTCTTAGCGTGATAAAATATAGCCTATAACCTTCCTCGATAAATGGGCTATCTAACACTGAAAGAGTCATCAAAATCCGTTGCGTAGTTTTAAAGATTAAAGGGAACAAAGGGACATGAGGGAAAAAAGCGACTTAGTTTTATAATAAGTATAGAAGAAGTATGCCAATTGCCAACACAAAAAGTAATAAAAATATTTAAAAACAAGAAAAAGAGAAATAAAACTTTTTAACAAATTAATCTTTAACCCATCAAGCCCCATATGATCACCGGTGAGCCAGACACAATTACAGATTTCCAAGAATCCCCTATCGAAGGATTAATATTTTGGTAAAAACTAAAAAGTAAAAAAAGCTTAAGCTACCAACAACAATTATTGTACAATTAATTCATTGTAAGGTAATCTAATTGCTTAAAATTTTCAAGGCACAGACTAACCAAGTAGTCAAATTCGTAAGTGTGTAAAATGATAGTTTAGTGAAGTGCGAAATGATAGCTTAGATAACACAGCTCGAAGATTACTTACTCTAAAATTTTTACAACAGTAAAATGTCGATTAAAAAACAGCACTTGCCTCTGAAAATCAGTGGAGGCAGTTCCGGCTTCCGCCACATTTTAAATCCATTCTCTGCACACTCATACACTCATAAAAACACAAAAAATATTGGCAGGTAATAAAAATAATTTGAAGGAACATTCCAAATGACACATCGCATGCGACTGACAGTACAAACAGACAGAGTTGAAGGCTGGTCAGCTAGCGGCGCATGAGCAGGTGACCACAGAATATATATTAGTACCTGACGTAGAGTAAATAGAGTTCGTATAGTATTCTTTTTAAAATCTGTTCCAGAACAAAACCATTTTCCACTTCTTTGTTTTAGTTTTATTTAGACTTTTTTTTTGTTACATAATATTATTAAGTTGCTTTAAATATCAAACTCTTGTGTCCAACAAGGACTTACGATTACAAATAACAACAATAAAAGCGAATCATCACTTTGTTCAAATCAACATTTTTTGAAAACTGAATAGTCAAGGAATGTGTAGAAAACATTGAGATGTAAGAAAATATAAATATTACAGTTCTTATCATATTCTGTGCCATTACATCCAGCTATTGATGGAACAATTTGTGACCATTCTGTGGCCAAATGGCTCGCAACGTAGGCTCGTAACGAACACATGAGTCATGACACGTGACAATGGAGACTAGGGACGATATTTTCTAAAAGCAGACTTAAGAATACGTCTTGCAGGGCCGGTTTTAGGACTACCAGTGCCGGCGAGATTTCTTCAGCGCCCAGCCCCCCTAGCATACGCCAACGAGATATCTCGTGGATATCTCACTCTCGTGTGTAGTTATATTGTCGATAGCGTCATAATGTCAAAATCATTTTTTGACATTAAGTCGATAGATTTTGACGACAGATCTATACTTTGGTAAACAAGTGCCATTTTCGTCAAAACCTGATCTCATGCACCGAAAATTATGTTTTTGATCTCATTCGATTCGGAATACCATCTAGAACAATCTATCAAAATTCCAAGACGGGCTGAAAAAAAATGCAAAAGTTATAAATAATTAAGTAAACATAAAAATAAGGGTTTGGTTTTTTTTAAATATTTCAAGAACTATTTGAGATAATCAAAATTTGAAAATAGATCCTTAAAGAGCAGGAAATTTCCTAAAAAAATCCTAGATCCTGAAACCTTACCAATAATCCTTATAGCTTAAATTGAGCGGCGAAAGTAACGGTAAAACAGCGTGGTTCGGGTTTCGCGTGATTTGCCGCAATCTGCTACGTGAACTAAAAAAATATTTTAAGTGATTAAATATTAATATTAAGGAATGAAAAAAATTTGGTACTAAGTAGACATATCAATAAACAATAATCCGTTAATAAAAATAAATTATCACAATTTGTTTAATTATTATGCTTTTCTTAATTTGTTAATAGCCACCATTTTAATGTTAACATAAAAACGCTGATTATTTCTAAACAAGAAATCTAGAAATTTTTATGATTCTTTTGAGCTAATTTTAAAAGGGCTTAGAAGAGATTCCCGTTGACAAAATTTTTATTTTTTTTATTTTTCACTTTTTTATAAACATTCAAAAGCATTCCAAAATTATTCATGTAAATAAAGCAATTACGGTACTTTTATATCCAATTTTTTTTCAACAAAACAAAATAATTGTTATTATTTTGTTTTGTTGTTGTTAGGAGCCAGATAACAATATATATTTTTATATTTATGACTAATAAAATTTAAATAATAATTTTTATTGATGAAAAAACCCTAATTGTTTTATTTACATGAAAATTTCATGAATGCCTTTAATTGTTCATAAAAAAGTGAAAAATCAAAATTATTGAAATTTTCTACCGGATATCACTTCTAAACCCTTTTAAGATTAGCTCAAAAGAATAATAAAAATTTCTAGATTTCTTGTTTAGAAATAATCAGCGTTTTTATGTTAACATTAAAATGGTGACTATTAACAAATGAACAAAAGCATAACATTTAAACAAATTGTGATAATTTATTTTTGTTGACGGATTATTGTTTATTGATATGTCTACTTAGTACCCAAATTTTTTTATTTCTTTATATTAATATTTAATCAGTAAAAATATATATTTTTAGTTCGCGTGGCAGATTGCGGCAATTCACGCGAAACCCGAACTACGCGTTTTTACCGTTACTTTCGCCGCTCATTTAAAGCTATAAGGATTATTGGTAAGGTTCCAGGATCTAAAAATTTTTTTAGGAAATTTCCTGCTCTTTAAGGACCTATTTTCAAAATTTGATTATCTCAAATAGTTTTTGAAATATTAAAAAAAATCCAAACCCTTCTTTTTATGTTTACTTAATTGTTCATAACTATTGATTTTTTTTTCAGCCCCTCTTGGAATTTTGATAGAATGTTCTAAATGGTATTCAGAATTGAATGAGCCCAAAATCATAATTTTCGGTGCATGAGATCAGGTTTTGACGAAAATGGCACTTGCTAATCAGACTACTACACGAGAAAACATGTATGTCATGTTAGGTTTAATAGAGATGAAGAGATAAACCAGTTAACATCGAGAAAACGTGTAGACAAAATTTTCTCGTTGCCGTATGCTAGCACGGCAGGGCGCTGGTAATGCTGAAAAAATTGGCGCGCCCTTTTGTTTGCCTTCAGCGCCCCTTCTTATCTGGCGCCCTGGGAGGTCGTCCAGCGTCGCCACCCCATAGGTACGCAGGTACTATCAAACAAACATTAGCTGATTCTCAGCCCTACCAGGATTAGAACCCATAATAATCAAAATTACGAAAACTGTACGTATCAGAATATTTTGTGTTTGAGATTGTTAATTGTTAAATAGAATGGTGGATTTATTTTACATTTATAGATTTATGCAAACATTAATTTGTCTCGGGAGTGTTATCACAAAACACAAACATATAAATCACATTAGCCGCACAAATGATAATCACAAAACAAACGTACACAGATCAATATTAGATACGCAGATCCGTTGCTATTGTTTTAAAAGCAAATAAAACAAAATACATAATAAAATTATTGAATGGTTAATATTATCCCTAAAAGATTACCAATAACACAATATTATGTTACTTGCAAACTCTACACACTAAAAATCAATGATATTCTGTTACTAAGTATTTTAGAAACTCATTGCCAAAAATCTTCTAAGCTAAGCCTTCTAAATTTAACATTGTTTAATTTATTCTGTAATCGAAGGATTTTTTGAACGGCAAAATGCGAAGATTTCAAGGTCTGATTCAAGGTTAATAAAGGGTTTTACATTATTTCAGTAAGCCAATCCAGTGCTGGAATATTCCAGGAATTTTGTAAACGTTCACAGGAAGGCACCGAACTGCATTAAAATCCGCTGGTATTCTGAAATCGAAGGACTTTTTGGATGTCAAAACGCGATACCAAGGTCTATTTCAAGGTGAAGGGAGCCTTATCGTTTTTCGATTAGTAACACAAACATTGACTTACCTCTGAGTAGAGACATCTCTCGCGCGGCGCACTGTGTATTGCCGCTTATCGCGAACGCTAACGTCTTCGACGCACCGATTATCGTTATCAGTTGCTTGAAAATATCGGCAACATGGACTTAGAGGGATGGAAGAGACAACAGAGCTCAAATGACTTATAATAAAAAACTTGAGGGGTGTCAAGGGACACCCGGATGGAACGAAGTTATATAAAAAACTGCTATCTATTGACACCCAGGAATAGGAATACTAACGAGACTTTTGTGGAATTGTAATAAAATTTATTTAAACGGCCGGTAGATGTAACGGTTTATTCTCTAAAACGCCATCTAGTTGACACACAAGAATACTATCAACGCCCTCTGCCCCTACTATGTAGGTACTAATAAAAAAGTGTCGATGTCAAATGTCGTTCCGTCTTGCCTCCTTTCGCAACGCCGAACGCGCCAAAAAGAACTTCGTTCTAATATTATATTGCACTTCGGCAGTACCGTCAGAAATTAAAACGATTTTCGACGCGCGGAAGTAAGAGAGGTGGACACAACTGCATCCTGCTCCACGCTGACGGTCTACTCTACTTTCTTACGAATTTTTTAATAGATCACGTGTTGTGAATTGAAAAAGAAGTGCACGATCACGCCGCTACAGATCACATCAAACACTACATAATGAGATAGCTCGCCTTGCAAATGCGTAGTTATTTAGACTAACACATTGTGCAATTTTTCAATGTTCTCATAGAATTTGAGGTGTGAATTGGCACCTGAGTCAGTTCTATTTATTATCAGGTTCGTGACGATCGTTACCTTATCAGCAGGTAACGAGGACAAAGTCGCTTAGTCACATACTACGATTTACGATTACGTACAGTTACACCTTCACAACGATTGCTCTGATTCTATTTATAGGCTCTTCGCTTATTGCTATCGAGTGAAGTACCAATAATACCTTTAGAAGTGCTTTTAGAGTATTGAGATTCTGGAGTAAGTTAAAAAATATAGGTATTATATTCATTATTGTAAAGACTAAATCTGTGAATGTAAAAATAATGTGTAAAAAGAATGTGTTTTACAAGAAGTATGTTATACAAGAACCAATAGAATCATTGCGCTGAATGTTGTCAGGCGAATGAAGCGTTTCTATTTGTTCTTAAAAACACATTTCTCGCAACGCAGCTTAGCTCAGTTCCGGTGGAAACGCAGCCTAAGACGCTTACAAAAAAGTTGCTGCGATTTTGGCGTTGCTGGTGTACAATTAATAATTTGAAGACGCAAATTGATGAAGTGGATAACTAAATATTCTTTACATTTTACCGCCACACTATAATAAAATTATTGTGAACGAAAACGTGTAGAGAGGCATATCGTCTACGAACTAGGATCAACGTCATTTTTCTTTATGTCGTTTTTCATGCTATGTGCAGCTTCACAATTATTATAGTAGTAATCATGGTTATCCTGGACGGAGGGTTAGGTATTGTACAGGATGTAACGAAACTAATTATTGATAATACTTTAGGGTGCGCTGCTCTTTCACAGTAAACTCTACTTATATACACTGTACGGTCAAAATCGGTGGCCTGTCCATTTTGTTGCGGTTAATATAAAAGTTATTAAGCACAATAGAAGAGTAGTTAAAATCTCATAGCATGACCAATAACAAAATGGCCAAGCCACCTATTTTGACTAATGTGTAGAGTTTTTAGATTCTTCTCGTGCGGCTGATACATTATATCAAGTATTTTGCCGCGATTTATGTGTATTTAATTATACACATAAATCGCGGTTTTTAGATTTAGGGCTGAGTGTTTAAGGTTTGAAACTTGGCTCTGCATGAGATCTCACTACTTTTTGACACCACGAACTATTATGTTCTCATCTTGGCAGCATTTTTACATGAAAATGTTTTTTGGTGGGATTTCATTCCTTTTTGTAAGTTTTACCACACACGTTTTTATGAAATTAAGGGGCATAGGAGCATGTGCACTCGCATTATTAGAAAAGTTGCAAGTGCTTTGCCAGCCTTTAAGAGGGGATCGGTTATATATAAAATTAATGGACAAACGAGCAAATAGGTCACCTGATGGAATGTACTACAGTCACGTCGCCGAGTTGCCATACTTTCAGAGAGAACAGGCTTAATTGAGGGAATAGGGAAAAGGGGTATTCCTATTCCCCTGTTCTCTTTGCCTTTTTTATGAAATTAGGGGGCAAACAAGCAGACGGGTCACCTGACAAAAAGCAACTGCTATCACCCATGGACACTGTAACATAAGAAGAGTTGCAAGTGCGTTTCCAGCCTTTTTATGAAGGAATAGGCTTAGGTAGAAGAGAATAGGGATAGGGAATAATGTATTGGTATAGAGTGCAGTTGGGCCTCCACTAAACTCACTCACTAGACGAAACACAGCGCAAGCGCTGTTTCACGCCGGTTTTCTGTGAGTCTGTGGTCTCTCAAGGATAACACGTATTTTTTAGGGTTCCGTAACTATAGGGTAAAAACGGGAACCTGTTACTAAGACTTCGTTGTCTTTCCGTCTGTCCGTCTGTCTGTTTTTCTCCAGTCTGTAACTCAAGAATAATAGCTAGAGAGTTGAAATTTTCACAGATTATGTATATTTGTTGCCGCTATAACGAATATTAAAAACAAAATAAAATTAATATTTAAAGGGGGCTCCGATACAACAAACGTGATTTTTTTGGCCTATTTTGCTCTATATCAATAATGGCAACAGGTAGGTACTTGATTTTTTTCTCAAAGTCTTTAATAATATGTCTACTTTAATATTTAATAATAATATTAAAATAAAATAAAAAAATACAAATAACACAATTTTTGGCCTAATTTTGCTCTACTATAAGTGTACGGATATAGGTTAGGTTGGATTTTATAATTTTTTGTTGTTTCTGGACTAATAGTATGTTACATACCAAATTTCAGCTTTCTCAGACTTCAGAAAGTACCCTAACAGTTTTGATGATAGGTGAGTCAGTGCCCAAAATTGTGGGTTTTTGGACACCTATAAAATCTAAAGTATAATAGCTACGATATTCAAACTTTGCGCATTTCATTATTTCACTCATGTCATTATATCCTAAAAATTTCAAGTATCGGGCATTATCCAAACCAAAGTTACGAGGGTTCAAAATTACGACGAAACGTTTCGAGAAAAGGTAGGCCCTTGCGCGCTTCGCTTGGCTCATCTTGGCGGGGGCACTGGGAGTGCCCCCAAATACATATCTTCATAGCCTTATCTAGGTTTGAGAAGAACTAGAAACACGATTAATGTATTTTGCCTCGTAGTACAGTCATTGAAGACAAAAATCAGGTACAACCTCCGATTTCGATGAACCTCCATCGATTTGGATGAAAATTTGGGATTAAGTACATTAAGCCCTCTGCTTTAAAAGTGACATACGCTCGTATTGCGCTTTTTGTATTTTAGGGGTGAAATCCACCCCTTTTGTTAGGAATGGAAAAATGCAGATTTAACCATTCTGGTTTAACTAATTGTTTAATTTGATACAATAAAATATGTTTGAATGTTTTTTATTCATAATTTATGATTATTTAATCCTTTTAGCAACCATATTACCTTTTAATCGTGAAAAAAACATTTTTTGTATTCCTGAGCTTTAAAATCGAATATTTACATTGATTGAACAGTTTGTTTGATATTTGTGATATAATTTTTGGATGGAAGAGTGAAATCTAAATTCCTAAAAGTACACATCACTGTAAAAATTGGGTTCAAAAGCTAAATAGGTTTAAGTTTTTGAACCCAATTTTTTCAGTTTATTTACTTAGTATTAATTTATTATAAATTAGTTTATTTTGCGAAATTTTTTCACCCCTGTAAACTACCCAATGTCTGAATAATAAGCTTTAAGTTCTTATTTTAAGTTTTTTTATCAGCTTTAATGAGTTCGAATATTTTTTCATAGTTAAGATAAATTTTATTAATATATTTCAAACATTGATATTATTTAGTCCAAAATATTCAAACAACGATTTCAAACTACTATCTGTGCAAAAAATTTACGCAAAGGCTGAATCTGCTAGTCTGAAATATATTTAATAGACGCACATCATTATAAAAAGCCCCTTTTTTATCGAGTAGACGTTTACCGTTTCGTTTACTTTCTGAATATTGAAAGACTTGAAAAGATTAACGTGTTTTTAGTATGGTTTAGATGACACCTGCAACCGCGCTGAAACCGTACATTTTTCGGGATTAAAAGTATCCTATGTCCATTCCCGAGACTCAAAGTATTTTCATACTAAATTTCAGCAAAATCGGTTGAACTGTTTGGGTGTTAAGAGGTAACAGATAGACAAAAACACTTTAGCAATTATAATATCAGTATAGATGTAGCTATTGACAGGTTTTCCTACAATATTTGCATCCCAAATGTCAGCTTCAAAATTGTTTTCAAAAAAAAAATCGTTTTATCACAATAGCTCTGTTAATTTTTAAGTTATCCGATTCATTTATGGACCATTTTAAAGGTAATTTAAAGAGCTTTAAGATCGACTTGAAAAATACATTTTAAAGTCCTTGGTTTAAAAAAAGATAAGGGTTAAATGGTCCCGTTTTCATGGTTCTCGCAGTAAAAGTTAGCACTTAAACGTCTCTATCTTGGTTATTTTTGATCCTATGAAAATAAAAAAGAACTCAAAAGATTTCTTAGAAAATGGATACAATATTCTTGCTTTATAATTTTTTACTAAAGTTTAATATTTTCGAAGTTATGTTCAAAACAAAATTATATTTACGAAAATTTGAATAATTTTGATTTTACCAAATCATTATTTTTTTCAAAACTAAGCATTCGAAACTAGTAAAAATTTTTGAGGTCATCACTTATGCTAAACTAAAGAAAAATCTTTGGGAATAACCATAAATTTGAATTATTGTAGAAATGGTGAACGTTTTAATTTTAGTTTTTTCCAAAAAAATTTTAAAGTATCATCTTGTTTTTATTATAACTTGCTCAAATTTTATGCTATTAACTTTCTATAATACTCATTAGAAATGTATTTTTAAGCACTTTAAATATTTCGAAGGAAGCACATGTCATAAAATGAATCGGTTTACCGTTAATCAACTTTGAATGCTTAGACTTAGGTACTCACCGAAAGAAAATATACATACAATCACCTATAGCTCACTATAGATGATTACAAGAAGGTATTTCATAGTAGAAATTGATTTCTTTTTTATTGGCTTTAATTTTGGTTATTACACACTTTTCGAAAAAACCTATAGTTTCTACCTAAATTTTATACACCAGATGTTAAGTTGGAAAAAAATAGTTAATAATATGAAGTAAGTCCATTAAAGAAAAATGTTTGATACAAAATCTGACCCCCTCTTTGCTCCCCTTAGAGGGGTGGGGGGGTGGTTGATTTTCATACACCAGATTTTGAGTTGGAAGAAGACAAATATATCTGCGAAAATCGTATGCAAATCGGATCAGTAGATTTCGTGTTAAAGCAAAAGTCTTATACAAAATCTGACCCCCTCTTTCGTCCCTTTAGAGGGGTGGGGGGAATTTTTTTTATAGACCAGATATTAAGTTGGAAGAAGACAAATATATCTGCGAAAACCGCATTCAAATCGGATCAGCAGTTTTCGTGTGATAGTGGAACAAACATACAGACAGACAGACAGACAGACAAAAAACTAACCACATTTTTGGCTTCTATAGCAATGTAGTAACACCCCCCTTATTTTTTTTATTTATTAGCTTATTATTTTTTGAATATATTTAATGTACAGAATTTTCATTTCTACAGTTTTATTATATGTATAGATTTTGCTTGAATGCTCCTAGTTATTTTATTGTATTGTAGACATACACTTTTCTAAGTGTACCTACGATATATGGTTATATCAGCACGGTAGTTTTTCAATTTTTTATTAGATTGATTGTCGAAATGGTTAGATGCTGGTTAGATGACTACAACTAAAAAGTCGCAAATAAAATAAATTAATTAAAAATCAAAAAACCCGACTGCAAAAAGTGTTTACTAAAAAGAACGGAAACAAGACCCAAATCTGCCGCAGGCATCGAATCCATGTTTTAATTGATACGACTCTTGCTTACGAGTTTCATGCCAGGATAAATAGAAGGTTACATAGAAAAGTGTAGAAGAAGAATGTGGATAATAAAATGCGGCATGTCGGAGGCATGTCGCACCAAGTTTAACATTAATTCATAAATCATAAAATATTATGCCTCCGACTGTTTAATTAATTTTGTATAACAATTACGAAAGTGGTGAGCTGATGATGGGATCTATGAGTGAACGAGGGAAATCCTTGAAATTTATCAAAACACTCATAGTGGTTAAAATGTTGTTTAGCTAGTAAGTTAAACATAATATGTTACGAATAAGAGAAATTTCATACGAAGGTGTCTCTTGGTGCAAAGGTACTGAACAGAACTCCTGAACCTTTAAAGATAAAATTTTGGAATTTGCAGCATCGCTTAGATAAAGTAACTGTAAGCATTTACCACAATTTCGCTTACAGTAACATAACGTGAATAGTTAACATTCGTATTGGTTATTTACGCATAAAGCCTAATTTTGTAGATACTTAACTAAAAAGAGTGAAATTATTATTTTTAACAAAAAATTAAAACCGACTTCCAAGGTAAAAACAATATATGAACTAAAAAGTATTAAATAACTCTTACTCTTTAATAGCACGCTTTTTTCAGAATTCGTCTAAATCTCAACTATTTCTGTACTTACATATACTACAGACTTCATTACTTTGAAGTCGGTACCAGTCCCAAAAGTTTCAGATATTCTGACATTACTGAACTCACGAATAAATTAGCTGGTACCGACTTCAAAACAATGAAGACTGTAGTATATGTAAGTACAGAAATAGTTGATATTTAGACGAATTCTGAAAAAGGCGTGCTATTAAAGAGTAAGAGTTATTTAATACTTTTTAGTTCATATTACTATTGTTTTTACCTTGGAAGTCGGTTTTAATTTTTTGTTAATTAAATGATTATAATTACGTTTTTTCGCATGTTTTCCAAGCGAGCCGATAGCTTCTGGCCGCAGCGTATTCACGACTTTATATTCATACAAATTAAGTATAAAATTGCTCTTGCGGTAAAATGACTTTTGATATAGCCCCTCAACTGTCCATAAAAAAAAAAAAATATGGCGCATCTGTCCACGTCAACGTGGGTGGTCGCCCGCGATGACGTCATCATGATGATTATGATTAAAATGACAATATTTAAAAATACGTATCAAAGACATTTGTTTTTATAAATCTGTAGTTTATTAGCTACCTAATGATTATAATTTATTGTACCTTTACCTACACATAAATTATATGTCTAAGTCCAAAGTGTAGGGGGGGAGCGCGCGATATGGCTGACGATATCTATAAACAGATTACTTAATTTCTACCCATAATCTTTGTCTGAAACACAAGTAATGAATAGAAAACTGTTTATTACTTATTCTTCTATGATGCAAACACAAGATATTATTCAATAGCACTTAATACACACTTCAAAATAGTAACAATAACATACGGGTCGTCACCATATGCACCACTTAAACACCACTTGTAAACAATGTCTCAGCTTACACCGAATCGTACTCATGTTCCGGCGGGAACATGTTGGACATGTGATTGGTATATTCTATCCTTGTCTTACTCTCCGTATGTTTTGCAAGTTTGAGCAGGATAGACACAGTTTTTAAAAGTAATTTCTGCAAATAAAATAAGGCGGCAAAAATCGGCCAGTAGCTGGCGTTGGACAGACGCGCACATCTAGAAAAAACGCCAGGAGATGGCGCGTGGACAGTCAAGAGGATAGCGCCATAAACAAGTTGGACGTTATACCGCAGTTCCCGCGGGCGTGTCCGGTACCTGCCGGCATCGCTCATGCAACTCCTCTCCCCCAGGACTCATTAGCGGTCAAACTTCGATGCCCAATGGACGTGAATGTAAAAAATTTACATTTCACAAAAAAATTACAATTTATTTTATTAAACGCCTGATATGTAAAGCTTGAAAATGCGGTTGTGTTTGTCTGTCTGTGAGTATGTTTAACTGTTCGTGGCATCGTAGCATCTGGTGGACCGATTTGGATCTAGATTTTTTTTGTTTGAAAGCTGATAATCATGGGCGTTTAGCTACGAGGGGGCAGCATAAATGTTTCGAGCAGATATTCGGTCTGGTATATTGAAACAAAAAATCATGAAAATTAATATGACTGGAAAGTTATATTTTGATTCCAACACTTCATTTTGCGCAGAGTAGAAAAAACGCAGCAGCCCCCCCCCCCCCTCTGCCCCTACCTGGGTACGCCCATGAGTGTTGTTAGTGAGTTAACAATAGTTCATCTTTATCAGCTTGGCTCAGTGTTGCTTTGGACTTATCAACTTCATGAAAGGTTCTAAGTCTTCACTAAAGTAAAAATCTCAAGTTCTTAGCAAATTGTTCTTGCCTAGCTGAACCAATGATGTTTTAATAATAATTATAATACCTATCATACCTAGAGCTGAACCTTTAGTAATTATTAATTTCAACAACGGCTTTTCCAAGCTAATTACAAACACAAAGCCAATATAACTTTGCAAGTTGGTTTATTTACTGTCGTCTAGGCTCAGACATGATGCGGTCTGTGCAACTCGGTTACCTCAGGTACTGAGTTGACAAACTTCGCTAAGTCCCGGTGACTTGTGACTGCGAAGTTTCAGTTTGATGTGGTGACAGTTAGAGCTCGGGTTGAATGAGGTTATAAAGAGTATTGGTACACTATAGTCTATAACTAACGTAACCTAACTTAACAGTTTACAGTAGGTATGTTAAAGAACATACGTAATATGAAAATAAATATTATTATACCTTTGCCGCCTCTAATATTATAACCTCTCGTCTGTCAAGCGCTTTCGAAAATGTTAATGAAAAATTAATTTTAAAAGGTATTTTAATATCTCCGTCCTCTTAGTATTTTGCATCTACCTCACTATCTCTGCAACACCCTAAGGTTTGGCTGGAAGAATATGCCACAAGGCATTAAGCCCGCCTTTGTGCAACAATGTGCAAAAGTCTTAAATAAATAAATAAATAAAAATAAAATGGAAAATGCTTTCTTTGAGTTTTTTATATAATATATCATTGTTTGACAGATGAACGGATAAGAAAGTCTCGAGTCATCGGTATGGGTATGGAATATTTGAGAGGAATTTTTTAAACTTGTCGAAATCAGTGGATGATTGGGCAAAAGGTGTCGGTTTGTTGACTCGATTACAGCTTATTTCTAAGCTATAGCAAACGACTGATTACTTAGGTACTCACATTCATTAGTATTATGTTAATCTTTAACATATATCTAAAGCGTTTCTTATAACTCTAACTTTAATTCTTATTTATACCCAAAGAAAAAGTGGAAACATTCATTTATGTAATATAACATCATTCATCATTCATCATCATATCAGTAATGCATTAGCATTACTACAGTAAAATAATACAGTAAACAGTAGGTTTGTCTGTTTGTTTGTCAACTGTCGTCACGGTGAAGAGGAGCGACGTAATAAATACCGTACAGTTTTCCGTCTCCCTGTTCTGTTTGCCCGGGGAATATTGTGTAGGAGCTAGGGAGGGCTAAGTTGAAGGTATTAATATGAGTGGATAATTTGTGCAGGGTAATTAGAAACATGCATTGGTTCGTTTTGGAAGTAAGAAAAAATGATTTAACACGTTAAAGGGCCCATTCACGGCAGTCCACCGTGCAGGACTGCAAATGGACATAACTCAGTCATTGGTTCACACGACCGGAAACACAGAGTGTGAACCAATGAGTGTCCATGTCCATTTGCAGCCCTGCACGGCGGACTGCCGTGAACGGGCCCTTTTAGGTAACGTAGCGTCGCATCGAATGCTTTTTTGTTAACCGATTACGCCAGGAGGGTTGTGTTTCATCTCACTGCCCCAAAAGGTGTGTTAAGTTTTTTCGAGAGCAGTTGAGAGCACACACGCTATGCTGCCAGAACGACATGATGGATTTTAGCATGATAGGTACAGTTATTGTTGTTTACTGTAAAAGTTACCGGTTTATCAAATTTCTAACTTCGCTGTCGAAAGGAACCAATGGAAGTTCATAGTATTATGGTGGATAAAAATGATTGGCATGCTTAAAGTTCTTTCTGTTTTACCTCAGATACATAGCACAGGGGGTAGACTTGTTTTGTAGACTTGTTGTGTTCAGTAATTTACTCTATGCTTGTGAATGTGAACTCTAGTGTAGGAGGCAGCGGTGTATTTGTACGAGTAATCTAATATAGGCTCATCAAAGCGATATAACTGTCTCCCGCACATGTCCTGATTATATTACAGCCTTGTATACATGTTTGTTTGATGTCACATATTATTAGAAGGGGAAGAGCACAGGCAGAGCCAATTTGTGTCAATAATTTAGAGGAAGCTTTATTTTTGAATTGAAAACCTGTTCTTTGGCGAGTAAAAAATGTTAAGTACCCCGCAGACGATCAAATTTGTTTGACAAACATGTTTGATGTAATTTACGTTTTTATCAAACAGCAGCGCAGACGATCAAACGTGCATCAAACAAGTTTGTCAAACAATTAGCTAGAATCGGTTTGAGATCATGAGCTCTTGTTTGACAAATACAGCGGAACACGTTCAAACACGTTTGTCAAAAGCTACGCAAATCCAAATTTTCTTCATTTTGGTGCTCCAACGGCATATTTCTCAACGCTATGATAGCGTAGAGAAATAAATTCCCTACAATTTAGGTGCTCCAACGTTACAAGCAGCGTAGATTTTCTTTCTCTCGCAAAATTTTTCTGCGTCATATCAGAAAAAATTGGCGGCCGGGTGAGGCGGCCTCACCCATCTAGTATAGTTGGGTTGCACTTTGGGAGTGCCGGCTTAAAACGAAATACCATAAATAATTGCTATGCTGTAGAAAGAGAGGAGGATATATCTTTCTCTCCTGCACCGCATCGGCTATCTACTCATTCCGTGTTACGAATTTTGGATGGTTACGAGGTCTCGAGTTTAAGGCTGCGTTACCACCACCGCAACACGCGGGGAATGTGCAGTTTTTGAGAACCAATAGAACCGCACAGTTAAAGTGCACCTCTTCCGTGGAAGAGTATATTTTAAGCTATTTTCTTACCTTTTTTTATGTTTAATTGTAAATATATTTTTAGACTATTATTGGAACTCAAATAATTCTAAGAGCACTTTGTTTTCTTCGTTAGAATCAGTTTTCGAGCATAAGATAAACACAATACTTTTTAAAATACAAAGGGCGGAGAAAAATAATTGCAAAATCAGCAAAAATTGGCGGCCTCGCCCAGATACCAATTTCAAGCTTATTTTAGGTAAAAATAACAGAACAGTTGCCTACTTCTGTTGTTTCATTTCCACTTCCGCTGACACTCTTGAAATGCGACCAGTTTTCTTACTTGTGACTAATTTCAAACTTTTTAGATACAAATAACAGAGAAAAATGTAGGAAGCTCAGAAATGACGTTTTCAAAGATGTACACTATTAATTTCAGGCGGTCGTGTCCGTCGTGTGATAACCAGAACTCAATTAACAACTTAAATTGAGTGAAAGCCGTAAGTACAACCGGCGAGCTTTGTGGGAGGGATTTGGACCACATCTGTCATGTCGGAAGTTGTAACCCAAGAGCCAGCGACAGCCAGACTTTTGTCATTTTATAAAAGCTGAAAGTTTAGCTGTTTATGACCCTTATCGAGGTAAAAACGACCGGAAACTGTGGTGTTTCAGTCGTGATTATTTTGGGAGGTATCCACTATCCAGTTCTAAAGGTCTATCTGATCTTCGATAAGGAATTAAGATCAATTTTTGATCCTTTCTTCTGCTCATCTGAAGGAATCTTGTCTTCCACTGCCAGACTTTTTGACAGTACAGATTCCCACAACCAGACTGCCTTTCCGAAATGAAATTGATTTTTAATGGTTTTTAAGGTATAACGTCAAAAATACTCGTATAAGTCGGTTAACGTCTAAATGTTGACCAATCAATAACGTTAACGTAAATTCAAGTAGCGGGGCGGTCGCGCTGTCTCACACGGTCAAATTTTCATCAATCTGATCCATCAATCTGGTAAAGATTGACGAAAATTTGATCGTCCCACGGATTGATGGATTGATCATATTTTTAATATTAATTTTTTATAACCATCAATATTCCATCAATCAGATTGATGAAAATTCGACCGTGTAAACCTGTGACATACAGTTGTTTGAGATCTCGTGATGTAGCTGCCAAACCGCGCGGTCGCGCGGATGCATACGGCATAGTGTACCTAAATCCAGCCTCAGAATCCGTGCACTAATGATATGTAAAGTAGCGACAAACGGGAAGAATTAAATAGAGATAGGAAACGAGTAACGTAACCACTTAAACATTGTGTAAAATAACGCAGCGGGAGCCGCGCTTATGGCGTAATGAAAAAACTTTGCGTTCGGCTTAACACGTTTTGTGTCGGTCGGTTAACATAACTACATATTTAATGTTCTAGATCTAGAACATTCTGCAAATCGAGTTGGCCATGGATGACGTCACAAAATCGCGTAGGCTATGGTTTTCATAGGAGTGAAAGAGATGGCGATATTTTGCATGAAAAACAGTTGAAATGTATGAACCAAGTAAGTACTTATTACTCTACTTATTTCTAAACAAAAGTTTCTAATTTAAAAATGGGAAGCTTATGAAATTCTAACATAAAATTTGAACTTCGAATACAATCTAAAATGTTAGAACTTAGAAGCAATAGCTATTGGTACCAACGGCTCTACGATACCAAAGTTATGTTTGATAAGCGCTATGATACCTATGATGCCGTGACAAGAGACACGACGAAATGAAAATCATGACCTCCGTTAGGCCTTAAATTCGCCGACGTGCCTGAGGGACAACCTCTAAGGGAGTGGATTCATTGTTATATAAAATATTTCAGACCCAATATTTTATTAAAATTAAAATATTTTAAAGTAAGTAATTTACAGTAAATGCATGAATGATTTGAATGAATGAATGAATGAATGAATGAATGAATGAATGATTAGATAATAAGACTCTGTTTTTATGGGGATGATCGATGATGTATTTAACGATACTTAATAAGCAAACGTAAAATAGCTGTGGTAAGGTTCCGCAAAATTCCGTAGTCAAGAGAAGTAAAAATTAAGTTAAGTTAAAGTTATTCACAAAAAAAAAAAACGGATAAGTCTAATAATTTAGAGAAAAGAGAGATGGTATGACTAGAAACCAGCATCGCCAACAGTATCTAGCCTAGTAGGAATTTGTAGAAATTAAAAAGAACTTAATTGCTACAAGATAGAACGTGCGGTTAAGAGTGATTGTGAAGATGGCATTTGTGAGTTATTTTGTAACAAGGCCATCTATTTAATCGTTGTTCATTATTAAATTTAGTAATATTATGTAGTTAACGTTGTTGGTACCATAGTTAGTAAGATTAATCTGTATGTACCTACTTAATTCTTTTTTGGAAATATGTATATTGTATAGGAGAAGGTGGTAATGTGGCCCCCCACTTTGTTTATCAAGCATTATTTAAAAAATATAGGAGTCAGAAACCTAAAAAATTGATTATGGGACTTCTTATTCATTTGTTTAAACATGTGTTATTAAGGAATAAATAAAACTCGTGCAGGATAATCGAAAGTTTTAATTATTCTTAATCAATCACATTTGGTATTTTGAGATCAAGTGATGGTTATGTGGCCCCCCGAGGATATCACATAAAATGTATTGCACAAGTGAAACTTAACGGCAAAAATCAGAAATTTAATAGTCACCTTTGGAGCCTCCACAGGCTACATAGCCCATTAGTCAAAAATTTGATACTGTACCCATGGCTCTCCAGCTCTGTCATTGGAACAACATTACGACCAATGTGAGGGGGCCAAATTACAATCATTGCTAATAATTATTGCTAAAAACGTACCAAAAATATTTATTAAATTGTATAATTTTATATTTACCTTTTAAATTCCGTAGGAGAACAGTTTGATGTATCCGATGTTTGAACACAAAAGCCAAATATTTCTGTTTCTTAACAACTATCGAAATAAAATCACACATATTTAAAAGTTTCGCAGGTCGCAATTTTAACTTGATCGAATGACAACCGAACTTGACAACCTCTATTGGATTTGTACGGCGCTAAATAAGTAGCATGCCGCGAGCATCCCGTTCCACCAAAATTATACTGGATAGCGTTGTTAAAACATTAAATATTGAGGGGGGGGGGGGGGGGGGGGGGCAATATATGTGCCAGGGCTTCAAATAACGTTATTTTTTCATAACGTTATTGCTTCAAGGGCATAGATAACGTTATGAAAATTAAACCGATACTAGAAATAAATGTATTTAATAACGGTAAATGTTATAACGTTATATAGGATTTATAACGGTAAATATATGTTCTTTGATAACGTTATAGTCCGTCAAGAAAGTCATGACAGGCGGGAAAATTTTCTAAACGTAATCACGCTTTTAAGGTGTATTTTTTCTTTGTATTTTCACAGAGAACGCTTATTACATTTTAAATATGAGTGAGATTTGGTGCACCGTGCACGATCGCATACCTGATACCAGAAAATAACGTTATATTTACCGTTATTATTATAACGTTATTTTTTTGTTATGCCATAACGAAAAAATAACGTTATAATAATAACGGTAAATATAACGTTATTTTACTAGATATCGTTATAAAAATAACGTTATCTGGCTACCATTATGAAAATAACGGTACGTAACGATATTTTTTCTGTTATTCGATAACGTTATGAAGCCCTGATATGTGCAGGGGCCATATTACCACCTTTTCCCTGTACTTACTTTAAAAAAACTAAAAAGACAGTCTTCCTATTATTGGCACCTTAGATTTTTAACCGACTTCCAAAAAACGAGGAGGTTATATGTTCGGCTGTGGATATTTTTTTTTATTTTATTTTTTTTTTTATTTTTTTTTTTTTATTTTTGTATGTTCAACGATTACTCCGCCGTTTGTGAACCGATTTTCGAAATTTTTGTTTTGTTGTATTAGGTTTTACTCCAATTTGGTACCATGTTTACAAAAGTGGTGACCTGATGATGGGATCCATGAGTAATCGAGGGAACTCCTCGAAATTTATATGGAAACATATGGTGATTTTGGTTTTATGTGAAGTGTACTAAGAATATGCTACCAAAAAGTCAAATATTGGGTCAAAGTATACCATGGTTTCGAAGATGCTGAGAGAACTCCTGACTCCTTATAGATACACGTTCGGGAGTTTCGGCGTTGTTTTAAGAACAGAAAGCATATGCTACTATGCAATTCATATTCATCATCATAATCATCATCATCATCATCATCGTCATCATCATCATTAAGGTCACCAATGTCTCATGGTACAGAATTAATAATAGTACAAGGCATAGGTATGGATATACTAATAATAATAATTATGTACTGTATAACAACACCTGTTTGTTTAATACATGGCGGTCGGCGCCGCAGAGGCGACGGCGTCGCCGCGCCGCCGCGCCGCCGCGCCGCGTGGCGCGTGGCGGCAGACAACAGATCGAATACTTTACTAATTACTTTATAAAATTTAAATAGCCAAATAGAATTAAAATAAAGTTATTTAAAAAAGAGCATTTACACAAAACAAAGTCATGTGTCTTTTTAATCAGTTATACTTATTAATCGATAGACGGCGCACTAAGTATCGATTTGAATTCTTGATTAAGCGCTTATTCCACTTATTCTAGCTAGGAAGTCCTAGCTAGGGTCCTAAAAAATTTAGTCAAGTGGAATAACATTTAGAAGCTAGGATCCTAGCTAGGATCCTAAATCGGAAAAAATTTAGTCAAGTGGAATAACATTTAGAAAGCTAGGATCCTGGCTAGGACTTCCTAGCTAGGATAAGTGGAATAAGTGCTTTACAAGAACAGAGCTGTCAATAATTATGATAATATTAAATATTATGAGTAGCTACGCTACATCCTATGCAAGTTTATACAATTTTTTATCTGATAGATCCTTCGATCGTGGAAAAACGAGACACAATAGCCTTTCTATTGTTATCGCAATCGCCGGTGACCGCTTGGGGCTTGAAGCATTAAAATTGTTAAATTACTTAGCACAATATGTTCACTTCACTGATAATATATGATTTTGTGAGTGTGAGTTGTGACTCTTGACAAATTGTAATAAGATACGTAAAATATACGCGAAGGTTTAACTACTAGTGTAACTAAAAAGAGTGAAATTATTATTATTTTTAACAAAAAATTAAAACCGACTTCCAAGGTAAAAACAATAATAACATTAATATGAACTAAAAAGTATTAAATCATTTTTACTATCTAATGGTGCCTTTTTCCGAATTCGGCTAAACCTCAACTATTTCTGTATTCAATCTTCATAATTTTGAAGTCGGTGCCAGTTCCAAAAGTTTCAAATATTCTGTCAGAGGACTGAAGATTCAGCTATCTGGTACCGACTTCAAAATAATGAAGATTGAATACAGAAATAGTTGAGGTTTAGCCGAATTCGGAAAAAGGCACCATTAGATAGTAAAAATTATTTAATACTTTTTAGTTCATATTAATGTTATTATTGTTTTTACCTTGGAAGTCGGTTTTAATTTTTTGTTAAAAATAATAATTGTTCCCAAATACAAGGAACAGCAATAATGCTCTACCTTGGTACCCGCCAGTGGGTATGCTCCTTTAGTTCGTATTCAATAATACATGTGCCGCGTTGTTTAGGGTGTGGCCCCGGGTTTGTCCCCGCTCGTACATTTTACACCACCTTTGCGCTGCATTTTAAAACTTTATCCACTTAAAATTTGAGCAATTTTCGTAATTCGGGTCGCGAAGTTTGCGGCAAAGGCCCAACCTAATTACGGAGATATAATTACTTCGTAATTACGATGTGTAATTACAATCGTTGATGGGATTTTCCGACCTCTTCCGGGCCACATTAGTCTTATAATTCTTAATTAAAAACATCTCAAATTTCTGGGACGGGGTCTAAAATAGGCTGGTAGTACATGGCTTCAATTTATTAAAACTTTTTAACTGTTGCACAAATATATTTTTATCGGTAGTCTTATTCTTTGTTTAATATTTGAGGTATTAGGCTAGATCCTACTTAATAGTAGTTAGCTACTTATTGTAGTTAGATCATGTCCTTCTTAACTTTATAAAATATTAAATGGGATTTGGGAAAAATATTTTGATGCCTCTGCAAATTAAATAGCGCTACCTATTTAGCGTTAAGATTTCCACTAGCTATATCTACTAGAACTGTCAAGCCAAATAGGTATTGCTATTAAAACTATGATAATAATAATAATATACTTTATTGCATTCCACAATTATTACAGAATATATGACATTATATTTTGTATTAAAATATCATATTATTATTTTGAGGAATGCACAATTTTAAGTAAATTATTTAAGTTGATATTCCTGGATATATCCTCATATTTTTTGAGATTTAAATTCATAATAACATTCTAACTAATTTATAAAATATGTACCATCGAGGAAATTGATTCCTAGGCAGTTGATGGACCTACGTCATGTGGTCGGCTTATGTCAATTCAATGTTAGCTGTGATCGGTCGAATGGGTTTAACTTAACGCGACCAATTAATTACTTAGGTCCGCCATCTGCCTAGGAAATAGGGATCAATATCTGTGATAATACAAAAATGAGAATTGTATCGTATGCTAATTCTAATCAAGCGTGTGAATGAGCAAATAGCATTGCTCAATCACACGCTAACAAAAATTGTTTGAAGATTTAGATTAACTTGATATTAAAGTTTTTAATTTTTGCACAATAAATCAATTTTATGGTCTACTCTTCATGTTAATAATTATGTAATGTAGTTTCAACTAATTTGTTATGTAAAATGACCAGACTCTTATTGAGTAAATAAGTACAATGTTTATTTAAATGTTAATCTCTTTAAGGATAGATATATACAGGGTGTAACAAAAACAAGTGATAATACTTTGGGGTGTGTACGTGTTCCCTGTAGAGAGTTCACTGTGAAAGTAGCAGCGCTGAAAGACCAAAAATTTTTTTCACTTTTGTATGGGGAAACTCGTGACGCTCGGGCCCTTGCCCATACAAAAGTGAAAAAAATTTTTGGTCTTTCAGCGCTGCTACTTTCACAGTGAACTCTCTACAGGGAACACGTACATATCCTAAAGTATTATCACTTGTTTTTGTTACACCCTGTAGATAATAGCTAATACACCTTGGTAAGTTTATCTAATACTGAATAGGATTTTACACTGTGCTAATAAATTGTTTTTTCTACAACCTAACCACCAAAACAAATAAATGTTTAGGCCCCGAATGTTATATTTAGTATTTAATTTGTCGGGTTGGAATTCGTGTTTTTAAATTCAGGCCACGTCGAGGAGTTACGGTGCGCGTAAGCGATTGATAAGGGAAGCAAATTCGTGCCGCCATTTTGTGAGCACTTTTTCCCGCGCTTCGGAGAATGATGTTATCTGCCACTTGCACTATCGTGAGGTGGAAAGTGATTTTTTATTATAATGTTCTTTTTACGTCCTATGCTGTCTCCTATGTAACGTTTGACGTTTATACCACGTAAACTGTGTAATAACAACTTAAACCACCACAGAGTGGTAAACTCACTTTACACGTAAGTACTAACAATATAGTTTTTTTATTAATCATTAAAAATAAATATCTAACAAGTCTATTATATCATCCGGGACATTACTCGAAAGCTCAATATGAACACTAGAACATAATATATAGGTCCATACCAATCACCAACATGATGATTGAGTATAATAATATTACGATTTACGACTCTTAAAAATGTACTTACGAGAATACTGTTACGTGCTAGGGTTCGAGGATTCGGAGAGAAAGACCTGGTGACTCTATTTGAAGACTTTATTTACAAACACTAGCTCACACAAATCACTAAGTCCAAACACTAAGCACTAGATCCAAATCACTGAGCACTATCACTGTCCTAGGTCGTAGCCGAGTCGTAGGTCACTATCACAATCACTCACTATTGATCACTGGTTCTCACTTCGAAGTCGCCTTGATGATCGCTTGTATCAAACTGAACTGACTGCCGGCTTGTTCACCTTTTATATGGCCCGCAACGCTTTCTGGAACGTTCCATTCTGGATTGTTTACGTTAACATGCAATTTACAAAAACAAGGGTTGGACTTTTATAGAAAGTACGCGCAGAGGTAAACAACTGTCCGTATCCGTAACAATACTGATTAATTGTAGGTGACATGATAGCGACGCGAGTCGCGACCATGGTACCCAAATAATGAAAAATAAGGAACTTCGTTCCAATAACTACTACTGCATGCAGTTAGTTATTGGAACGATTTCCTTGGAATTTTCCATGGAAAATACCAACTGAGAATGCAAGGGAATGGAAATATTATAATATTTCCGTTTCTCTGCATTTTCAATTGGCGAAATAGAATTAATCTCATCTCGCATTGTCGAGATTTGTTCGCGTCCTCCATTCACATGCCGCCATATTGGATTCCGGCGTTTAATATGTTATGAAGATGGCGGCTGCGGGCTGTCCAGGTAAATTACGTGCCGCGGAGATATTGAAAAATACCAACAGTCCCGCGCCCTACGTCTCCCGAGTCTCGAGCTCCGATTGCTCCGACCTCCGACCGCAGTAGGGGCAGCGCACACATTTTAAGTTGGTTTTAAATATTTCCTACGTACCTAACTACTTACTCTTAATAGTACGGGAGCCCTAGAACAATTTTTTTTAATTACTAACAAGCAAAGAACATTGGCAGAGTTCCATACAAGGAAATACCTGGATTTTTTTCCGGCGTCTAAGGTTGCAAAAATATCTAAAAGATAGCAAATGCATTGTATAATCTTATTCAAAAACAATTTTGCCTTATCGAGGCCACAAAAAAAAACTTATTCATATATTTGTTTTTTGAGGTTATGTGCTATTTTATACTACTAATTTTTGAGTTATTTATTGACTCCTCGCCTTATTTACGCTTATATTCCTATAATACGATTTTATAAATTATCATAGCACCATTTACTGTAGGAATTAAAAATAATGGCTTAGATATCATTTTAATGGTTTTAAGTAAATAAAAAAACTAATTGATATTTCAAAGTATTTATTAATCATCCTCTCGTTTTTAACTTTATTATCATCTCAATATTCTCTTTGATATCACTTTGCCTTCGTGCAATAGAACATCCACATAGAAGGCATACATGAATGTGACCTCGTTGGCTAGTTCCAGCTTGATCACTGCTACTGGTCAGTGATCATGTTTGCTGCATATATTGTGATTAACTGCAGCTACCTATTGCTAGTTCCCAACAAGCGTCACAAACATAATCATCTTGAACAGTTATCTGAAACAAAAGGTTATCATATTATTATGTAGCTTATTATTAAGTACAAAAAGGAATATTATTATTTTTTGGAATAAATAGAACTAAAAGCTGTTCGTTAACTAATTATGAATGCATAATATTGCTTATGCATTTGTTAAGTAACAGTATATTAACGAAAGGTGTAATAAAACTTACGATTTGCGGGTGCACTCAAATGCACAGTAAAGAACATATTATACATAATAATTGTGTGTTCCTGGTCAATGGTCCGATATCGGCAAATAATGTTCACGCAGATATTGCAATTTACGTAGCTTTTCCATTTTCACAATTCTGAATTCACTATCGTAAGGCTCCCATTGTCCGTCAAGTGAAAACGTCAACTGTCAAGTGTCATCATGTTTTAGATATACGGGCCAATCAGAGACGTTTTATTTACTTCATTGGATCACAGATCAAGAACTAGTTACATTGGATGCGGCCATTTTATACAAATAAATTGAGAGTTTTATTTATTAACAAATGAACTCCGGCTTTTACATAAAAAAACAATAACGTGAAAAAAAAACTGCAAAGTAAATTATTAGTGTTTGTTTATGTGACATTTTTAGACGCTTTCGAAAACACTCAGGTACAATCTTGCCATGACTCTTTTGTGAGTAGCTTCATTTCACAGATTAAGGATAGTATGTACCTCATTGCTTCATTTTGATAAGACAAACAACTTTTTTATCTGCAAATCTTAAAAGTGGTAGCTAACAAATATAGAAAGGATTTCATACTTTGATTTGATGGTCCTAAAATATGGATTGTTCTATTTGTAGGACAATGTTACTCTTAAATTATATGACTATTAACCTACCAATATACAAAAAATCAGCTGGTTAGGGTTCCGTTTTAGGGTACCGTAGACGACCAAGTTTTGTTGATTACAGGCTTAGCATAACAACTTTAGAAACGGGAAAGAATGGACATATTGACAGATTTTAGTGACAAAATGGCGGATTTCCTTTGTCTGAATGTCACTTAGTCTATTCTTCCGTAGAAAGAAACCGCTTCTATGGTGACCATGCCTGCTGACTTCGCTATCGAAGTTATCGAAAGCAATTTGACTGCTATCATAAGGAACTGTTGGATGTGAGGTTCGGAAACATGTAACTGGTAATACTGGTGACGATAGTGCGATAACTCGGCGGAACCGGCGGCTTCCTTCCTCGCGTGCCGGATGAGGCGGGTGAGCGCCGCTTATCGTGCGCATTAGCACCGCGATCCCGACACAATATGGTGATAATTGTTTACTGGAGCCTTAAATAGAGCTTTCAATATGACGATAGGTGATGTTTTCAAGAGATCTATGCATCACAGAATAGTCCTTACCCTTCAGCCAAGACATATTCTGTACGCGATCATCGCATTTAGAGTAACCATAAACGGTTATCACTTTTTTTTACGGGCAAAACACAAATGTATCAAGACGTCTTCCGGCTGTGTCAACTGGCAACACAGAAGCACTGGCAATACCGGATATATCTTCACTTCACAGACGACTTCACTTTACATCCGATCCCAGGCCAGGGAACGCATCATCCATTCTTCTACAAACGTAATAATTATATCTTATTTTTATAATTACATCTAACAGTCCACAAGTTTAAAGTAAATAACACAAACATATTCCTTAACACGTTCGTTGCGAAGCAAGTCATTATATGCCTGGTTGATTGCTTTCTCTCTGTGCGCGCTCTAAAATCGTGTCCTTTCACTCAGTGCGGGCGCTGTAACTCGAGAAGTACTACATGTACGAGAGAGATTGTTTTATATCTAACACTCATTTTTAAAATTTATGAAGTTTAATGATTAAAAAATGCACCAGGCTTTTAAAACATAGTTCGCACTGAATTAAAATAAATACACTGAAATAAGCTCAGTGCCAATACCAGGCCTTGATTTGTAGGCCTGGTAGCCGCACTGAGCGGGTGAGGAGCGTGTGCACCGCGGCTAGTGCTGTCGAATGTTTTGTTTGTTGTCGATTGTGCGCAAGTGTTTTCAGTTGTGATATTTGCGTTTTAATCGCGTGGTAAATATTAAAGTGTTATGAAATGGCGTCAAATAATATTGTTTTGAGTAGTGACAAAGTTTTTGATATATTTCCCGTTAGACCTGTTATTAAGCCAAAAAATCGAAAAGAAAAATTCAGCTCGAGAAAATTAAGCATCAGCAGAGCATTTAATCAGTTTATCTTATCATTATCCATACTAATATTATAAAATATGCGAAAGTGTGTCTGTCTGTCTATCTATTACCCCTTCACGCCCAAACCGATTTTGTTGAAATTTTACTATGGAGATACTCTGACCGATACTAGGATACTTTTCATCCTGCACCTGGAAAAACGTACAGTTCTCGCGCAATAAACTAGTTTTGGCACAACGGAATGTGTGCGTCATCTAGTTAAAAAAAATTGTCGATATGCTGCATTTGTTTTACTGTCCCATCCCTATTATTATATCTTTGTAGTACTTGAACAGGTCTGGTAAACCTGGTATCTCTTTTTCTTAAAAAAGGCATCAAGTTTCTGTCCAATTCCCGGGCGAAGGTAGTTTCAAATAGGTCCACTGGTGGAGAGTTTGCTAACAGAGGTCCCGTGTCCCACGGCTGGAAGGAGGGCATGGGGGGGTTTTAGTCGGTAAACCTCCGGCGCACCGAGCCGGAGGGAGTCCGACATACCCCCGTCGTCCACCCCCGTACGCGGCGGGTGATACGTAACGTATTTCCCCCCCCTCAAAAAAAAAAGAAAAAAGTGCACTGGTGAACTTTGTACACGCAAAATTTCTAAAAAAAAAAAAAAACTTTATTGTCAAATTATGTGTGATGTAACACACCTCCAAAGTTTACAAATATTAGTGCTTCAAGAGCATCGAACTAATAATAATACTGTCTTAGATGAGAGTACAGTGAACAAAGAAAACAAAAATAATCATTCATATTTTTGTGTTCTTCTAAAAACATTTTTAAATCATATTAAAATCAATGTACAAATTATTATAACACAGTGCAAATGGCTGAAAATAATTATTAAGGCAGAGAGCAATGTCGAGCATTTTATGTATCAACTGATCACAAGGAAAAGCTGAGGAAAAAAGCTTTGGCATAAAAGAACTTTAAGTTGTAAAGCGATAGTAAGTTTAAGCAAATGCTCATTGAAAGTGTGTTAGGGAATCAAATTCCGATGCAAGTGAAGCACGGAAATAATTATTATAAAAGTACATACATACAAAATAAAAAGTTCAAAACTACAATTGAAACTGCTAGCATCTTTCATTCATTCAAACCTAGCTTTGTTGATCCTGGGTTCATATTTCTATGAACGACTATCACCAGGCCATTATAACCTCGTTCGCATACGACGAAATCTTACTACCAGATCGAAAATACCTGGTATTGCATGGTATTCTAGGTACAAAAAATCAGTCTCGCAGTTAAGGTGTTAAGCAGTTATACAAGCGTTTTCAATGTCTAGACTAAGTTCACGATTATAAATAAAATTTAGCCATTAGCCTAAAACTAAAGGCAGTATTAGTGGCAACATCCTCGTACCTGCTTAGCACAATAGGCTAATACATTACTGCAACGTTTTCATGCTAGAGTCTTATCACCAGCATAGACAGAAGACGAATAAATTTTGTTCGATCCTATTTTTTGAAGTGAAAACTTCTTTAGCGGCGTTGAGCACTTGTGGGATGGGTAAAAACTGTGAAACTCGCGATAGATTTTCGTGTTGGTCGAAAAACCATACAAAACGCGTAAGACGGTTGGAGAGTAGTGTTTTGTGTCGAGCTCGAACTCGAACTCGAACTCAATTTGAAACTTGATCGAAACTTGATCGAAACTTGATCGCAACTTGATCGAAACTTTATCGAAACTTGATCGAAACTTGATCGAAACTTAATCAAAACTTGATCGAAACTTGATCGAAACTTGATCGAAACTTGATCGAAACCTTGATCGAAACTTGATCGAAACTTGATCGAAACTTGATCGAAACTTGATCGAAACCTGATCGAAACTTGATCGAAACTTGATCGAAACTTGATCGAAACTTGATCGAAACCTTGATCGAAACTTGATCGAAACTTGATCGAAACTTGATCGAAACTTGATCGAAACTTGATCGAAACTTGATCGAAACCTTGATCGAAACCTTGATCGAAACTTGATCGAAACTTGATCGAAACTTGATCGAAACTTGATCGAAACCTTGATCGAAACCTTGATCGAAACTTGTTCGAAACTTGATCGAAACTTGATCGAAACTTGATCGAAACCTTGATCGAAACCTTGATCGAAACTTGATCGAAACAACTTGATTGACGATTTTTAAAAATCGATTTTCATAAAAAATGGGTTAAAAAAATGCACAACGTTAATAATCAAGTTTTCACTTCTGCCGGCACTCCCGGAGTGCAACCAATCTTTTTTTATGAAATAAGGGGGCAAACGAGCAAACGGGTCACCTGATGAGAAAGCAACTTACGTCGTCCATGGACACTCGCAGCCTCAGAGGAACTGCAGATGCGTTGCCTGCCTTTTAAGAGGGAATAGGGTGTCACCTGGCCGGCACAGGGACAATAAAAAGAGATAAATAAAAAAAAGAATTAATAAATAACAAATTTATTTAAATAAAAAAAAATACTAGTAGCCAGCGGAGAGAGGGAAACGCGGGCACGAAACCTAGCCTCGGTCTATTTCACAGTCTTAGCTCTCGGGTTTAGGGACACGACACTTATCTGGGGACAGGCAGCGACTTGCGGGACTCCAGCTCCTCAAGCCTCCGCGATCCCGGCAACAGGCGCAGCGTCGATGGCCAGGTGTTGGTGGCAGTGTACGGGATCCCGTATGTGGTGTCAGATGGCGCGTCAGCCAGACGGCATGGGCTGACACGTGGCAAGCCGGTGGGTTGGTAGAACCTCCGGAACGTGGCAGAAGAGTTGCTTCAGAACGTAGCACAGTTCAAGCAGCTGCTCCGGAACGTAGCAGAGCTACTCAGGACGTAGCAGAGGAGTTGCTCCAGACGGTGAACAAGGAGTTGCTCCAGACGGTGAACAAGGAGTTGCTCCAGACGGTGAACAAGGAGTTGCTCCAGACGGTGAACAAGGAGTTGCTCCAGACGGTGAACCCCTGGAATGTTCGAGGCAGGCCTTAGGAGAGTGTTCACGCTGTTGATGATTCCCCCTGCAAGCACGTGTTCTCCACCCGAAGACTTCGAGCACGTGGTTGCAGGGTCCATCACAAACATTAAAAAAACACTAATTAAAAAGGGAATTAAGAAAATCAAAATACGATTACTACAGAGCAAAAGGTTATTGAACCTCTGACATTGACATTCAAAACTAGGTCAGGGCCATTTTTGTTATTACAACAAAGAAAACCAAGAAAATAACTTGACCACGGTGAAAGAATTAATATTAGAGAGTTAATATTACAAATAAGAATCTACTTTACAAAATAAAAGGTTGAAACAAGAAGCCTTCAAACACGTGGTCTATCACAAAGAGAAATTTTACAATTTAGACAAATATATAATGTGATTTTCGCCACAATAAAAACCAAATACAGAATTAAACTGAATTTACAATAAAAGGTATTAAAAGACAAGAAACTTGGAAAATCCTACAAACAACACTAAACACGCACTCACCAAAAACGGGGGGTCCTTTGAAAGTGATGAAAAAGAAAGTCATGCTCAAGCCGGGGAGTTTTATACCCTCGAGCCGGTATATTTTTTTTTTAAAGTTGACAGTGGTAGCGGTCAAAGGACGCGATTTAAAAGTCACCAACAATTAAAAAAAAAAAAGTTAAGTTAAAAAAATATAATTATCTTTAGGTAGATGTAATTTAAAACAATACTTTTTATTTAATTATGAAATAGTTAATAAAAAAAGGAAAACATCTGGTAAAAATAACAGATATCCCAACAAGGAGTTATAATAGTTGCATCATTACCCCAAAGATGACGCTACTAACCTCATTCCGAGTTATAAATTATCGATAAGCGACGCAATCTATTAGGCGTAAAGGTTCTAAAGAGGCCTAATAGATGTCGCTACGCGACATATCCCCCCTCGCTAGCTAAGGATTTTTCATGATAAAGGAAAAATCCTGAAAGAGCTAAGCTAGAAAAAGTGGGGAAAAAAAAACTAAAAGCAAAGTGGAAAAAGCAAAAATAATAACCCTTTGGAAAAATAAAGGGAAAAAAGCTAAAGGATTAACAGCCCTTTGGGAAAAAGGGAAAAAAGCCCTTTGGAAATAAAGGGAAAAAAGATTAAAAATGACATCCCTTTCAAAAAAAGGAAAAAAGTAACAGCCCTTTAGAAAAAAAAGGAAAAAAAAAAAAGCAAACTAATAAAGTTTGGAAAAATGAGGTAAAATGGAAAAAAAAATTTGGGGAAATGTTGAAATGGGGAAAAAAAATCGAGACAATTCCTGTGTCAGCGCGCGGATAATTTTTTAACCAGAGATTCATAAATCACTTACATACATCAACTTTCATTTTGCATCTCGGTCATATAGACTCTATAGCTTATAGAGGACACGAGTGACGAGACGCCCTAGCACACGAGTATTATCCTACGAATATGAGAAGGACAACACCCAAAAAAAAAAAGGTCGTAGATGGTATTGTACACAACTATAACGTTTGTCTATGCAAACGAAACAGCAAACTAAGCAAGGCGCGAGACAGAAGGTCTTACCTAATTAAACAAAAAAAAAGTTAAACGAAAAAAGAATTAAAATTTATAATTTTTAGATAATTTGAGGTCCTTTAAATGCCAAACGCCAAGGTCTTTACCTTGCATATCCTGCAATTCGTAAACTAAAGGAGAACGTTTACCTACAACTTTACATTTTGTAAATTTAGGAGCTAACTTTTTACTGAAATATTTATCTTTATCGCTCAGGAAATAGGTATTAAAAAAAAATTAGGCCTTGGAAAAATAAAGATTAAAATTTGCCTAAAAGTTGGAAGAAATGCTTTTAGTTAACGCGCCAAAAAAACTGCATCTGGTCACAAAAGATTGACCTAAGACGCTCCCTAACCACAAGCATTGCTGTCCGTAATAGAGGTACAGCAACGCAAGAAAAGACTATACACTATTATAATAGAAATAATGTACAGTAAAAAAGAAACTTAAAACGCGGAAACTACCAGCCTTCCAATACATAGCACACTGCCCGACAGTCTTCAGGCATCATGCCTACCATTACTCATTCAGTGAGAGCAAGGTAAAAGTACAACAGGACTATAACAGAGCCCCATTATAAAAGAACAGGACTAAAAGAGAGCCCTATTAAAAGAGAACAGGACTAAAAGAGAGCCCTATTTAAAAGAGAATAGGACTATAAAAGAGAGCCCTGTTTAAAAAATTTAGAAAGAATTTTTATTTTTCCAGGCAAGAAAAAGAATTATTAATTTAAATTGTTAAATTATTTAAGTTTAAAAACAATAAAAAAATATATCTAGCGCCATATTTAAAAAGATAGCAAGCTAATATGCTAAGCTATAATTTAAAGAAAATTTAAGTTTTAGTTAGACTTTAGCAAGTGACTATAATATTAATGTCCTCCGGATATTCCTTATCCAAAAGTAATTTAAAACAAAAGGAATTTAGTTTAAATTTAAATAGTAATAAGTCCTAGTGGTGAGTGAGGTATTTGTGTTTGTAGATATAAAAAGACAAACTAAGTTTGTAAAAGAAAATTTCAAAAAACAAAGAGTTTAAGTATAAAGTATTATACAACCTAATACTTTACAACCAAAAAAAAAGACAAAAGAACAGGACAAGACAAGATACTGACTGACTGTTTAAGTAATAATAAGTTTAAATTAAAAGTTAAATGCCACAAAGTAAAAGTTAAAAGTTAAATTTTTAAAAGTTAAAAGTTACTGGCAAAGTATAATATTAACAAAAGGCAAAGAGAATTTTGAATTTAGAGGTTATAAAAGTTTTCTTAACTTAGAATTTCTAAATTAAGGTGAAATTAATGCCAAAAAAGGTAAAAGCCAAAACACATAAGCGTTACTGAAGGTAACGCTGATGCGTGCGCAAGAGATGTGTGTGTATGTAAGTGAGGGTGTGTAGGGGTGTGTAACTGTGAAGTGTAGTGTGTAAATATTATATATATAATTTAAATATTATAAAAAAGTTATTATGCAACAGTGCCAAAAAGTTAAGGGTTATATCCCCTAAAAAGAGTAACAACCTGTTAATAGTTCAGGTATGTTACTAGAAAAGTATATACCTTTTTAGCAGTAAAGGTATATAAAAGTATAAATAAATATAAAAAGGAATACTATAAATAAATATAATATTGTGTGCAGAGAGAGGTATTAGCTCCTGCCTCTTACACGACCTTAATACCAGAGGATGCGGTCAATTCTCACCCCGGACCGATTCGGGGAAATAAACAGTAATATAAAAGAAAACAAAAAGAACTTACTGGAACAATCAGTCAGTAGGACGGCACAACACACACACACAAACTGAACCCGCAACCACGGAGAGACCAAGAAACGACTGAGGCTAGGTATATTATATAAAAAAGAAACCGAGTGGGCGCCAATTGTCACCTGGCCGGCACAGGGACAATAAAAAGAGATAAATAAAAAAAAGAATTAATAAATAACAAATTTATTTAAATAAAAAAAAAAATACTAGTAGCCAGCGGAGAGAGGGAAACGCGGGCACGAAACCTAGCCTCGGTCTATTTCACAGTCTTAGCTCTCGGGTTTAGGGACACGACACTTATCTGGGGACAGGCAGCGACTTGCGGGACTCCAGCTCCTCAAGCCTCCGCGATCCCGGCAACAGGCGCAGCGTCGATGGCCAGGTGTTGGTGGCAGTGTACGGGATCCCGTATGTGGTGTCAGATGGCGCGTCAGCCAGACGGCATGGGCTGACACGTGGCAAGCCGGTGGGTTGGTAGAACCTCCGGAACGTGGCAGAAGAGTTGCTTCAGAACGTAGCACAGTTCAAGGAGCTGCTCCGGAACGTAGCAGAGCTACTCAGGACGTAGCAGAGGAGTTGCTCCAGACGGTGAACAAGGAGTTGCTCCAGACGGTGAACAAGGAGTTGCTCCAGACGGTGAACAAGGAGTTGCTCCAGACGGTGAACCCCTGGAATGTTCGAGGCAGGCCTTAGGAGAGTGTTCACGCTGTTGATGATTCCCCCTGCAAGCACGTGTTCTCCACCCGAAGACTTCGAGCACGTGGTTGCAGGGTCCATCACAAACATTAAAAAAACACTAATTAAAAAGGGAATTAAGAAAATCAAAATACGATTACTACAGAGCAAAAGGTTATTGAACCTCTGACATTGACATTCAAAACTAGGTCAGGGCCATTTTTGTTATTACAACAAAGAAAACCAAGAAAATAACTTGACCACGGTGAAAGAATTAATATTAGAGAGTTAATATTACAAATAAGAATCTACTTTACAAAATAAAAGGTTGAAACAAGAAGCCTTCAAACACGTGGTCTATCACAAAGAGAAATTTTACAATTTAGACAAATATATAATGTGATTTTCGCCACAATAAAAACCAAATACAGAATTAAACTGAATTTACAATAAAAGGTATTAAAAGACAAGAAACTTGGAAAATCCTACAAACAACACTAAACACGCACTCACCAAAAACGGGGGGTCCTTTGAAAGTGATGAAAAAGAAAGTCATGCTCAAGCCGGGGAGTTTTATACCCTCGAGCCGGTATATTTTTTTTTTAAAGTTGACAGTGGTAGCGGTCAAAGGACGCGATTTAAAAGTCACCAACAATTAAAAAAAAAAAAGTTAAGTTAAAAAAATATAATTATCTTTAGGTAGATGTAATTTAAAACAATACTTTTTATTTAATTATGAAATAGTTAATAAAAAAAGGAAAACATCTGGTAAAAATAACAGATATCCCAACAAGGAGTTATAATAGTTGCATCATTACCCCAAAGATGACGCTACTAACCTCATTCCGAGTTATAAATTATCGATAAGCGACGCAATCTATTAGGCGTAAAGGTTCTAAAGAGGCCTAATAGATGTCGCTACGCGACAAGGGTACCTATTAGGGTAGGGATGGGAAGGAAAGGGAATAGGGGAGGGTAGGGAAGGGAATAGGGTAGGGGATTGGGTATCCGGTAAACTCACTCACTCGGCGAAACACAACGCAAGCGCTGTTTCACGCAGATTTTCTGTGAGAACGTGGTATTTCTCCGGTCGAGCCGGCCCATTCGTGCCGAAGCATGGCTCTCCCACGTATGCTATTCAACCAAATATAATCAGTCAACTCTCCAAAAACGTATACGTTAAAATTTATAACATGTACGTCTGTGTACAAGTACTGCAGCTGTTTGGATAGAATTCGTCCATGTTTGTATTACCTACTACGCTTGGGAGTTTTCTAAACGGCCGTTCCATCAATGCACACCATAATGAATGATCTACAATTTTGTAATCGAACTGCTGATTTAGTGTCGAGTAGTGACGGATCAAACGTGATATCTATTCATAATTCGATGGCGGCCATGACACCAACCGCGCCTTGGCGGGAATTTATTGTTCGCGAATCGCGTCTAATCCGACTTTCAGTGTCGGATCTCAAGTTTGTATTAATCTACTGTGGTAACATTTCTTCGGGTCCAAATCTGCTGAGGTTCAGGCACTCACATGTTCTCCCTCGCTGATTTCATCTCGCTCACACCTCTCAAGCCTCTCAAACCTCTCAAGATCTTCCCTCTCAGTTTTTATCTCTTTCACACTGTGTTATATCTTCCCTCTCAATTTTTGTCTCTTTCATATGTGTCATATTTTGTCTCTATCTTTGTGTATTATATTGTCTCACTCTAACTTATCAAATTTTGTACATATAGCGGTAAGATTTGTAAATAAATCACTCACTTCTGAACCTACAGTCGAGTATCATTTATCTCCTGTACCAGACTCTTACACCGCCATAAGAGTTAAGATGTAATGCTTTTACTTATTAACCAACTGCAATAGATGGATCATGGAGGGAACATGTTCTTCTAGTGTATGTTACATGTTCTTCGACGTACACTAAACTCTAAACGGAAGAAAGCCTAGGCTTGAAGGATTTGAGTTCATAAGGCATCATAAAATTCGTCTAGGACCTAGGTGATAGGTCATGGGTTATTGTATTAGGAAGGATATTAGGATTTTTTGAAATTAATAGTCTTACATGGAACCGAGTTTCGAATTACAATTAACCCCAGTTTCACTTATATCTATTACTTAACGAATTGTTATCCGCTATTTGTTGTTAATGTACACATTTATTATTGACAAGTAGTATCGTTTTCGGCCTTAATTACTGTCATAATAATATTTGGTTTTATGTTGCATAATAACGTAATAAAAGGGCTATTATTAGAGATCCGTGGTGCAGAACTTTAGGTGCATTTTTAAGCATTTATCTGCACAATAATCTTATTGATTCTAATGATCTCTGTGAAAAGATATTTTAACTCAAATCTTAAAGTAAACAAGCAACAAAATATCTTTTTAATCGTGCAACTTATTGAATTTATGTTTTGATACCACCCGAATTTTTTTCTATTATTATTTTTAGCCCGATCTACACAAACGCAAAATACGCTAATAATAATTAAGTTACAATGAAAATCAATACACCGGCACATTTGGACCGATTTTAAACTTTTTATTTACCACGGAATTATACGCAAGATACTTACTAAACCTCATTAGATAATTTCGCGCCTGCCGAACGACCGGAACCCTATTGAAAGAAGTTTATTTCTAACTTGGCGAAGTTTCCAATACTGTAACGTCTTATTCAATGCAGATCGCACTCAGTTTTAATTATGTCTTGTCTCACTGTAGCTGCGTTTTGGTAAGTACCTTTTTAATTCAATGACAAGCGAATAAAAAAAAAGTGTAACTACACATTTAAAATAGTGTTTTTTAGTAATAGTATGGTTTTAAACATTGTCTTTATTGTTTTTTAATGAAATATTATTCTCGACCACTGGTTTACAGAAGCTTTGACACCGAGGTTGAAAATTCACTGCTTTAGAACAATAATAATAATAATCATTATGTGAAACTCTCAAGCATAATAATATGTGTTCTTGGCCTTAAAATAACCTTTACATAAGAGAGAGCATTTCAGAAAACACTGTTGTTTTTTTTTTTTTGATAGCCTTTGTTTTAACTTCCATCTTCTATTTCTGGGTTTGCAGGGTTCTAGTTTGACTCTTACTCTCAACGCTCGACTTACTCTTTAACAGTGAAGAGCTCCTATAATGGGGGTTACAGAGTAAGTTATAGAGCAGTGTTTTTCAAACTTATTTATAACGCGACATGACAAAATATTTCACGATCACGCATTGGCTTTTTTACCATGTATACATATTTTTGAAGATTTCCTTCTGTTAAATCGCATTTATAATCTTTATTTTTTTACTACAATAGTCCTTTTTAACTTTTGGCGACCCCCCTACAGAAGCTTCGCGACATCCCCTGGGAGTCGCGGCCCACAGTTTGAAAAGCACTGTTATAGAGTATAGTGGGAGAATCTACGTTATCATACTCTGAATATTGCGCAGCGCACTCGTGGCTACAGCCTGCTCCTCCCGGCTGGAGTTCCCCCCGGGGTTCCAGTTCGGGGCCGCCACCTCCTCCTACCAGATCGAGGGGGGCTGGGATGCTGATGGTAAGAGTTACAAACGCCAATATTTCGTATGGATACTATGGTACTGTAATTTGTTTGGATGGACGGATGAATATTTTTGCATATTTTTTTTTATTGCATAATTGTCCGGAAAAATACGGAAGTATTTTGACTCAATGTAGTAGGTACGTATGTAAAGAGTTTAGGATCTAGATTCACATGCATACTATTTCTTATCCCTAAAAATAGTCTGTGAGGTACTGCACGTATGTGCGCGAAAGGTGCCACGTGAAAAAGCTAGTTACTGAAAACTGAATCAGATATAAAAATCTTATCTTATATTATATTTTATATAAAAAGATTAAACGAGCAATTATTGTATATTATATATATATATATATATATATATATATATATATATATATATATATATATATATATATATATATATATATATGTATATATACATAAACCTTCCTGCCAAATGTTGATATATATTGATCCTTGTGAAAAATAAAAATACACGTATTTTTTCTTTTATACTCACTCAGTACTAAAATGTTGAGGAGGAATACAATGGAGGGGAAGCGTCCTCATAGGTGGAAAAAAGTTAAATAATCTCCGATATGCTGATGACACTACTCTCTTGGCTGCAAATGAAGTCGAGATGCAAGAATTGTTGGAGAGAATGGAGCAAATCAGCAATACCCTGGGCCTCTCAATTAACAAAGGGACAACCAAAATAATGGTCATAGATAGAGAAAACACACTACCATTGACTGGCGCTCTAAAACTAGGAGTGGTTGGCGAATTCGTATACCTTGTGTCCACTATCACGAACAATGGCTCCTGCGAACCAGACATACGTAGGAGAATTGGGATGGCTAAGAGTGCCATGTCTCAAATGCATAAAACCTGGTGTGACAGAAAGATTTCGCTAAAAAACAAGATGAAACTTGTGCACACGCTCATATTTTCCATCTTTCTTTATGGATCCGAGACATGGACTCTGAAGTCTGCAGACCGCAGACGTATCGACGCCTTCGAGATGTGTTGCTGGAGAAAAATGCTCCGAATCCCATGGATTGCATTCAGAACCAACGCATCCTTACTAGCTCAACTTAACATAAAAACAAGGCTCTCTACCATCTGCCTCAAACGCATTTTAGAATATTTCGGACACATAGCCAGAAAAAAAAGAGACAATCTTGAAAAACTCATTGTAACTGGCAAGATTGAGGGAAAAAGACCACGAGGTCGCAGTCCCATGCGTTGGCTGATCAAATCCGCACCGCACTTGAGTCCACCGTCTACGACGCTCTTTGAGTGACGGAGGATAGGAACAGCTGGCGTAAGACCATTAGAAGGAAGGTTATGGAAGGGGGAGGTCACGATCCTCAGACATGAGGAACACGACTGGAGGAGGAGGAGGATGTGTCCCTTATATAGAGTTCACTGTAAAAGGAGCAGCGCTGAAAGACCGTTTTTTTTATTTGATTGATTGATTTGAATGGACAAGCGCCCTGGCGTAAAGAGTTTCCCCATACGAAAATGAAAAAAAAAAATTTTTCAGGGCTATTACTTTTACAGTAAACTCTATAGACGGAACTCATGCACAGTACACACCCTAAAGTATTATCACTTAGTTTTGTTATACCCTGTATACGTCTAATATTATGAAGGTGAAGTGTTTGTGTGTTTGAAAGTGCTAATCTCAGGAACTACTTGTTCGATTTGAAAAATTATTTTTGTGTTGGATAGCCCATTTATCGAGGAAGGCTTAAAGCTAATAAATAATGCCGTTTTTTATATTTTCCTGAATATTCATGCTATAATTGAATTTACGTTTAGTTGAAAATACGAACATAAAATGCCTAATATCTCGGCTCCGATATAGTTTAGCTATATGTCCCCCATAATAAAGTTTACTCCTCTTGATATATTCTTTCATAATATGCCGGTTTGGTGAGTGGCCGCGGGACTTGAAAATGACGCCGATATTACCCAAACCCCTTTATTCTTTCTTATTTATGAGATAATAATTACAAGTAGTAAGTAAATAATTAGTTGGTAATTATTTTTCGGTAAAATATGTATAACCACATAATATAATATTTTTTAATAACCAAAACAAGTTGCTTGTTATTTCTTAATTACCAAAACAAACTTTTTATTACAATTACTAAAAATTTGTTAATGCTTATTAGTGATGTAACGAATGTTGGATTTTTCACATTCGCGAATGCGAATGCGATTGCGAATTATATTTATCTTCAACATTCGCGAATGCGAATGCGAATATTTTAAAATTTCAAAAAAAGCGCGCGTAAAATGTTTGACAGGTTTGACGTTTCGTGTCGGCCATGTTTAAATTGAACATAGCCGAGCCGATATTGGTTAATTGAATGAATTTAGTCACAGAAAGTTCATTCTAAAAGTTTTGTTTTGAGGTTAGTTTTATGTTATTTTTCAAATTGAACTGATATTTAAGGGACAAAGTGGCATAAGAACATGAGTAAAGCAACGATGTCAATACTAGGTTTTAACAAGGTTATAATAATTCTATGGAGTAAAGCACACATCAGCGAAATTTGGACTTATTTAAGAATGTGTGATACTGAAAATGTTATTTGCAAGTTGTGTGATATAAAGTACTCGCGCAAAGGCAGGACCACTAATGCTATGAGAAATCACCGTCGTTCATTATAAATATATTTAATTCCTCAGATATATTATAAAGTGGATAGAAAAAAATATTTTTTACAAAACTTTTACCTGATTTCGGGTCTCTACACAATATTACAATATTATGAAGTACGACATTGCATTGCAAATATATATATTTTTTTATATGAGATTTAAATATCTTTGCGAATTGCGATGCGTCGCAGTTTTGTAAGCGAGCTCTTCATCTCATATACTTACAATTAGTGTTGCCAGGTGTCCCGATTTGCGCGGGACGTCCCGATTTTCAAGGGTCTGGGGACGCGTCCCGATTTATACCTAATCGGGACGCCAAATGTCCCGATAAATCAAAAAGTGAAAAAGAAAACCATAAAAAAAAATTTAAGTAGGTAGGTGCGTAGTTTTTAATTTTTTACTCATCACATCACTATTTCAAATTCAAAATGGCATCAGCTTCACGTCACTTCGCATTGCATGAACGAGAGAGCGTAATGTAATGGATAAGAGTGAGAGAGTTGAGACGTGTGTATGCATTGCGAACGTCACTCAATCAATCGGTCAATTCGTCGGTTATTCGGCAATCTGCATTCTTCCATTTCGTTCACGTTTTGAAGTGCTTTTGTGCCTTTTGTGTGTCTTTAGATTAGAATATTATAAAATAGTAAATAAAAAAATTGGACAACGATTAATTATAGGTATATTATATTAGGGAGATTTTTTCCAGCCAGGTAAGAACTACTTAAGTGAACGTTTACGCAACGCAATTATCTCGCATTTTGTTATTCTTAAGTATATAATACGCGTTTAGGGACTTTAGGTTATGTTTTCGTTGTTGGTTTGTTTTTGTTGTTGGAGTTGGTTTTTGTTTTTTTTTTGACATAAATGTGAGTGCGAATGGCGTAAAAAATCTTTATGTCGGCTGTACACTCTCGCCGAGAGCTCTCGGGCGAGAGTCTCGTGCGAGAGCCCCTTGCCCGAGTGCGATCATGTACATTCTCGCTTAGTTCAATCGCAGTTATGAACTCAGAGAAGATGGACCATTATTTTTCTAAAAATGGCGAAAAAGTATCTACGATCAATGATCACCATTCACCATTGCATCGAAAGATATCATTGTAATCCAAAGATCTATAATAATATTTAGTTTTATTTCTCACAGTTAATGACTTATAATGACGTGTATTATTGTTATTTTTCTGTTCTGCACTGTCTAGCGGCGCGACTAGTAGTGAAAAAAGCGAGAGTGTACAGTAATGCGCTCGCTTTCCTCGCGAGACCCTTTGTCTCGGGCGCAAAATACCGACACCGGACCGAGAGGGTCCGAGACAGGCGAGACGAGGCGAGCGCACCCATTTACACTCTCGCACTCGGGCCGCCTCGCTGTGTCTCGGCGAGAGTGTACAGCCGGCATTAAAATTACTATGTTTTCGTTGTTGGTTTGTTTTTGTTGTTGGAGTTGGTTTCAGCTTTTGTTTTTTTGACACAAATGTGAGTACGAGTGGCGTAAACATAGTAATTTTAAATATTTTTTACTTGATAAACTCAGTAATCTACGCAAGGGGAAAGAGACAGAGTAAAATAAATTTACGCATGGGTGTGTGTGTGTGTGTGTGTGTTTTTTTTTTTATAATAGGGTTTCACATTTCAAATTTTATAAATATGCATTAAAAAAACAAGGCCATTTTAAAGGCGGCAAAATCCAATGAAAAATATAATTTTAATAAAAAATAATATAAATACTTTAAGTACACTTTAAATACGACTTTATTTTTTAATTTTCACTAGTACAGCAAGCAAGACTGACTACTTGTTTTAGAATAAAGACATATTTGATATAGATAATATAAAACTAAACTTGCACTATTAATATAGAATGCAATAAATTAAACCCTAATTTAAAAACACCCTGTTTTTTTGTTTGTCCCGATCTGCAACCCTAAATCCCGATTTTCTTGACCTCATGTACCGACGGAAAACAAATCGGACCTGGCAACACTACTTACAATTCACATTTTGAAAATTTACAGGACGAAGGTTATTCATTAACCAGGGTAATTTAATAATGCACATCGTTTGGAGTGTTTAGCTCCTTAATATACGTGTTGTGTCTAATTTTCTTACACTTTTTATGAGTTTGTTACGCCGGTTCTTCTCGCCGGGTTGGTTCCCGGAAAAAAGATTTGATTCAAATTTACTCAAAAATGAAACAATTCTTGTTTTATTTATTGATTGTGTGTGTATACTTCAACCATACTGATTTAACCAAATTTCAACCTGCTGACCGCCGGAATTCGATATGAAGAGGGTACTAGATGATGATATGTGTATAGCCAGGTCACTGAATAATATAGACATTCATAGATTGCCTTATCTCTTTTTTAACCGACTTCCAAAAAACGAGGAGGTTATATGTTCGGCTGTGGATATATATTTTTTTTATTACTCCGCCGTTTGTGAACCGATTTTCGAAATTTTTGTTTTGTTGTATTAGGTTTCACTTCAATTTGGTACCATATTCACAAAAGTGGTGATCTGATGATGGGATCCAGGAGTAATCGAAGGGACTCCTCGAAATTTATATGGAAACATATGGTGATTTTGGTTTTATGTGAACTGTACTAAGAATATGCTACCAAAAAGTCAAATATTGGGTCAAGGTATACCATGGTTTCGAAGATGCTGAGAGAACTACTGACTCTTTATAGATACACATTTGGGAGTTTCGGCGTTGTTTTAAGAACAGAAAGCATATGCTACCATGCAATTCAAATTCATCATCATCATCATCGTCATCATCATCATTACCACGTCGTGTTAAGGTCACCAATGTCTCATGGCACAAAATAGATAATAGTACAAGGCATAGGTATGGATACAATAATAATAATTATATACATAACAACACCAATTATAGGCTGTTTAATATAGGCATTCCGCGCTGCAAGCATTTATCAGCACGTGTTCACTTAGATTTTTTAAAATGTATTGTTTAAATGTATCTACCTGATATTTGGGCCTTGGGGTATGCCGTATGATTCTTAACAGTCTTAACAAATTGTAATAAGATACGTAGAATATACGCAGTACCACCGACGACCACTTACAAATTCGCGGACTATGACGGAGGTCAACTTAATAACAATTATACGAGATCAATTACCACTCAATATTATGATTTATGTTGTCAATTCAATGCTCACTGCTCACACCAAGCGGCAAGCTCACTGTTGAGTTGTCAGTTGCTTACAAACTTTCAACAACACGACAGAAATCTATTACAAGTTACAACTACCTATATAAAACTAATACGTACAAGCGATAGCGCGACACAGGAGCGCCTCAGTGACATCTAGTGAAGACAATATGAAACTATTTTTTATACAATTTGAATTGGCACTAATAGTCTACCTACTAGGTAACTAAAAAGAGTGAAATTATTATTTTTAACAAAAAATTAAAACCGACTTCCAAGGTAAAAACAATATTAATAGCATCCTTATAATATAAACTAAAAAGTATTAAATAATTTTTCCTATCTAATATGTAGTACCTTTTCCCAAATTCGGCTAAACCTTAACTATTTCTGTACTCAATCTTCATAATTTTGAAGTCGGTGCCAGAAACCTGTCAAAGAAATAAAGATTCAGCTATATCTGGTACCTACTTCAAAATGATGAAGATTGAGTACATAAATAGTTGAGGTTTAGCCGAATTCGGGAAAAGGCACTACATATTAGATAGGAAAAATTATTTAATACTTTTTAGTATAAGGATGCTATTAATATTGTTTTTACCTTGGAAGTCGGTTTTAATTTTTTGTTAAAAATAATTACTGACACGCAAAATATAGCGTTCCTATCTCACCTGTCGAAACGTGATACTCGTGCGCGATTGAAAGAGAAAAATACCTATCTCTCTCATTCTCCCCAGGCAAAGGGCCTAACATATGGGATCGGATGTTCCACTCGGTGGCCAACAGCGGCTACGCCAACCAGACGGGTGACGTGGCGGCCGATTCCTACCACCAGTGGCGGCAGGATGTTAAGGCGGCTGCTGATATGGGACTTGATTTCTACAGGTACTGTGGTGGTATTGAGTGTACGAGCAACGGAAAGAAAATATTATAACCTCAAGCTCGATTGAAATGCGTCCGCGAAACGGTTTGGAAAGTCTGCCAGCCAATGGAACTTCGGTAAATATTCCGTATCGCGCCACTAGCGATTTTGAGGCCGTTTTTTTTACAGTCGTGTTACAATCTGTAAACATCAGAACTAGTATTGTTATGATGGCGCATGACTATTTCTGGCAAAAGAAAGTCCCCTTTAGGGAGGGCGCAGCCCCCCGCCAAAACAAAAACAAACACAATCCAGAAAGTCCAAAAGTAGGTTAGGTTAGGTATGAACGTAGACCAAAACACCCAGAAATAGGAGCCCCGCCGACTTTCTTTTGTAGTAGATTGTCAATAGGGGGTTGTATTTTTTTCCGATAGTGCCCCGTTTCCTTCGGCCAACCTCTAGTGTAGGAAATAAAGTTTTGATTTTAATGGCTTACTTAAAATGCATAGCGAAGTCTTGTGTCGTTGCAACGTAAAATGACTCATGTTTAATTTCTATCTGCTCAATTTATATCTAGACTAGAACTTTAGCTAAAGTACGATAAGGCTTTAAATGAACGTGGGCGGGAGCGCTGCTGGTAAAGGGGAACTGTCAAAATGACGTTTTGTAAGATGGCAGCGTTAGTACCTTTTTTGCCACGTTCATTTAAAGCCTTGTCGAGCTGTATTCAACAGCGCTGTTGATTGGTTTCTATAGATTCTCAATATCCTGGGCCCGTATATTGCCGACCGGCCGCACGAACGTGGTGAACCCCGCCGGTGTGCGGTACTACAGCGAGCTGATTAACGCGCTGCTGGCAGCGGGAGTCAAGCCGATCGTGACGCTCTATCACTTCGAGCTGCCAGTGACTATACAGGATCTTGGTGAGTATGGAGGGTAGGTACACCAGAATGTAATGATTGTAAAGCTCTGTAGTGAGCTGATAGATGTGCTGTTGGTAGCGTTGGTAGCGGGAGTCAAGCCGATCGTGACGCTCTATCACTTCGAGCTGCCAGTGACTATACAGGATTTTGGTGAGTATGGAGGGTAGGTACATCAGAATGTAATGATTGTAAAGCTCTGTAGTGAGCTGATAGATGTGCTGTTGGTAGCGTTGGTAGCGGGAGTCAAGCCGATCGTGACGCTCTATCACTTCGAGCTGCCAGTGACTATACAGGATCTTGGTGAGTATAGAGGGTACACCAGAATGTAATGATTGTAAAGCTCTGTAGTGAGCTGATAGATGCGCTGCTGGCAGCGGGAGTCAAGCCGGTCGTGAAGTTGTGCCACTTCGAGCTACCAGCGACTATACAGGATGTTGGTGAGTATAGAAGCTGCCTGCGTCTATACAGGATCTTAGCTGGCTGCGTATAGACCTGTATACCGTATAGGCAGGTTCTTGATGAGTATTTAGGGAACGCGAAAATGTAAGGATTCTTGTCTGTAGCAGGTTACTGCTGGCGACAAATGTAAGGCCGATTGTGACGATATATCACTTTGAGCTGCCAGCGCCTATATAGGACCTGGTGAGTATAGAAGAATACGAGAATGTAAGGATTAGAAAAGATCTGTAAAAAGCAATATTTTACAGTCGGGGCAATTTAATAGGCCACATTTGACATCTGTCAGATTAATCTCCATAGTGAGGTGAGCTGCGTAAAAATATCGACCAAAACGAATAAATCGATATGGACTTAAAATAAAATATTTGAATTTTATACGTTTGAAACAAACTCCTGTCCCATTATTGCTTTTTCTTTTGCAAATTCAAGGAGCAAAATAAGACAAGTACATAATTTACAAAAAAAAAATGCATTTATTCGCTTGAATTATAAAAACTGTTAAATGTAGTAGTATCATTATTCATTTCACATAAAGTGTTACTTTTCACAACGTGGTTATTAATTTATGGGGATATTTCGTTACAAGTAATCAATGCATCGATACTATTTTTTCGCTTTCGATTTTTAGGGTAACTTCCCTAGAGTTTAAAAAGAAAGAAGGTCAGCTGACGTAACATTGTAACGACGTGCAATTATTAAGATCAGAATTTGTATATTACGTTTAGAATTGTTTATCAGTAAAAGCAAATCGTTAAATAATTCGTATCGGTCATATTTACAATAAATATGTAATCGTAATTGAAAAAAGTTAATCAATAGTGCAGTTATAACAAAACGAAAATATTTTTTTTTATGTACGTCGCTATAAGGTTACCAGGTACAATTTTGATGAACTGTCAAATGTGGCCTATTAAAATGTCCCGACTATAGTATCGTTGCTGATATATTTAACAAGTCTAATGTCCGCACTCAAAGACATCGAATGATGATTAAACTTCAATTAATGAAGAGTTTGTCAGATAATGTACAGAGGTTATGCCAGAATCTTAATTTAATTACACTTAAGCACTTAAGTACACTGATCTTATAATGGAGGTCAGTGCTTAAGTAGGTCTACCAGAATCTGATGGCAATTTTTGACAGCAGATTTTTAAAAAAATATCCTTGATCATTGGATAAATTTTTATATTTGCATGTTTAACATACATAATCAGCCGTTATAAGAAAAAAAAAGATCAATATGTTTTATTCCAATCACCCCGGTATTGCTAGAGTCAATTTACTTTCTCACTTTTTGCCATCAGATTCTGGTAGACCTATAATTTATATTCGTCTCTGAGTGCGGCAGTTAGGGTGCGTTCGTCGTATATTATATTATACCAAGTAGTGAATTAGTGATAACAAAACGTGACGACTTGTGGAAAGTTCCACAGCTATGTATAGCTTCAAAGTACGTTATACACAAGTGAAACTTCGAGCATAAAGTTATAGTGTCCAATAAAAATAAATGAAACAAAGTGAACCGTTATTAACGTGGCGAAAATTGAGTTTGCGGCCCCGAGCAAAATTTTTTACAGCAACAAAAACTTTAGCAATTTGTCGATTTCTATGGTAGTAACACGTTCTCAATTAAATATCGTTCGTTATTAATGCATTTTCAGATAACAATTATTGACTTATTCTAGTTTTGAATAAATAGAATACCCGCGGAATTAGTTGTCGGTAGCATGCTGCGACTAATTACCAACATTGTGATTTTATAAAAAATATTACCATAATCATCATTGCGTTATTTTACTATAATTATTATGCAAGATTGACTTTGTATACTTGCTCGAAATGAGGACATTCTGGGAGTATCTTTTAAATACTTACCTATCTGCGGTTTAAGTGTAGAGAGCTGATACTTTAACATCAATAATGTAAGTTTGGCTTACGTGAACCAGTCTTTCCTTATTGGATCAAATAATAATAATTAACTAATGTAACAACTTATAACGTGCCATTTTTCAGGTGGGTGGACCAATCCGCTGATCGTAGACTTGTTCGGTGAGTACGCGAGGCTGGTGTACTCCCTGTACGCGGACCGCGTGGACACCTGGATCACCATTAACGAGGGCATCGTCATCTGCGATCTCACCTACAACTTCGGCCAGTTCGCCCCTCAGATCAAGGAGCCGACCTTCGCGCCGTTTCTCTGCAACAAGCACGTGATGCTCGCGCACGCGAAAGCCTATAGAATATACGATCAAGAGTTTAGGGCGAAATGTGGCGGTGAGTTTTATTCTCCAGCTACAATAGATATACTCGTATTATACTTAATAGCTATCTTCATACTAGAATGCTTGAATAGTCAGCAAGTTGTCAAGATGAAAGACATGCTTTCGCATTTTCCTGATAAACCCGCAACGTGCGAACTTTAATAAAGGTTTAAGCAGCGATTGATAATCTCGAGGTTTATTTTCAGGCAAAGTATCAATAGCAAACAATCTGCTTTGGGTGGAACCAGTGACCCCGGATGACTTGGAGTTAGCCGAACTCGGGAGGCAGCATTCGGTAGGTTTTAAGAGAGCAGTTGATTCAAACGCAGATAGCGGTCTCTAGTTATTTGGTCGGGTTTGTACAAGTTAATGTTAGTCCTTGATCTGACAACTAGACATATTATAGTAACCTGCCCCCCTAGACAAGTGGCAAAACGCTAACGCTACAAAATGTACGCGATTTGACATAAGTCATCGCTTCGCTAACGAATACTAATGTCAAATCGCGTACATTTTGTAGCGTAAGCGTTTTGCCACGTACTTGTCTAGGAGGCCTGACTAATTAATATTATTGCTATCTGTTTCTGAGTCAACGTCACTTTTTAAACAATACTAGATGACGCCCGCGATCCTGTTGCGCCAAAATTTTTTTATCTCGCGGGAACCGTAAATTTTTCTGGGATAAAAAGTGTCCTATGTACTTTTTGGGACTAAATGTAACTCCGTACCAAATTTCACCAAAATTGGTACAGCAGTTTGGGCGTGAACAGGTAACAGATAGACAGAACCACTATCGCATTTATATTATTATATAGTATAAATATGGATTTAACGTTTCTAAGCAAAACAAACCTTTTTCTTTTGTAGATCGGACGATTCTCGCATCCGATATTCTCCAAGGAGGGTGGCTGGCCGCCGACCACAGAGAAGCTGATGAGGACGGTGAGCAGGCGAGAGGGCTATACCCAGTCACGGCTACCAGCCTTTACCGAGGAGGAGAAAAAGTTTGTCCAAGGTACGTTGCGTGTATATCATACGTTTCTGTTTACTTTGCTCGACCATTATTTTACCGTACTTACCCTTTAACATTATTTGCCTAGTTACCCTTACCATTATTTGTCTTATTACCGTACTTACCCTTTTTTTCTTCGTTGATTTGACTTAATCACATTAAAATATGTAAGTAACGAAAGATAAGAATATAATAATTAATGAGGCATGTAACAGTTAATTATAGTTTTTATCGGTCGTTCCTATCCTTTTCAGAGCTGTGTGTGTGTCTGTTAGAGAAACTGATTTTACCCCCCCCCCTCTCCATAAAAATATTCCAAGAAAACAATACAGGAATTAAAAATAAATTTATTTATTAAGTATATTAGTGTGAATCTCGCTTCCCGCTTGACCGAGATTTTATGAACGCGAGAGATCGTCATGCGTCGTACCTACCTACTATTATTTTATTACGGCCATTCTCCGGTTTGGCATTATTTGCCTCATTACCGTAACCATTTTTTTCTTCGTCGATTTGACTTAGACACATTGAAATATTAAAGAAATGAAAGATACGAACACAATAATAAATGTGGCGTGAAACAGTTAAAGTTTTTTGGATAATGAGACTTAAAAATTTATGGGTACGGTAATTAGACAAATGTAGTGGTTTACGTAACGATACAACGACACAATTGACAAAAATTAGCTTAGGCCAACGTAAATAGGCCAAATTATGTAACATAAACATAATATACATAATAAAAATCTAATTTAAACATAATTGAAAAGTAACGATTACGGTAATTAGACAAGCTTGTAACCAAAGCTACGGTAATTAGATACTAATGTGCTTTATTGGCGGCACACTAATATTAACGACGTGGGACCGCTGATGGGCCATGGCACACACTAAGGAGAAGCAACCCGTGCACTTGTAATCTGCCAAATCCTGATATTTTTGGATGGGCATCCAAAAACAGCAGGTGTTACGGCAATTAGGACTTTTGATCGGACAAGTCATTATTTCATGATAACTATTTATAGGCTGGGCCTATTGAGTCGATATTTTGCAATGCGATAACCATTGTTTATAGGCGTTTAAAACCATGAATATATTTAATTAAATAGGTACGTTATAAAAATTACAAGCAAGTTTCGAGATCAAGTTGGCGTAGGGACACGTTACGGTAGTTAGAAAAACATGGTTTTTGAACACGACTTCAATTAATTTAGTCTGAATTACTTAAATTAGACGCCTGTGTTTAAGTTTGTAGCTAGATACTGATGCTATCTACCGTTTAAAAATATTACATACTTGAATAAGATAATATTACAGAATACTTGAATAAGATAATATTACAGAGTATACAAGCCCGGGACACGTAAAATTTGCTCTCCTGAGAATGGTCGATTAATATTATATATTTTTTCTGCCTATTCATCTATTTTAGGTACCACCTCTGTTACCCCTATAGAATAGCTGTTCTACCCCCTGGTTCGGAACCACTGGCCTAGATATAATCAACATACAATCTAATTAAAAAATCAAGTAGTAAATTAAGATTAAGTTATTAGATAACTTTGTAACCAAAGCTACGGTAATTAAATACTAATATAAATACTCACGTGCTTCATCGGCGGCACACTAACATAAACGACGTAGGAAGACGGCCCATCGGCCGTGGCACACGCTAAGGATAAAAGACCCGCGCACTTCTAATGTGTCAAATCCTGTTATTTTGAGGTGTGCGCCCGAAAACAGCATGCGTTATGGTAATTAGAACTTTTGATGAGACATACGATTTATTTGAGTCGATATTTTGCAATGCGATAACCAATACTTTTTAGTGTTTAGAAAAATTACAAGCATGTTTCGAGATCAAGTTGGCGTGGGGACACGTTACGGTAATTAGAAAAACACAGTTTTTGGACACGAGTTAAATTAATTTGGTCTGAATTACTTAAATTCAGTATGTGTTTAAGTTTGTAGCTAGACACGTATTGCTACCTACCGGTAAAAAATATTGCATACTTGAATAACATAATATTACAGAGTATACAACCCCGGGACACGTAAATTTTGCTCTCCGGAGAATGACCGTAACTCCGACCGACTCAACCACGACGTAACTCTTTTCGAAATCGTCATATTATCTCATAATCGTCATAGAAATACCCACAACCGAACATACCACCTCTTCCTCCGCCTTTTTGGAACTCGTCCAAAGAACTTACAAAAAAGATAGCCAAAACCCATTAGCAAATAATTTTTACTGTACTTAACTTATGCCCATGTAGAGGACGCCTTAGCTAAAATCTATGTGTGGACACTGGACATGTCGTGTGGCCGGCGGCTGTGGTCAGCCACAGAGCTGGCGCAGTGCTGCGTGCCAACCTTCAACCGAATGTGGACCATTAAAATACATTACTAATGAGATTTCCGGGGTTCTGTTTTGAGTTGTGAAGTTATATCACGAATTCGTATGAGTGGCTAAAATTTTCAGGTCGTTACCCAAACCTGTTAAAACTACATGTTGCTCTGAAAGTATGGGGATCTCAAAATTCCTACATAAGATTTTATAAAGATTTTAAGTCAAGTGTTTAAGCAAGAGGTAACAGACAGACAGAAACACTTTTCCAATTAAAATTTTTGTTATTAGTAAACATAACTTGACTGAAAACGCAAATGTACCCAAACAAATAACCACTATTGGCTAAATTCTATCTTATCTTAAACTTCTGTTGTTTTTTGTACCAAACTTGGGTTTTGAATATAATGCTTCAACCAAACTTCGCCAAAGGTTGCTCGGTGAAAACTACGAGGTGCAGGGAAACATTTGCTAGCAAAGTTGGAGGGATAGAGTTGGAAATCAATATCCTAGCCATACAACTTGAACTAAGCACAGGCTTTCAACCAGCTTTGTGAGGCAGAGATGAATCTCTTAATTTAAATTTCACTCGCTTTATATGCAGAAAATATCATAGGATACACTTTAAGAATTTCTAAATACTAAATACAATATACAGTACTGTGAATGTCGATTTTTCATCAATTATTATATTGCCCCTAATATTGCCCCTTACGACTCTCCCTATGAATGCTTAAATCTTTAAAATTACATGACTTTGGTGTAGTTTTCTTTAACAATAGTAGAGGAAATGATTGAAAGTAACTTTCAAAGATTGAGATTCCTGAATACTGTATCTTAGATTCAGGTACGACCACTGAATTTAGTTTCCCGTATATAGGCCATCCTGAATTTAGGATCTGAATTTAAATTACTCGACTTAAACGATCCTGAATTTAGATCAGAGGTTCCCAAACTACTTTGTTTCGTAGACCGCTTTCAAAATTTACGTAGGTATATCCAGTGGACCCTATGGAGCATCTCTTATATTTTTTTGTTTGTTCGCGAAAATCTTCCTTATTTATAACAATTTTAAAATGTTTTTTAATGGTAATTTTATTGTCTAGGCACAGCGGACTTCTTCTCCCTGAACCACTACACCACCAACATGATCAGGCCGATGCGCGCGGGGGAATCCCCGGGCACGTGGTTCATCAACGGTTCGGCGGAGCTCGGCGCCGTGCTGGAACATCCGCCAGGCTCTACGTATGGCGCATTGGATATTTTGCCGGTCAGTATGTAAAGCTACATGCCAAGGTATAGGACTGCGTTGCGGCGTCGCGCGTCGGTGTCGCAAAAACAACCTTTGCACAGCAATATACAGTTTTACGATGCGGCGTAAAGTATCCCGCAAACGATCAAATTTGTTTGACAAACATGTTTGATGTAATTTACTTTTGGAGTTTACTCCTTAAGAATCGATTTTCATATATAAGGCGCCCGGTATGAGAAAAATCCGAGGGGTAAAACCTACTAACAATTAGTAACGAAATCGTGTCACGTTTTTGGGGCGCACCTTTAGTGCGCAACTTTCTAATTTGGCTGTGAGTGTATTAAGACCATAAAGGTAATATACATATCGGAATATTATATTATATTATTTTATAATTTTATTATTATATAATTATATTATAATATAAGTATATAATTATATTTTTATATATATATTTTGGAGTTTACTCCTTAAGAATCGATTTTCATATATAAGGTGCCCGGTATGAGAAAAATGCGAAGGGTAAAACCTAGTAACAAGTAACGAAAAAACGTGTCACGTTTTTGGTGCGCACCTTTAGTGCCCACCTTTAGTGCGCAACTTTCTAATTTGTTTTAACAAGATTTGAATGCACAATCCTTTAAAGTTTAAAGAGTGGGTATTCCCGGGTAAATACATATAGATACACATATAGATACATATAGAATGTACACATTATTCAGATAAAAAGTAGTAGAGTAGTAGATTAGTTCAAATTCGGGGAGGGGGTAGCCGAGGTGTTGCCTTTGATGTTAGAAGAAACCCCGTTTCTCTAGGCCTATTGGAAGCGGAGTTATGGCCGCTTTTGTTCGATGTTTGACAGTTGCCGAGCTGTCAATGTCAAAGTTTGAGTGCTTATAACTTGGCAACTGTTTGTCCTGGATGTTCTTCGGCTTGTTCTTCCTGGATTTTTGTTATAAATGTCAATAATTAATATTGTTATTGTGAAGTTATAATTTTTATCATTATACTGGCTAAAGTGAACTAAAAGTATTTTTCATCATACCAGGACCGAAAGTTTGATTTTCTTCCCTTGTTTGCGGGAAGAAAGGTGCATATTTCAAACTGCTCACAATTAGTGACAGTTTAAAATTTTCTTCCCGCTACCTATTTGAAATAACTCATCACCATGGTAACCGTGCAGTTGTTATTTCAAATCCATAATATTAATACACGGGGCAATTTAATAATAATACAATAATACACTGTGTTGAGTTGTTGAGTTGAGGACGCGGCTACCAACTTAGCTATTTTAAATAGCTATAGGCCAGCAGTCAGGAAAAGCGGGGGAGAGCTGATATATCATTTAATATACCTACTTTATCTTTGAGCAACAGCGATGGACGTTGCCATGGTGCCATTCTTGTTAAGTCACTTCAATAAAATAATATATCTTCACAAAACGTAACATTAAACATAGAATATCATTGACTACAACATTACAAAATGGTATTTTAACAAAACAACATTGTTTTATTAAATCTATTAATTTGTTGTTTTATTTTGCCTGGGCTTCGCCCCCACAACCCCCCACCAGGGCTGCGTTCCGGACCCCGTCGCTAAGTGATTTGAACCACATTCGTTTTCCTTATATTATATACGATTTCAATAATAATTATTGTCATTAAACTTTCGGTCCCTTGTACGATGAAAAGTTCTATACGCGCCACGGGCGGATAGCATGACACTTCAACCGACGCTTTTAGGTGAACGCAGATTTGGCCGCAACGCACGCATCGCAGTTGCCGCATTTCGAATTCTTTATAATATTATGAAGTTATAGGCAAGCTCGCATACCTACCCGCGCCGCAGTCTTCGCAACTTCTACATTCTTTATATGAAGAATTCGAAATGCGGCGACTGCGGTGCGTGCGGTGCGGCCAAATCTGTGTTCACCTTTTGTCACCCTCGCCTTCGGCTCGAGTGACAATATCGCGCGGGTTGAAATGTCATACTTTCTTCCCTTGGGGCGTAATGTACTATTGAAATAACTATGGCAGAAAGGGGTGTAGATAATATTGCCGGAACATCTGATTTCATATAATATTAATCTTTTTTCAGTTGAATAAACACTTTTTGCGTATGGTTAGATACTCGTACTTAAGGAGTAAACTCCAGTCGTGCGTCGGAGCTGACACACTTTTTTTTCATCAAACAGCAGCGCAGACGATCAAACGAAATTAATTAAAATAAAACTATATTTTTATTATTTATTGAAATCAGATTAGGTACTTTACTTATACATATATTAAAAAAACAACAACACATTGCACCAGACAGACAGACAGATTATATTAGTACGGATAGTATGGAACTATGGATATTTTATAAATAACTAGCTGTCCCGGCAAACGTTGCTTTGCCATAATATATTTGCCATATTATTTTATTGAAATGACTAAATAAGTATGTCACCATGGCAATTGGCAACGTCGATCGCTATCCCGTCGCACAAACAATGGTCGCCGTCAGTCTCAGGTTGTAATAATTTACTATTATTTATTCAACAAATGCACTTATCGATATATAAAGTACCGAGAAGCCGATTCTCAGACCAACTGAATATGCATATAAAATTTGGTAAAAATCAGTAAAGCCGTTTCGGAGGAGTTCGTGGACTAACATTGTGACACGAGAATTTTATGTATAAGAGATATACTTAATGGCAAGCACGTTATGCAGTGATTTAGTAAAAGAAAAAATATTTTGTAGTACGCGTGTTAATTCAAATATAATCTTCCATACCTATGGATGATTAATCAATCAAGAACAAATCAAGAAAAATGAATAGCATATAAACCACGACACGAATTTCGCGATATGGCATTTTTGTAATTGCCAGAACGCGTCGTGGCCATTTTCATTAGGCCACTGGTTGTTTCACTGTGACCACAACGCGTTGTGAGCTATTTTTTCGCTCACTGAGCGATTTCGGTCTTTGAGCGTAACATATACAGTATACTTGTATATTTTACTAACTAAACGACTCCTTCACCTTTTCAGATATATCCGGCAGGTATTCGTCGTCTGCTGAACTGGGTGAGACAGCAGTACGGGGATGTGGAGGTGTTCGTGTCGGAGAACGGCCTGGCCACCAGCGGGACCGACCTTGAGGACCACATCAGGGTGGACTATTTGACCAGATACATGGAACAGGTAAACTTACATGAGATATTTTGCCCGCAATTTCGTTGCATTTAACGCAAATCCCTGCATTTTATGGGTTAAAAACTGTTCTATGTATGTTGGAAGTTGCCGAGTGTATTCCTAAAATCTATACCCATTTAAATCGGTTTAGCCTCAGCTTAAGAATGAAGATGCAACCGACAGACAGACATTATTTCATATTATGTATCAATTGAAGTATGCCATTAAGTATAACTTATTCTTAACTCGAGTAATATAGTATTGATTTGAGATTATGTGTTTCATTAGGGAAATTAGCCCTAGAGATATTATTGATACCTTTAACCTTCATACGGTCTTCGGGTCAATTTTGACCCATTTTGAGATAGAAGTGAAATTTTCTCAGAAAATAAGCGTTCAAGAAATTTGATATTTTATGACTTTTAATTAATCGCTTCTATTACTTAAATATAATGTGAAATAAGTTTTTTAAAAATAATTGAAATATTTCGCGTATAGCTTTTTATACTCTAACGGTCTTTGGGTCAGAATTGACCGCAACTCGAAACAAACGCACAGCGCATCTGTTATTGTCCTGATTGTTAGGTATCGTATGACTTTTTGAATGAAACGTTCTTTTGTTATACCCATACAAGTCTTAGAATCATAATTTATAACACTAAGACCAATAAAAATAAAATACATTACAATAGGCGAGCAGCTTGTTGTATTTCAAAAAAAAATTCTCGTTTCCACAATACATGCCATAAAAACCAACAAAATAATATGACATCTGTGGTCTATGTGATTCTGCCACCAACTAAGATTGGAGACTGGAGTCTGGAATATTCAACCCTACACGGGCAAAGAAATAGGTGTTGACTAGATGCTGGTGTTGAAAACCTCAAGCTTGTATGTAGTCCTTGATGTGACTCGCGGCCGAAGAGTTCTATCTTACGGTGGATATTTTTTTACATCACATCGACATGTACAAAAAACAAATCACTGAGTTGGTTCAGCTATACGTTAGAATAAACCTGGATTACGTTCAGAAATAGTAAATATACAGCTGTATATTCATCATGTTTTGCTCTTACCAAAGATACTAACACTTGTTTCGGTAAGTACCTAAAGAATAAGCCGATGAATAATTATTTTATTCATCATTTTGCATCACAACTCAAAAGTGAGTTATAGGTCTGACAAAAAACCTGTGATTATATTAGACTTCAACGAGTATAAAACTTTGGCCTCAAGTGGCTTTAAGTAATATAGTAGATAGATCAGCCTACAATGTTTTCATACTGTTTGTAGCTGTCAGCAGCAGCTAGAAAAAATGGTGCCAAGCAAAACGACAATAAAAATAAACTTGGAAAAATCCATCAGCATACTCCTAACAACAGCTAAGTAGGTTCCTAAAAGAAGTCAACCATGACCTAAAACTGTCAATAAAACACCTTTGCTGCGTGATTGTAAGTCATTCATATTATGTAAAAAAATCAAATACAGTAGTTATATTTCTTCAATCAAATGTAATTTTCTTTCTAGTACTACTTTGCTACATTTTATAAAAATATAATATAACAAAATTGCCTATTTTTTATACATTAGACTAGATATATTTTCGCGCGGTTCCTTCCACGTTATTCAGTAATTTCTCAGGAGCTCGGAAACGGAAACCTTACATTTTCCAACAAAAACTAGTTTATATAGTTCCTCGTGGTCTACTTTTACTTTGCCAATGGACCTGATGAAAACTATTGTAGTTCCCAGTATCTAGAACCGAGTAGGTGATATCTCGGACAAAGGTAATTACCGTCCGATATCGCTTGCTACAGTATTGGCCAAAGTGTTGGACAGTTTGCTTGACTCACATCTGCAAAAATATCTGAAAGTACATGATGGGCAGTTTGGATTCAGACCTAGACTGTCCACCGAAAGTGCTATCTTGAGTCTCAAGCATACTGTCCAATACTATACAAGCCGTAGGACACCGGTTTACGCATGCTTTCTGGATCTTTCAAGGGCATTTGACCTCGTTTCTTATGATGTACTTTGGAAGAAAATGGAGAGCATGGGTATGCCGGTGGATATTATAAATATATTTCGTTTCTGGTATGCGAATCAGACGAATCATGTAAAATGGGCCAATAAACTCTCTAGGGCGTACAGATTGAACTGCGGTGTGAGACAGGGGGGCTTATCGTCTCCTAAGCTATTTAATCTGTACGTGAATGATCTCATAGTGGAGCTCAGCAATATGCGTGTCGGATGCAAGGTTAGGTGTTAGCGTCAACAACATTAGCTACGCGGACGACATGGTATTGCTGAGTCCCACTGTGAGAGGAATTCGGGAGATGTTGAAGGTGTGCGAGAGATACGCTGATTCGCATGCCATGAAGTATAATGCAAATAAAAGTGAAATTATGATCTTTAAGGCCGCCGGTAAATATCCCGAATCCATACCTCCAATATGCCTCGGCGGAAAGGAGCTGAACGGAGTGTTCCATTTTAAATATCTCGGCCATATACTTACCGACGACCTTAAAGATGATCTAGATATTGAACGGGAGCGGAGGGCTTTGGCGGTCCGAGGTAATATGCTGGCCGGCAGGTTCGCACGTTGTACGGATGAAGTTAAGATCACACTTTTTAAAGCGTTCTATCAGAATCTGTACACGGGCGGCCTGTGGATCAGCTATACCAAAGCATCCCTAAACACCCTTCACATCCAATATAATCCAATCCCCGATTTTGTAGTGCGTCTGAGATGTTTGTGCAGGCAAGAACGGACGGATTCCGGGCACTCATGCGCAAAAAAGCTGCATCTCTCATAAATCGCATAAGGGGAAGTGACAACAGCATCCTGAGGATTGTGGCAGATGATCCGCATGCACCCATATTGAGGAACTATGTGCGGATAATGAACGAATTCGAAAGCAAACCTCCTGGTTACATCCGCACTTAGTTAAGTTTGGGTGCATGATTTTAGATTTTAGTTTTAGATAATAATATTTAATTTTAATACTTCAGTCGGAATTTCCAGGAATTGCTATTGTATTCTATTGTTGTCGCGATCACCGGTGCTCGCGCGGGGCCTGAAGGATTAAGTTATTTAACTAACCCTAAATTATTAAATTTTTTAAGCTTGTATAATACTAACCAATGGACCTATAGTAGTCTGAAATAAAGATATTTGTATTTGTATTTGTATTTTATACTTTGCTAAATTACATAAAAATCGGTCTAGTGCTTTGTGAGATAAGCGTGTCCAAACAAACTCTTGAGCTTTATAATTTAAGGTAGATATAATAAATTATATTTTTTACAAAAATTCAAAGTATTTCTATATAAATAAATATATAGAATGTCAAAGAAATTCTTTAACTCATTTACAGTTTTAATACTTTTGTTAATTTTTCTGAATAATTTTACTACTTGGGTCAAATCTGACCCAAAGCACGGCAACGTTTGTAAAATTAAAGACCTTATGAAGGTTAAATTGCTGAATATTAAAAATACTACTGATCTCTGGGGCATGTCTACATAAATTATTAAATCGATAATTGACATCATAGCTCCTCATCTAGCAATAATTTTTAATGACTGCATTAGGAGTGGTATTTTTCCTGACTTAATGAAGCACAGTAAAGTCGTACCTTTATTCAAAGCGGGAATTAAATCAGATCCGACTAATTACCGGCCTATTTCGATTTTACCGACTCATAGTAAAATATTTGAAAAAATAATTTTACAGCAATTACTGTTACATTTTAATTTAAATAATTTATTACACAATAACCAAAACGGGTTTTACTAAGGGTCGTTCCACAACGGATGCTGGTATAGGTCTTCTTTGTAACATATTTGAAGCTTGGGAGGAATCACAGGATGCCTTAGGTATTTTTTGTGACCTCTCTAAGGCATTTGACCGTGTTGAGCATGCTACTTTAGTCAGAAAATTGCACCACTATGGCATAAGGGATTCAGCACTCAGCCTTTTGACTTCTTACCTCAAAAATAGGACTCAAAGGGTTGAAGTTAATAGTAAAAGATCCAATGGGACCAAAATAGAATTAGGTGTACCACAGGGATCCATTTTAGGACCATTTCTTTTTCTCATCTACATTAATGACTTACCTTATCTAGTTAAGGATAATGAGATAGTCCTTTTTGCTGATGACACTTAACTTATTTTTAAAGTGAAGCGACGGCAGTCAAATTACAACGAGGTAAATAGTGCTCTCTCAAAAATAGTACATTGGTTTAATGTTAATAACTTACTTTTAAACTCTAAGAAAACCAAATATTTAAAATTTACTTTGCCCAATGTTAGGCAAGTTCAAACCAATTTACTATTAAATGATGAGAAAATGAATTTGGTGGACACTACTATATTCTTAGGCATTACATTAGATAGTAAATTACAGTGGGGTCCTCATATTGCTAACCTTGCAGGTAAGCTCAGTTCTGCAGCATATGCAGTAAGAAAAATTAGGGAAATTTCTGATGAAGACACGACAAGATTAGTTTATTTTAGTTATTTTCACAGTAGAATGTCTTACGGTATCCTTTTATGGGGAAACGCTGCCGACATCATTACAATTTTTGTGCTGCAGAAGCGAGCTATACGCTCAATTTATAAAATGTCAGCTTTTAAAGTTTGAGAGAAAAGTTTAAAGAAATTGGTATTCTAACTGTTGCTTCTCAATACATTTTGAATAATGTGTTGTATGTTAGAAATAATCTAACTAAATTTAAAACTAAAAGTAATAGTCACGGTAGAAACACTGGAAATAGGCACAAGCTGGAAATACAGTGATCAGACTTGGCAAAATAAGTAAATCTTTTAAAGGTCAATGTATACGCCTTTACAATAAAATCCCGGAAAACGTTCAAAATCTATCAATTAATAAATTAAAAAAAGTAATTAAAGAACGTTTGTGTGCCAAATACGGTTAATGATTTCCTAAACGATGGCACTTCTTGGGAGTAGGATGGCTGCTTGCTGCTGCTTCTACATTTATTATATGTGACTTACAATTGTGTATTCATGTTGACTTTCTATATATTGTATTAGATTAAGTTATTTAGATTGTAAATTTTATTTTTATAAACGACAAATTTTCCACTTTTTTAGTAAAAAGTGGCCCCGTGCGAGTTTCTTACGCCGGTTCTTCTCGCCGGGTTAGTTCCCGAACCGGTGGTAGGCAACATGTAGCTCAACGTTCTGAAAACATTTGATTCAAATTTATTCAGAAATAAAACGATTTTTTTTTATAGATGCTCCTCGCTATGAAGGACGGTGTCCGTGTCACCGGCTACACGGTGTGGTCTCTCATAGACAATTTTGAGTGGTTCGATGGATATAAGTAAGTGTAATGAACTTATGAAACTTTTAACTAATTTTGTGCCTTCCCTTGGTCATGCACGAGTCCGGTGATTTGAGATGCAGCGGTTGCTCATAATTAAAAAAAAATAACTATAGTACTGTAATTATGTCCCAACCCTTTAGGGGCTAATGCTGACAACAGCTGACATAGCGAAAAGGGGGCCCTTACAGTACACTTAAAGATTCATCTAGGTAGTCTCATCAAATTTAACTAATCAATAATCTCTTACTTTACCAATCATCTCTCTCCTTCAGAAGACCAAGTTAATAACGTTTCATTTTCAGTACCAAGTTCGGTCTGTACGAGGTAGACTTCGAGGACCCTGCCCGCAGTCGCCGACCGCGGCTATCTGCGCACCACTATGCCTGCGTCGTCACGCACCGGACACTGGAATACCCGGACAGCTGCGTGCAGGAACGACAAAATCGTCGAAGATAGAATGATGCTTGATTATTTAAAAAAACGTTTACGCTCAAAACTAGTTTTTAAATAGTATTCTAAGTTTTTGTGCGAAGACTTAACAAAATACAAACTTTCGCGTTAACAACATGAATGCAAAGAAATACAATATTATTATGTAGCTAATGTCGCATTAATCGTATAGCTTGTTCATATTGTGTAGTTGGAAAACAGCTCGGTAGGTAAAAAAGAATCTACTTAAGGGCCAACCCACACGTACCACAACCACACCACAACGACACCACGTGGTCGGGTGTATATTTTGTATTGTAAATGAACTGGACCATTCACATGTACCACATTTTGCAGTCGTTGTCGACCACTTGTCAGATAGCTTGTCAGACGCAACCACGGGCGACCACATCGCAACCACATCGCAACCACGTCGCAACCACATCGCAACCACAACGTTGCGTCGATGCAACGACAGTGCGCGCACACCGCCCGCGCTCTTCGCCCCCTCCGTTTCATAGACTTTCGTACGTAACCACATCGCAACCACTGGCGTCAACGCAACCACGTCGGCATTTTGTCGGTACCACAACGGAACTACAAAAAGCTGCAGCGACACCATTCACACTTAACCACTGCCCGACGACATTTTGTCGTTGCGATGTCGTGTGGTTGTGGTACGTGTGAGTTGGCCCTAACTCTTTAAAAAATATAAAGCAGGTTCGGTTAACTAGTTGAACTTTGCTATTATGATTACCAATTAAATTACAACTTGATTTGTAAAATTTGTGAAATTGACAAAATAATAAAATAACCGTTTTATGTGCTATATTTACATTTTAGGCAATCGCCAGCGCAGTAATCCAATCTATCTCGTAAATTAACATAAAACATTTTCACAATTTTGTTTATGAAATTATTCAAACATGTCGTTCGAGTTAATAAAATGTTGTTTGCGCGGTAATCCGGCGCTCCTACAAAACGGATTTGCTTCGAGTTCCTTTATTTGCCGTCCCCAGCCTTTTCATGATCGTATGTGAAATTGATTTCTAAACGATATTAGCGTCCTTAGACTCCGACAAAGAACCGCCGGCCGGGGACTTTCACGAGCACGAACACGACGGAAAAGCTATAAGCAATTTTCTACACGGCCGCACTGAAAGAAAAATGTTCTTGTTTTTTTTTCAGCTTTCAATTTCTATACTTTTAGAAATAATTGAACTAGTTTAGATATAAACTAATCAAATGATATTAGTTGTACTAAGTGTACTCTACATATATTACCTTCCGTAATGTAATGCTAATTCTCATATTTCTTAGTAGGTTTTGTTGTCAACAGTAAACTTTTCAATAGCGTTGTTGATTGGTTAGCTGTTTCGCGTTAACTCCGCTGTACACATTATATTAGATTTTATTTGGGTATTATTAATTTAATTTATAAGTTGGGAGCAAAAATCCATATTCTACGCGTTGGCTCAATGTTGGTCCAATGTGTACAGTGAGTGGGCTTTAGACGTTATATACTATTGTGGATACATAAATGATGTATATGTTACCGCTAATGTGCGTAAACCAGTTAAACTGCAGATAACAAGATATTCTGCAGATTATCTGGGTGAGTCAGTTAAAGTGCAAAAAGTTTATTCTATCCCATTAAAATAAAACATGTTATTTAGTTGTAGAGAATTATTTAATATAATTTTTTGGACATAAACAAAGGAATAAATTATTAAATTTATAGTAAAATATTACTTACTCAGAAAAAAATCAACCAAAACAAAACAGTCTTAGGTTGAGAAACTTAAGTCAAAGTTTTTAGGACTTTTACGAAGAAAGAAAATGAAAACTGACTAGGTAAAGTGCAAATATAAGACTTTTTTATTTAAATTTCACACTTTAACGGATGGTATCAAGGAATCTGCAGATTACCTAGGTTATGTGCACGTTAACGTATTCTGCATTCTAACGGTAACATATATAATAGTCTTAATAGAATATGTCAGGAATCAGGACACAAAGTAAAAGAAAAAGTCAATTTAAAATCTTTATTTGTTCTAAGATCAGTGCACATTCCATGTCGACTTCACGAAGACGATAATTATTATGTTATTAATAATAATATATTATTTACTCTAATAATATTGTAGTAATAAATTAATATTACAATTATTATATACAGTTGGGATAATTACAATTGTTTTATCGTTGTGTGATATTATAATAGTGTTCTAGACTTTGGGGAGCTACTGGCGCACTCGGAGACATCTTAATGAATACTTAACATTAATTTAATCAAAGGTTTGTAATAAGCTCCATACATTTTCTGCCAAACTTTTTGTTAAATTGTAGTAAGTAATGTTTTTGGGTGCGGCATTTAGTAAGTTAGAGCAAGAATGGCATAATTTTTACTTTTTTATTCTCGATCAAGAAGCCTTATAATATGACCTTTAGTATGCTATAAAATACCATTTTGGCTTAACTTACAATAATTATATTTCTCACCTCCGGGCCGAAAACGTCAACTTTCTTTCCGCTGCGCTTACCGAAACATCGGCAAGCGCATCGGCAACAGCCGTTTTCCGCCTCTGTCGATGAGAAAAATAGTATACGAACCATGGGAGTAAATAAGAAAGCCTCAGATTACATGTGATCTGAGACATTTTCCTGCCCTAGGTGCGTAATGTACTATTGCACTAACTGCCATAAAAATATTAAAACTATAACATAACATAATAAATGGAAAATATAATCCTATGTTCGCATTATGTGTCTACTTTCAATAATAAAAGAATAGAGGCGGCGCGGTTTTAATTTTCAACAAAATTTTAAAGCAGCAATAAATGAACTCTCATTATTCTATCCATATTAAATACAACATTGTGTTATTAATTTTTTCATACATTATTTATAAAAGGAGCATAATTTATAGAACAGTTTTATAGTTAGATAGATTTTGCTTGTTGGCGACCAGTGCCGTAAATAGGGCGGTGCCACCGGTGCCCAGGCACAGGGCGCAGACTCTGGGCGGCGCAAGAATGGTCAGACCAGGGAGGCCTGTGGCCCTGGAAGCATTGCTCTGGGTAACTATAATATCTAAAAAAACAAGGGCGCAGTTATAGAAGCTCGCACAGGGCGCAAAAAAGGCTATTTACGGCACTGTTGGCGACTCGGTTCGTACATAAACTATTCTGATTGTGATTCTGAAAAAAAAAATGATGTGAGGTTTTTGGAGGTTTTGAATAATTCTCGCTGTGAAGAAGTAAACTAAAGTTTTATACTTTTATGTCACAAAGTACTAAACGTCATCAATAAATCCATCCAGGTTACAATCACACATTGAACATTCATTCTTACAAAGTTCTGTAGTTATTAATGAAAAGGTCGATCGATCCGGACCGGACTTCTTTTGTTTTTTCAATCAATGCCTTACTATGGAATCAAGATAAGGGAATACTTTTCTGATTTTTTATAAATAATAAAATTACCTATCAAAACAAAACTAGGTCACATTTTACCATATTATATTTTATTGTAGATTTATGATTATTCGTAACAATATTTTATTTTTCTATGCATACATACCTGCATCCTGCTAATAGTGCTGGACAATCGTCATTTTTATACTTACTCTTATAAAATCAAACATCATCAAGCTCTCCTATCAGAATATTCCAAAGGGTATGTTCATAATATAACCTAGTACCTATATTGGCCAGTGCTAAAAACGTCAAGAATCGACGTCATAATATAATAAGTACTATTAATAATTCGTTCCGAAGACATATTAGGGTAAATGACTAGTGATTGGACAGTACCACTCATTGGACAAAGTACAAAACACAAAATTTAATAAGGTTGCTTTAAAAACTGCCTGTTTTTAAAGTAATAGAACGCCTGATGTTAAAGAAAAACAGGTAGTTTTTAAAGTAACCTAAATAAATAAGTATAGTATTTTTGTGCTCTGTGCAATGACTAGTATTGTCCAATCAATAATCATGTTCACCCTATATGTTGGGATTTTATTATAATAATTTTATAATACGTTACACTTGTCTCATCAGTGGTAAACCAATAAAATATCGTGACGTATACGTCATAACGTCCGCGTCTCGAGCACTGGCCAGTATACTGGATTTCTTTTCGGAACCTAGGCTATCTGCACTCTATTGTAATATTACGTTGATTGTGAATATTGTTACAACTTCATAAAACAAGTGCATTTATAAACATTTAATTTGGTGTGTACTGTGTACATACAATGATATATCGGAGGTATATCTAAAATATCTTTATGAATAACGATCTATTAATATGCAAACGTGATTCCGTAGATAAAGCTCGTTATATTACAACAAAATAATCGATTGTTTTTAAAATTTTATAATAATTTCTTATTAACAACATCGAGTATTTACAGAATATTACATACTTACTACTTATTGTAGGATATACCTGGTCCTTTATAAGCCCTATAACCTTCCAAGATCCGTCTCCCTTTGAAAGAAATGGCCAAGAAAGCTTACTAGCCTACGATTTTGACTAAAATTAAACTGACGAAAGTCAAGACTCACGACTCCTTTGCACGTTGACTTATAATGATGGCTAACCAATAACCATGTTTGCGAAGACATCATATTATGGCGTGCATAATCGATAACGATCATTGACGAATATTATGTGCTACACGTGCACCATCGCTTGTATTCGTACATAAACATAATGGACCAACATGGAGAGACCTTAAAACAATACTAATATAGTCATTAAACATCGTGACAATGGAACATGTTTACCAAAAAAGTGTGTCAGCTCCGACGCACGACTGGAGTTTACTCCTTAAGTACGAGTATCTAACCATACGCAAAAAGTGTTTATTCAACTGAAAAAAGATTAATATCATATGAAATCAGATGTTCCGGCAATATTATCTACACCCCTTTCTGCCATAGTTATTTCAAAATACTTTTAGTTCACTTTAGCCAGTATAATGATAAAAATTATAACTTCACAATAACAATATTAATTATTGATATTTATAACAAAAATAGCAATATAAATACATCGACACTGATAGAAACAAACAAGCCCAATAACATATAGTATATAGGTATAGTCGTCTATACAGCTTACCATATGTACGTCTTAATCATAAAGTTAATATACCTATCGGAATATAATATTATATAATAATATAATAATATAATATTATATTCCGATAGGTATATTACCTTTATGGTCTTAATTTATTTATTTATTTATTACACTACTACATTTAGTTAATACACTCACAACCAAATTAGAAAGTTGCGCACTAAAGGTGCGCCCCAAAAACGTGACACATTTTTTCGTTACTTGTTAGTAGGTTTTACCCCTCGGATTTTTCTCATACCGGGCGCCTTATATATGAAAATCGATTCTTAAGGAGTAAAGTCCAAAAAATACCTTTCACTAGAAATAACTTTTACATAATAATCTAGTCTCGTTAGTTTGAAACAATCTTTTTTTAACTATTATCAACTTTTCGAGGATCTAAACTTCTCTGTGTTCAACACCGTCTTAAACAAGATATTTATTATGGGCACTTGCAATTAAGGGACCTATCAGACAGTGAACGGTCACGCGGTTGACCGCGTTCTAGTTCAAGTTTAAGCGATCAGTTTTGGGTTCTTTGAGTTGTGCTACGTTATGTAGAGATACTGACACGGGGGGCATTGTGACCGCGTCAGAATTGCTTCTGTGTGACTGACCGCTCGAACGCAGAACGCGAAAGCAATGCTTGAACACGTGACCACTCTCTGTCTGATAGCTCCCTAAGCGAGACAGCTCGGCTACCTTGTAATAAATTAGGAGCAATCGATAAAGATACGACGGAATTAAACCGGGAATCGAATCTTGGAGCTTCACAAGCAATTTCGTAGGCCGCTCAATTGACTAGACTTTATTCCTACATTTACGGATATTTATTATATCGTAGTATATAGCTAGTATGGTGAATATTATACACAATTCTGAAGGTGATTTTTAAAATATCAATGGCATTTTCTTTTAGAATCGTAGACGTAGACGTGGCATGACGCGGCAAAAGTGTATCCGAACTATGGGTTTAATAATATAATACCAAATAATCCGAAAGTATGCACTTTGGGGTTATTTGATATAAGTTTGTTGAATATGACATGACCTATGTCAGCTTTGATATAGATTCATTCATAGTTCATACACGCTTAACACGTTGACTGCGACGTACGAAAATAGCATTCAGTGTCAGCCACCAATGCCTCTACGACACGCAAAGTAGGTATGTTAGGTTCACATAAAAATTGCAATGGTATATTTTTAATTGATAGCATAACATTATTATAGTTCATTGTATTTTATACGAAATTTTATATGAACCGACTATTTTAAAAATGTTTACAGCACTTACACTAGTAAAAATTCCATATACCTCTTACTCAACCATAAAAAACAATAGTCTATGTAGATAAAATGTAAGCTAAATATGTACAATATAAATTGTTTTATCTAATTCAGAATTTGACTAAGTCGTTGTCTACATTACGCTAAGTTGATATTGACGCCGACGCCGGTGACGAAGTCGTCCCTGATGAGGGGCAGCAGCGCGGGATGGCTGCAAAATTGAGAAAAACTTAATAGAGAACTAAGTAGATGCATTCCCCTATAAAATTGAAGAAGGAAAATCTTGTCACCAAATAAATCTTGATTAAACTTTTTTATGCAATATAAGAGGGAATCACGCTTTTATTAAAATATTCAGATGTCACAGGTCTCTCATAAAGTACGTTAATATTAATAAAAACAAGATTAGTAACAAAAGGGATCCTTCAATCATGAAAGTCATTAATCATGGTAAGAGCGGTGAGTGGTAACTGCTTCGGTAAGTTTACGTACTCGTGCGGCGCGGGCCACGCGGGCGCGTGCTTGTGCGTGGCGGCGCGCGCACGGGCCAGCAGCGTCATGACGGCGCGCTTAGTCGGCGACATGGCGGGCCGCGCGCCGCCCAGCAGGGGCCGCTTGCGCCCGCTCGCGACTCCCACCCCACCCGCCCCAACCGCACCTGCGGGAGACGATACATTAGAATATAACAGTCTTCCGCAAAGGGTGTGCGGCGGCACACTGGTGTACCGTAGCCAGTAGTCGGTGTGCCTCAAATATGTCATCGTACCTAAATATACTTTTGGTTTGGTTTGGTATTTTAGTTTATAAGTATCAAAAAGCAACATCTCAGGACGAGCGACGAAAGAAATGGGAAGACCCCCGTACACGCTGACTAATTTCTGGTGTAAAACCAAAAATCTTCATTTTTCTAGATGTACCTCGAACACAAAAAGTTTGTGGAACACTGCATTAGAACATCGCCGAAGTCGGACTTGGTAATAGAATTATCTAACGACAAAAATCACCTTTATTGTATTGCCATTATCACGGTACACAACAAATACGAGTCATTAGTAGTACGATCACTTTTGAGCATTTGGGTACGGAACCTTCAAATCCTGGTGGATTTTCTTTAACAGTACAAATGCTCCGTCATAATCATCGTTGGACATAATTGTTATAATCTTTACGTAATATATATCTTTACGTAATATAAATATACCTAGTTAACTACGATGCTTGTATCTAGCCGACTATGGCTAGACACAGGAATCATAATTAACTACTTAACATTGCGACCTACCCATTTGTTTTGGGCCTTTAGCTACGTCTAGACCCCGTGGGATCCAAAGCTCATAATATAACAGTAAAATATATTGAATCCATTTCCTTTATAAATAAATGTAAACAGCAGTGTTAACCTATCAACCCCCAATCGGTCGAATCCGACCGTATAAGCAATAGATTTCCAAGAATCCGCGATCGAAGGATAGCACGGGTCGCGACATAACCACAAATCGACGGAAATTAATAAAAAATCCGAATCACAAATCATCTAATTGGGTCGACCAAAGTAACGCAAATTGGCAAAGGAAATCCACTTTGTCGAATCGAAATTTATTCAACTTCGTAGGCCACCTTTGACATAGATTTCATTAAGCAAAATATTATTGATATTTATTTATCAACGCGATGAACCTTTTTTTAATTTTCCTCTTTTCGTAAATAAGATTAATTTATTCATCGTTAATTTGACTGAAGGGCGTTCGTCGGTCGGACTCGAGACTAATTTTTCTTATTTACAAATGGCGTGTGTTAATTGTTTAACCTTATTTTGCTTAAACACTGTCTTGGTTTAATTTATAATAAATATCTAGCTTATAAATTGTAATTACGTTTGTATTTTCAATTAATAACTTAAAAAGGTTATAAAAATTGTAAAATGTTAATATAATATATTAATGAGTAACATAAACTTTACGAATAGTTCGGTCATAAGGTGACCGCGTCAGAAGTTTTGCATGGCAGCAGAAGTGTTAAGATGAAATACAGTAATTTCGTCTTAACACTTTAACCCATCAATCCCCATAAGCTCACCGGTGAGCGAGACACAATAGAATATTTCCAAGAATCCACGATCGACTGATTAATCATTACTCTTGCAAACAATCTTAGATGATAATTTAATTCAGTAGCCCAGATTTAAGTTCGCTGATTATTATTTGATCGATTAGAATTTTAAATTGAGTACGCAAAGAACTTGTAACATAATTACCGCAGCCGCAATTAGTGAATGCAGTAAATGAAACGGTCGCCATTCAAACGCAAATTCCCTTCACAGAAGTAAAACTTTAGTTCGAAGAGTCGATCGAAAATACCATTATGTGTAGCACAACGTATTCATATATATTAAATACCTTTAAAAACTTTTTTGTTTGACTTTTTGTAGCCTTAAGTAAATAGTTGCTGAGTGTGATATGTTTTCGCTTATCTTTAAGAATTAATTTATTATTTCCTTTCTTTATTCTTTTAAATTAATATTTCCACTTGTATTTGAAAATAAATTTATATTTCCTTCAAAATATAACCGGTAAGTCGTTTTAATTGTATATATTAGAGGGTGATTGTAGAATGCGCAAGGAGTGCACGTCTGAACTCTAAATGGGCGCGCTGTAGGTTATTAAAATTTTAAAATGCAATTCGGTATACTGGTACTAAACTCCAAAGGATTAAATAATATATTTCTGTTTTTCAACTAAGATGAAAATATTTTTTAAAAATAAATAATAACGTTTGGCTTAGCGCAGACGGGAAATAATTGACATTAGTCGTCGATGTGCAGTCGCATGATCTAGAAAATTCAATTCCATTTGACCTCAAAATGTTTCCTGTCAAAGGTGAACGCAGATTTGGCCGCACCGCACGCACCGCAGTCGCCGCATTTCGAATTCTTCATATAAAGAATGTAGAAGTTGCGAAGACTGCGGCGCGGGTAGGTATGCGAGCTTGCCTATAACTTCATATAAATAATTCGAAATGCGGCGACTGCGGTGTGTGCGGGGCGGCCAAATCTGCGTTCACCTTAAAGGCTTGTGTCAGTCTCAAATGACCAAAGCTTTAAATAATTTATAATTATATATTTCATTATATTAAATGTTTCAAGCGTATATTATTTTGTGTTTGCAAATAGACCTTAAGTTTAACTAAACATAATAATGATATAATTATTGACAATTCAGCTCAGTCGACGCGATGTGGTGAAAAAAATATTATGATTTTTCATAAAACTTTACTTTTGTTGCGTAATTTATTACCTACGAGATAATTTTAAATTCATTCATAATACAAAATGATCAAATCCACACGTATGGAACATATTTGTATTTTCATTGTGAAATTGCTTTGTTTCATGTCTTGCGCCGCCTCCGCTTTTCTCATTAAGCACGAGGAATTTGCGGACATGGCTGAAGCTTGGGACGACTCACGGGCGCAACAACCGGCACTTGGAGACGAGTAATTGATCCAAAAAGTGGCATAGTTAAAAAAAAATCCTTTATTTGAAGGTATGACCCAGGAACTATCAGAAAGGAATATATAGCTTCCTATAGTATAGTCTTTCAGATGCTTTATTTCATTACATCGTTTTTTTTTCGTTTTCTATTACTTATTGTCATATTTTGCTGTCTTCCTAACGCGAATAATCACGCGCTATAGTAAGTTTCCGGCTGCTTATAGTTACAATGTATGAGAGTTTAATAATGTATGTTGATGAGTGATCACAGACATTAGACCGTCGACGATCTCTGAATGTTAGAAATGATCAAAGAGGTTAGAAATGATCAGAGAGCATCAGAGATGCCGCAGTCGCAATGGACATAGAAAGAGAAAGAAGGTGATAAACAGACAGAGGAAGTGACGATATTATACAAACATAGCTTCAAACTTCAGTTTAAGACAAATAAAAGAGATAAAGGAGAAAAGAGAGGAGGAGGATGATCATTATATTATGTAAGGGAGCTATAGACGTGCTGTTATTTATGATTAAGAAAGAGATAGAGATTCAGAAATACAGGGAAGAGAGAAAGAGAAGGAGCGATGATGATAATATGTGACGGAGCTAAAAACGTACCGTTATTTATGATTAAGAAAGAGATAGAGATTCAGAAATGCAGGGAAGAGAGAAAGAGAAGGAGCAATGTGATATAAGGGAGCTATTAAACGAGACGTACCGACCTTGCGTCGCCAGAGCGTGCACGGCGGCCGGCTTGACCCCCCGGAGAGCCGGGTGGTGCAGCACGCCACCCAGCACCGGGCTGCTCAGACCCAGGATGTCGCCGCCTGGGGGTTAGTGGTGGTTAATATGACAGATATTATGTTATTGTTTTAGGATGGTGAAGAGATGTGATTTGATGATGTTTTTGTAAGTGAACTTCAGTTACAACTACGCAAATTATAGAAAATAGAGTAGTTGAAACTGCAATTAATATAGATTTTTCAACAAGTAATATGGCTGAAGGCCCCACTCTAAATTGGGGTACGTAGTATGCTGTATGATGCATAACCATGATTATCTCGATGAGACGACGCACCATGATGCATAAACGGCCTAGATAGGTTCCTACACGTAATCGTTCGGCCACCAGGGGCCAACATAGAGAGGCCGCAAAAGAATTATAAAGACCAAACTTTTAAGTAGAATGAATAGCCTGTGTACGTAAGTCTATTGTATACCATCGAAGAAATTGATTCATAGGCAATTAACCAACGTCAGTTGGTCGGATTATGTCAATTCAATGTTAGAATATGTGATTTATCGGATGGGTTTGCCGATTGACATAACGTGACCAAATTACGAAGGTCCGCTATCTGCATATGAATCAAAGAATCAATTTCTTTGATAGTACATGCCATTTAACTAGTTTCATGCTTAAAATGAACTGCATTCAGTTTGACATTACTCCAGAGACACTAGCTTTAATATTCGAAATGGGAAACAAGCAAATAACCCGTATGTTGTATGCAGCGTTATGATATACGTTACAGTTTAGCGGCAAGTTGGGCGCAAACTCTCCTGACGTCACAACTTCTGACTACAGAAGTATAGGAACTTCTGACTGCCAAAGTTAGAAGTTGTGAGGTCTCAGCAAACAATATTCTGACGTTGCCCCTTCGCTTCTGACGCTTCTCTTGGTATATCGGCTAGATATTATAATGTTATACAGAGAAAAGCATTACCTACGATAAAGACAAACAAGCACGGTACTTAGCCAAATTGCATTTGATAGTTTTAACAGCCAAAGTAATAAATAATGTAATATTATTTGACAGAACATATCGTATAAAATTTTTAATATGTAACTTCTCTGTCTCGACAGAGAAGTACGATATTAAAAATTTTAGATACATTGTAACAACATTGCATTCGATTCATTTTTACAAAGTATCTACAATTTCTACAATGCAACCTAACTTGCTCGATGTAAATCTTTTGTGAAATTTAAAAAATGTTTTAAACTATTCCATAGTTATTTGATCAACAGTGTTATAATGTCCAGAGATAATTGGTACTTAAACATATTTTCAACAAGGTTCAAGAAGTCTTCAAGTATCTTCTGTTCTCGGTAACTATATTTTATAAAACCGACAACACTATTAACCCAGTGTTAACTAACCCAGATTTATGCAAGCGGGCCTAGGCAGACACGTGTAAGACATGCTTTTGAGGTCGATAAGCTACTTTCCTCAGAATCGTGTCTTATTATACATAAGATATACAAGGTACTAATTACAGCACTCAGAGCGGAATACTCGATGAGCCTTCGAAAGAGCATACTGAGTCATGTGTAGGGAACGTGCAGGAACTATAGGTTATTAGGTATACGACACACGACAAGGAAAATATACCACACAAGTTTCGGATTTAGACACAGCATTTTGTTTGTACTATCAGAGAAGTTAATTCCTAGGCAGATGGCGGACCTAAGTAATTTGGTCGCGTTAAGTCAATCCCATCCATTGACATTTAAAGAAACAGAACCCATCCGACTCGCTGCGTTCGACCGATTACAGCTAACATTGAATTGACATAAACCGACCACATGACGATGTAGGTCCGTCAACTGCCTAGGAATCAATTTCCTCGATGGTACAAGAGAACGTGCTAAAACTGTAGATAGCAGAGGATGTCGTCAATCGACGACTTTCGGATAGGCTATTCTAGTTTTCAGCACGTTTATTGCGTACGTTCCCTATATTACGTCGCGTAATCACGTTACCTCTAATGAAGTCAAAGTGTGAAAGTTCGCGTAATAATCAGGCAGCGACTTCTTAACTACACTCTCATATTTACGAACGCTTTAAGTTCATAGCGAAGTGCTTCAAGTTTTGATGTATGTCATTTACTGGTGCAATCACTGCATTGCATAGAATAGTTGCAAACGTAACAAGCAAAATTGGCTTATAATTCGAAAGGAGAGAAAAGCATTGAGTCGTGAATCGTGATGAACCATTTATTATATCATAGCCACTACGTCACTGCTATGATGTCGATCAAGGAAAATGTATTTTTCATATGCAATAATAATTATCTTCTATATCCTAACTCCCTATATTTTATTTATATTATATTATGATATCCGTCTTTAAACTAATAAGTACAATAAATCTTATATATAAAATTCTCGTGTCACAATGTTAGTCCACGAACTCTTCCGAAACGGCTTTATTGATTTCTACCAAATTTTATATGCATATTCAGTAGGTCTGAGAATCGGCTACTGGGTACTTTATATATTGATAAGTGCATTTGTTGAATAAATAATAGTAAATTATTACAACTCGAGACTGAGGGCGACCATTGTTTGAGCGACGGGGTAGCGATAGACATTGCTATGGTAACATACTTATTTAGTCACTTCAAAAAAATAATATGGCAAATATATTATGGCAAAGCAACGTTTGCCGGGACAGCTAGTAATTTATAAAAATAGTTTTGATACCATACGTTCTTCCTAAAAGTTGGCAAAATAGCTTGGTTATATACCTTTGGTAGAGATATAGAATGTAATATAAGTAGTACACAATAAACATACTGACCGAGTATGGAGTTCTGTGTCAGCAGGTGGTGTGTGGGGGGCTGCTGGATGACGCCGCCGCCGACCAGCATGCCGTGACCCGCGTGACCGGTAGCCAGCTACAAACATTATGAAATGTTTTATAAAACCAAAAATAATATCTCAATAAATCAGAAGAACAGACGAATGAAATTCGCACTGGGCCAACTTATTTCAGCAATATCAATCGTTTTTCTTTAAGATTAATGTCATTAAAATCTTAAGACTGCTGGTATATACCTAATTCATAAAGCAATGAATAGCGCCAGCGTCGTCCAGTTACCACGAGTGAAGAATATTATACAGCATACAAAAATGTTTAAATTTTGAGGCCGATTTATTTGCATGCCAATGTTTCCACATTTGGAGCCTTTATAACACAATCCAATTTATTATCTAAATCAGTGGTCCAACCTTTTTTTCATGCGGGCCACAAATATGTTTTGGTCTTGGTATCGCGGGACGCAACAAAAATTTTTAGGCTTAAAAAATAACGTTCTTCAAAATTAACAATTTATAAGTGAAAAAAAAAAAACACGATTTCCCCGATGACTTTTACATTATTTTGCCGGTGGGCGTGAATTCCAAAATGGTTTAACATCATGCGGGCCACAAATAAAGTCCCGGCCGCAGGTTGGGGATAGCTGATCTAAATCATACATATTTGTAATCTGGTTACACTGCTGGGAGGCTCTCGAGGAGGCTCTGTTTTCCCGTATTCAGCACTCAGCATCGGAATATCAATGAGGGCAATAAATCTATACGGAAATAAGATGTTGTCAAAATACATTCAATAACTCTAGGCCAGTGGTTCTTAAAACCGGTGGTCCCTGGAGGCATTCCAAGTAGTCCGTGAAGCCATCATAATAATATGTCAGAATTCAGAAGTCAGTAAAGAGTAGGGACTATGCAGTCATAAAAATCACATTTAATTAAAATCTGTATCTTTTAGATTTTTGCCAAATGAAAAAAAGGTGCTAATTATAAAGTTGTCCTTGTTTTATTTATCAAAAACCCTTGGTAACTAACCGAGTGGTCCCCGGCTAGACAAACATTTAGTAAAATGGTCCCTCATGACTAAAAGGTTAAGAACCACTGCACAGCTCTAGGCATACGAGCTATAAATAACTGCGAATACAACAGTGAAGTGTTTTCACAAGGTTCTTTTTTCACGTGAATACTGATTATTTACCAACGAAAGTGTTTAATTATTTAACTATTTATTTTTTATTAGTACGACCATATCTTTTATCAAAATCCGTTTAGCAAGTTTTGAATGTAAGAATAAGAAACATACTTCCATCCATTATCATAAACTTTTTCAATTTTCTTGAGTAACTATAACAATAATATTATCGTTTAATACCTATAGTTGCTCTATACGAAATTAAATTCCTCTCTAAAGGTCCTATATATACGGATAGACCTATGGAATCTGCTCGGATTGCCACCAGATACAATATGATGTGTTCTCGAATTTCTCGTATGTATACGAATCTGGTCAGGCCATTTAGCCAAAACTTTTTCGTTATCGCTTCGGTATAGAATTGCCAACCAAAATGTGTGGAATTGACTCAAGCGTTTGTTAATATGACGTTCACCTTCGACTCGTCTTATGTCAATTCCATACATTTTGATCGGCGATTCTATAACGAAGCGATGACGAAATAGTTTTGGCTCACCCCCCAGGTCGACCTGCGACAGTCCGACCAGATTTGATCGGCCTCGCCGTATAATGTATATAGCCACCTCCTCAGGCTCAGACCTTGAATGGCAAATGTTATCGCCTTCACATTAGCTAACCTGATGGTGGGCGGCGAGGTGGTCGGACGCGGAGGTGGGCACGGGCGGGGAGAAGTCCCGCCCGCCCACGTGGCTCACGATGCCTGCCGGCAGCGTCGCCTGCGCCGGCGCCGGGACCGTGGCCAGCTGAAACATACAGACAGTCAGATGTCTTGTTGGTGAGAGTATTAGGGTGGGTTGCACCAACTTACTTTAACTATAACTGTAACTTTAACTATAACTTTAACTATAACTAGACTGCAAAATGTCAAATCTTTGGTTACCGTTAAATATGGCGTCCGACGCCATATTTAACCATAACCGCTCATACTTATATCTAAATTTTTTCGTGAAAATTTACTATGTTTCACAGTATTATATTCTGCCTGTCGATTTTTACGGATAATTCAATTTTTTATACTCTCAATCCCATTACCTGTAGCTTTAAAAATAAACGCAACAGACATCTGTCAATTTCTGTGGTCAAAGTTAAGGTTAAAGCTAAATTAGCCTTAACTATAACTTTAACCTTAACTTTAACTTTAACCACGCCTCTGGTGCAACCCACCCTTAAAGTATTAAAGTATGAAACGATCAAAATATTATGATCATGCGTTTAGGACCTATGATTCCATACACAAATAGACAGACACGTCAGTGAAACCAGAATTATGTTAATAATTAAAATACTGGTTTTACTGAGTGCAACGCAACTATGTGACAACTACTTATCATGTGACAAGGAGGCGATGCCCGCAAATCCGTTGCATCAATTTTTTTCCGGAACCATAGGTTTTCCGATTTTGAAATTTCCCATTAGAGATGGCCTATATCGGGACTCAGGCACAAAGCTGGTGCTGCGGTTTAAGCATGAAGAGGTCTCAAATAGACGGCTGACGAACACACTTTCGCGTTAATCTTATCTTCTTATCTTATATATAAAATTCTCGTGTCACAATGTTAGTCCACGAACTCCTCCGAACTGGCTTTATTGATTTTCACCAAATTTTATATGCATATTCAGTAGGTCTGAGAATCGGCTACTCGGTACTTTATATATTGATAAGTGCATTTGTTGAATAAATAATAGTAAATTATTACAACCTGAGACTGACGGCGACCATTGTTTGTGCGACGGGATAGCGATCGACGTTGCCATGACGACATACTTATTTAGTCACTTCAATAAAATAATATGGGCGAAATACTTTATATTATGGCAAAGCAACGTTTGCCGGGACAGCTAGTATTTAGTATAAAATATCCTAAAATATTTATAATAATATAGGATAAAATCTCCTTTATTAAATCCACCTATCCATAAGATAATATGGCCATGCTATGACATTAACACTGATGAAATTAAAAATACTAATTAAACTCATGCCGCAATGTGGCCGCAATATCGTATAATTCAATTTTCAAGTGGAAACAGCTACAAGCATTGAATATTAACTGCGACATAAGAACGTCTAAATAATTAATAAGGCGGGCTTTGAAAGTGCAGCTTGATCAAAGCTTTGTATCTTATTAGATATCTCTCGGAGGCGGAGCTTTATCCGTTTATATTATGATCCGAAAGTTCGGCACGAGTTAAATCTCACTAATTTCGTGTTTTAAGTTCCAAATGGAATTGCTGGAAGTTGTTTGGTGTCGAGTTGCGACGAGCACGTACTCGTTGTATGTACTTAGTTTGTAACGTACATAACCTGGGAGCTTTATAAATTATAGGATTAAGTTTAGGATTTTAAAATAGGCGTAGATTTTTTTTGTAATTGATAGCTTTAAAAAAAGGGACTGAAATTTCGTTGGCCCACTAAAACTCGAAAATGTATACCTATTTTGGTTTTAAAATAATAACATTACCAGTTATAAGAAGAAAAATATATATTACCTTTTCAAATATTTTGGGTTAATGCACTATATTGAAAGTAATTTTACCGCAAGGTCAATTTTATACTTAATTTGTATGACTATAAAGTCGTGAATACGCTGCGGCCAGAAGCTATCGGCGCGCTCGGAAAACATGCGAAAAACGTAATTTTAATGATTTAAAAAATAACTAGGAGCATTTAAGCAAAATGCTTCTATACGATTTTGAGTTGCAAAGGTGTCTATCAATTAGACTAATTTCCTACAATACATCTATTTTCGTTTAAAAATAATCTTCAAATTTCGTATTTTTAAGAGGTCATTTCGATCGAGAAATGTATCGAGGCAAAATACATTAATCGTGTTTCTGGTTCTTCTCAAACCTAGATAAGGCTATGAAGATATGTATATCTCATTACCAGATTTGTAACATTTCTGAGGGTCCTATAGTATTACGTCAAAAAGGACAGTTTTTTCAATAAAGCGCCATAATATGGACACTATTGTTACGGATACGGGCAGTTGTTTACCTACGCGCGACAGTTGCGCGTACTTTAAAACGTACGTAAAAGTCCTACCCTTGTTTATGTGAATTGCGTGTTTACGTAAACGATCCAGAATGGAACGTTCCAGAAAGTTTGGCGGGCCATATAAAAGGTAAACAAGCCGGCAATCAATTCAATTTGATACAAGCGATCATCGAGGCGACTTCGAAGTGAGAACAAGTGATCAATAGTGAGTGACAGTGATAGTGCTTACTGTTTGGACTTAGTGATTTGTGTGAGCTAGTGTTTGTGAATAAAGTCTTCAAGAGAGTCACCAGGTCTTTCTCTCCGAATCCTCGAACCCTAGCACGTAACACTATTTTTACATTGTAGATTTTTTTAGTTTGTTTAATCCCTGGTCTTCTCTAAAATTATACATTTAAACGAAACAAGTATTGCTAAATTTAAAAAACACCTCATTCCACGCAATATAAATTATTTGAATAAGCGAATTACCGATGAGTCGTCAACAGCGGGCGTTGGGCATCATTAATACATGTTATGTCGATATTGTTGTGTGGAGCTAATTAATGATATGTTTGTTCATGGGAACATTCTCCTCCGAACAGATGCCGTAAACCTTTTATTCTGTTTATCAAATTGCGGAAATAGCTTTGTTTTTGTTTTGTACCAATCAGAGAATTGGTTTCATCATGATCACCGAGAAATAAAGGCGGTTTATATTTAATTCATTTCGATACTGTGGTCTGATTTTACATGATTTTGAAGAGAGTTTTTGCATATTTCTGGAAAAGGGCTGCCAATGCGAAGTATTCATTTCGCATTGAAAGTGTGTCTGTCTGTCTGTTACTTAACGCCCAAACCGCTGGACCGATTTTGCTGTATGATATGAAGATACTTTAAGTCCTGGGAAAGGACATAGGATACTTTATACCCACAGAAATGTGCAGTTCCAGCGAAACGATTTTTGACGCAACTGAGTTGCAGGCATCATCTAGTCAATATTATAAATAATATGAAGGACGAAGGTATTAAGATATTAAGATAAGGTAGGTATATTACAAAAAATACTGACAAAATTTGGTTAATTTTCACTACCGCACCACCATCAATAAGAGAGATTGTCCTGGAAACTAATGACAGATCGTGAATTGGTTCCTATTGATCGGTCGTAATTACGGTCCGACTGGAATTACTATGGGAGATTGATGGTGCCTCTTTCAATTTGTCGGTACCGCCTCACACGATTATGCGCTGAATTAGGGGTATATCGAATACTGTGTTGCGTGACAAAGCGTAAAACAATTGATTGGATTTCAAGAGAAAGGATAGGAAGGAAACAACTAATGGCATCGTAGCGTAGAACGGTGTAAACTATACTATTTATCTGGCTGTAAAGCTCTTTAATACTTCAGTCGGAATTTCCAGGAATTGCTATTGTATTCTATTGTTGTCGCGATCACCGGTGCTCGCGCGGGGCCTGAAGGATTAAGAACCCTTACTCGACGAATATCGTACAGCAAATTCAAATTGCTGTTAAATTGCTGTTATTTCCATGCATTTCAGCGTCGGCTTAAGCCGGATGTTGTCAAGACCAAGGAACACACGAGGAGTCCGGCGGCGTCAGGCGGCGCGGGTCGCTCTGGGACGACAGGATCTGCATCTCCAGCATCTGCTGTCGCCGGATGTGCTGGTGTGGGACATGCTGCTCACCCTCTGCTTGTGCTGCGTGTCCCGCAGCGGCAGCGCCTCCTCGCTCCCGCTGCGCGAGGAGTCCGGCGGCGTCAGGCGGCGCGGGTCGCTCTGGGACGACAGGATCTGCATCTCCAGCATCTGCTCTTGCCGGATGTCGTCGTTGTAGTCCTGTAAGAAATATTATGGCGTTAAAAATGGGAATTAAGATTCTAGAAATTACAATGCACTTTTTAAAGAAGGTAAAGTATTTAAGATAATTGACCGTGAGAAAGAAGCTTCAAAACTTCCAAGTCGAGATTTTTGTCAAATGCTGTTATATCAACTCCCTTCTTTACATATACGTTCATTTATTATTATATACGTTGAAAATACTCCAGAAACACGAAAGTTCACAACAATTTCCTTGTGTATTTCGTTAATAACTTTGAATTAATTACGGGATAATCAGTCTGGACCAGAATAACAACTGGTTCCATCTCCAAAATATGCGTGATGCATTTGAAGTGCATATAATAATGAAGACGGATAGTGCTCCAGATTATAATTCCCGACATGTGTCCGCCGCGCCGCGGTCCGCTTGCAGCTAATGGGGCTGCGCTGATTTATTGAGATCGCCAATGTGATGACACGCTTGGGACTGTATTAGATACGTAAGGAATGTTTAATTACATTCAGTAAAACTGATTTTCTATTTATCTAGACACATTTTCGCATTTATAAAATATTATAAATGCGAAAATGTGTCTGTCTGTCTGTCCATCTGTCTGTCAGTCTGTCTATCTGTCTGTCTGTTACCTCTTCACGCTCGAACGTGAACCGATTTTGCTGAAATTTGGCAAACATGACTTTGAGTCCCGAGAAAGGACATAAGATAGTTTTTATCCCGAAAAAATGTACGGTTCCCGCGCGATAAAAGAGTTTTGGCGCAACGAAGTTGCGGGCGTCATCTAGTACTTAATATGTGAAGGTGTGTCTGTCTTTCTGTGTGTTACCTCTTCACGCCCAAACCATTGAACCGATTTTGATGAACTGTGGTATACAGATACTGTAAGTCCCGGAAAAGGACAAAGGATACTTTTTATCCCATAAAAATATACGGTTCCCGCGCAATAAACGAAATTTGGCGCAACGGAGTTGCGGGCGTCGTGTAGTCAGTAAATAAGACGGAAAGCGGGGTTCGATCTTATACCGTCGTCAATACACTCGTACATATAAAAAAGCATACGAGTAGAAGAAAGAAGATCTGGCTGTACTTAGAATAAATATCACATTATATTCTGAGTAACATGGTAATTTTCGAGAAATTTTTTGAAAAAGCGAAGGGTAAAATATGTTACAAATGAAAGGATAAAAGGAATAAATAGTACACATAAAGCAAAAACAAGCTATGAAAGGAAATAAATATTATAGACGTCGGCTACGAATAACATGGGTGTCGGACGTTGGCAGGGGTTTAAATAGTACCTACAGGCTACAGAGATATAGGTTGTATCAAAACATTATCACTTTAAGCTAAGTAAGAGTCTCCTATATAGAGTTTACTCTGAAAGTAACAGCGCTGAAGGAATTTTTAAATTTTTGTATGGGCAAATCCAAAGGCTCGGACGTTTGCCAATACAAATCATAACAAAATTGCTTTTTCAATGCTGCTACTTTCATAGTAAACTCTACATATATAATATGTTACGTGGGAGAGCCATGCTTCATCACAAATGGGCCGGATCGACCGGAGAAATACCACGTTCTCACAGAAAACCGGCGTGAAACAGCGCTTGCGCTGTGCTTCGCCGAGTGAGTGAGTTTACCGGAGGCCCAGTCCCCTACCCTATTCCCTTCCCTACCCTACCCTATTCCCTTCCCTTCCCATCAATATCCTCCCCTATTATCCTAGTCCCTCTTAAAAGGCCGGCAACGCACCTGCAGCTCTTCTGATGCTGCGAGTGTCCATGGGCGACGAAAGTTGCTTTCCATCAGGTGACCTGTTTGCTCGTTTGCCACCTTATATAATAACATTACACACCCTAAAGTATTATCGTTTTGTTTTTTACACCCTGTATAAGAATATAGGATACACACACATCTATATTTCAATATAGTAAGAAACACACATGCAAGTGTATGGCAAAGTAGGCCGACAAACCTAGATATTAATGTTACAATCTGATCTTTGGAAATACAAATCGAGTTGAAGATTTATTTGCAAGATTTGGGGATAAGATCACGTTTTGGCAACCACGACAGATATTTCAGACGATGGAATTATTATTTACGTCACATGTTATCGTACGAATAAACTTGGACAGTTACTAAAAACTGGCTTTTGCTTACAAGTTTTTTTGCTTTTATCACTTGTAAAGACCACAAAAGTCAATGCTTTGCAGAAATCGCGTAAAGTTCAACACCGTAGGTCACTTTCACAGATTAGCAGTACACTGTAATACTTGTAATAGAAAAATTGCCAGTGAATGTAATAGCTAGTCGGAGCGATGATATTATAACCACATCGCGTATGCTGGAATACTTTACATTTTCGAGAGAAAATATTCTGTTATAAGCACGGTATAAGATATCGTCACTTATTATTATTATCAGCTTAATTATAGGTTTAAATGTATCAGGTATTATAATTTATTTATGTTACACCCTGTGTAATAGAGTTAATGTACAGTGTGACTGCAAACTTAAAGCGAATTTACAATAGTTTTATAAAATATAGCCAGCAGTTTTAATTTAGTTATTGAGTATTTAATTCAGGTCTCAAATGAAATACCTGGGCCAAGCGGTCGTAAAGACTGAAGTATTCATAATGGGCAGGAATACTTCTTAAGTGGATTTTACTTTGTAACCGGTACGATTACTCACAACAATGATAGAGAGACGCAATTTGACGCATACCTGCCCGCTTAACGTACCGATCTTAAGTATATTCTACAAGGAAATAGACATAAAAGCATTTACATGCTAACACAATTATTTTATTTGTAGCGAAATAGTTCTTATATCGTCATATATATATTAATAAAATAAAAGCACGAAGTAATAAAATGACCGCTTAGATGTCGAAATTCAATTTGAAATTAGCAATTTAGAACTTCCAAAAAAATTACATATATTTATTATTTACTTACTACTTTAATTATTATTTTTGAATAACAAACTGTGGCGAGCTACTTGGCACCGCTTTTTGCAATAAATTGTATAATTCCTTACGTAGTATATTTACTAACTCTATTGAGTTTAATTTTATTTACTACAAAATGCAGCGACGTCATTTGTTTTTTTTTTGCGGCTAAGCTGATGCTCAGTATAGTAGCCTCACCCTCGGAACTGATACGATTTTGATTTACGAGTCTGATTAGTTTCAAATTGAGCCGCAGCACGATCGTGCGCTAGTACAGCTGTCAGGAGTGGGAAAAGCCGTTGAGTCCGAATTACCTCCAAATTGACCCGCAGCACGATTTTGCGCCAGTTTAAGTGACGGAGGTAGTGAAAGCTTTGAGATTGAGCTGTTTCGGTTCTCGATTCTATTCTGATTCTGTCGGGAGTAAGGCAGCAGAAATAAAGGTAAGTTCTCACCGGTACCAGGAACCTCCTGAGCTCTGCCAGCGCGTACGCGATGCGAGCGTGCGCCTCGGCGGGCGTGGCGAAGGCCGAAATCTCCACGTGGAGTTCCTCCGACAGGTGCGCGAACTTCGGGTCGCCCGACACACGCAACTCTTCTTCCTGAAAGTTGGTAAAGTGATTGTATGCATGTTAAGTAGCCAGTGGCGGGGCTAAATTTGATGTGGGCAAAATAAATTTTGCGAGACCCCGCGATGGATGACGCAAGAGGAGGGATTTTGTGAAGAGAGAATTTATTGATACAGGCTGCATTTTTATTTATAAAAAATTGAGTATCAAAACTCGTAAATCCTAAAAAAATCCTTGTAGTTCAAGGGGCGTGAGGCCCCTTGGACCGCGAGGCTGTAGGCCGTGGCCCACATTGCCCATGCCTTACGTCACCTCTGTATATCTAAGCTATACTATAATAATATGAAGGTAAGCAGCAGGGCCGTCTCTAGCCGGTGTGGCGCCCGTGTGCAAATATTACCCTAGTGCCCCCTAGCAAGTGCGAGTCGGACTCGCGCACGAACGGTTCCGTACGATTATAAAGCAAAGATAGGCAAAAAATTATATTTTTATGGGAGCCCCTTAAATGTTTATTTAAGTACAAAATATACAATTAAGTATTTTGTGAATATTTCAAATTTCAAGTTCCTACGTTAATGGCCAAAAAATCACATTTATTGTATGGGATTGTATCCTTAAATATCTAATTTATTTTGCTTTGTAGTATTCTTTATTAAAAGAAGCAACAGAATCACATAATCTGTTATCTGAGAATTTCAACTCTCTAGCATAGAGAATATAATGAATGCCATCTACGACCTATCCTATCGAGTCTATGACCAGAATAAATATGAAGTGAGCCCACTGCCTAAAAGTTAATACTTTTTAGTTTTTTTTTTAAGACCAGACCACCTCAAATTCTATTAATGACTTTGAGGTGGTTTGTTCTTGGCCTTCTAACTTCTGTGGAACATCGGCTACCATTGCATCCTGCGAACGGCCCATCTCCGTGGGCTACGTTTGGATTGCTATCCACTATTCAGACGACACATATATGCTAGCCCACGGAGACATTTTTGAGGAAACAATACGAATGGCGAGAGTGGGTGAGTCTCAGGTTGTGGCGCTTATAGAAGCGTTGGGGCTGCGAGTCGCAGTCGACAAGACGTAGGCCATATTTTTCTATAGGCCCCGGAAGCACCGCCTCCGCGGAGGTATCACTGCGCAACGCAGAGATGCATGGAGGAGAGTGTGCCGATCAGCGCTGAAATGCAGTGCTTGATTCTGGTCCTTGATTCTGAATGGATCTTTAATACCCCTCTTTTCGTCGATTGGCACTATCTCTGGAGAAGATGGTCATGGCCCTGAATTGCCTTCTGCAAAAGTCTGTGGTCCAGGGTTCACCTGCAGATGACGAACACATGGCACCCGGAATAGACAGCTGCTCAGAAGTCCGCAGCATGCTTTAGCACTGCGGATACTACTCTGATATCGAATCATTAGTTGGCGAAGCGGCGTTGGCGCTGACAGGGTCCCCTCCATGGGATCTGGAGGCACGCGTGTTGTCGCAGGGTATATCAACACACAGCTTTAAAGAGCGAGGAGAACGGGTGCTACTAGACCTGGCAACCCAAAGGCGCCACCAGGTGCGTGTTATTACAATACGAACCTGGCAAGACCAGAATATGGCGTCCCCAACTGCCAGCCGCCGCACTGTGAAAGCGATCCGGTCGATACTACAACAGTCGATAGCACATTAAAAGGGCGCTATACGGCTAGGAGGAAAATAGGCCTAGATGCCACCACAGTCTGAGAAAGACGATTGAACGCTCTGCTTGGGCTGAGCAACGGGCTGAGTTTTACACCGTCCTTGGATTGGACCTTACTACTTATTGGGAGGCAGTAGCTTATACCCTCTGCGAAACTGTTATGTTGCAAACGGAGGATGAATAAAGAGAGCGGGAAGTAAATATGCAGATCTCATGAGAAGGATGCACGGAGGGCGTAGGCTGCACGGCGCCCGGTGCTACCGCAAGGGCGCCGTCAAGAATACATATTTTGCTTATGACCTTGTGGTTTAGCGGCGAAACCGCGCTTACGCGCTTATTTTGGCGCCTATCTTGTCGACAAATATAATCTTCATTTATGTGTTTTAAGATTCATTTCATGTTGGAAAGTAAAGTTTATTTTTATACAAAAGCCGAGCCGCTTATGGCGCGCCTTGCTTTGCTGTAATTCGACAAAATATATAAGAAGAGCTCCAGATAATTCACAAAATGTATGCAAACTGGAGTTCTTCTTACGGTGGTCTAAGCATGGCGTAATAAGCACGGCGGCCGGCCAACGCGGGCGCGCGCCTTTTTGCGAGCGGCGCTCGGCACCCCTAGGACCGCGGCGCCCGTGTGCACCGCACACCCTATACCTAAGGGAAAGACGCCCCTGGTAAGCAGTTCAGCTAGAGATATTTATTATCAAGTTACTAAATGATGCCCGCAACTCCGTTGTGCCAAAGTTAGTTTATTGCGCGGGAACCGTACATTTGTCCGGGATAAAAAGTATCCTATGTCCTTTCCCGCGACTCAAAGTCGGACAGACAGACAAACAGACACACTTTAATAATAACCAATCTGCTCACTTAACATGATAAATAATTTACGGAAATAACATGTGGTAAAATCACAAATCGCTCGTAATGAGTTCATAACCGGAACAATTCGAAGCTAGTGACCGTAATTAAAGGCTATTATCCGCGTTATCCGCACAAAAGGAATAGCTAAACATGGCCGCACTTCATTTGACCGGAAATGTGACCGTCATCATGACGTTTAATTTTAAAACGGATTATAATGGAGTTCCCAGAGCGTAAAAATCGTGCAAACCTCCGATTTTTGCAATAGTGGATGAAAATTTAAAAGAAAAAAAGGAATGTGTAGCTGATAACATAAATAATAAAGTTTACCTACTGAAAAGTTGTGCTTTTGATTTTTAAATTATTCTCTTCCACTTCAAGTAAACTCATAAACTGTAAAATTTTGAAGAAAATTTGCATATTTCTTTCTTTTAAATATATAGCAAAATAATAAAATATATTATTATTTTTTTGATTTGTATCGTTGCTTATATTCCAAAAAAATAAAATAAGTTGAAAAAATATATAATTCAGATTTAAAATTAATATTTTTGTATGTAGATGAGCATACCTCCAAATGTGCTTGTTGTGTGCCTCGCCAGATAAATGGCGTTCCTACTTTTCTTTGGTTTTAAATAGGAAGTTTAAAAGTATGTTTTGGGCTTAAAAAAGCCTTCTGTTTCTTAAAGTGTATAATTTTTTAGCTCTTACTTTATTAAATTTTCTGAAAAAGTAGCACAAACTTTTCACGGATTTTTCGAAGAAAGTATTTTATTTCTTTTGGTTTGGTTTTTACAGAATAAAATTGATTTTTTATTAATTTTTTTCATTAATTATATTTGCTAAAACATACTTTAAGGAAAAAAATACGAATTAGGTTAAGAACTGATATTTTTTGTATTCAGGTAAGCATTTTCCAAACATAGGTCGCAGCATGCGTCTTTAGTATGTACGTGAGACTTGTAGCACCCAATTTTTTTCTGGCTTTAAGTAGGAAGTTTAAATATATTTCAAAAACTAGAAAAAGTCTTTCATTTGTCGATGCATTTAATGTTATAGCTCTCACTTAAATAAATTCGCAAAAAATATAGGAAAATATTTTCGGTCTATTTTACAAATTTTTTGAGATATTTAAACGTTTTTAAGTACTTAAAAGTTATAATTTCTCTAAAAATTTAATAGGCACAACAAGTAAGTTTAACACACTTTTCGTTACAACCCTAAAATCCACCCAAACCCTTTTATCTTGGTTACGACGAGCGTTAATCTCTAAAAACTTTGCAAAAACCTTATAGCTGTATTTAGCTTAGCAAAGCAAACTTTCTTTTTAAAAAATTGTGTATTTGGTTAATTTTCAACGTAAACAATCGGATAAGATACATTAAATAACAGGAACAAGAATTTTTTTTTTCTGTACCGATTTTATATGGTGAAATATTAATTTTTAATTAAGTAACTAAAAAAATAAAAGCACAAAAAAAAAAATTGGTAAACTTTGCAAGTTATAGTGTAAAAAAGAAAATGACACCTCAATAAACAAAAATCCATTCACTATTACAATTTTAGGAGGTTAAAACCTCTGGCGACTCCACTATTAGAGCGAAGCCGCTTTGCTGCGTTGCATTGCGTAGCAGCATCAATTGATGCGTTGCTTTGTCGGACATGAAGTTTTAAGGGGTTAACGGAGAATAGACGAAACGAAGAGAGAGTGTTCTTGTGTACTGCGCACTCACTGGGGCACTATAAAAGCACTTCTGTGCAGCTGATCTTTCAATGAAATGATAGCCACCAAATCAGGTGATGGAGGCAATCTAATATTATGTGCGATATTCAGTTACGACAACACGACGCAATGGAGTAACGTGGCCACGCCTTTAGAGTTGAACGACTAAACAAATCTGAATAGTTCGAGTTGTGTCTGACCATGTGCGGTTAGCTCAAAGGCATCCAATGTTGATTTCAAAAGTATACTATAAAAGTTGGCTTTAGAATACTGTCTGCTGATGTGAATTGTTAAGATAACTTGCATCATGCTTTATGGCTGGTTTACACGTATTAAGTTGATAAGTATTTAACTAAATTTCAACTTAATTTTAAGTTATTATTTGCATGAAAACGCAAATTTAGTAGCAAGTAGCAAGTTCAAGTTTAATTAGTTTAGTTAAGTATAAAGTCATAACTTAAAATTTAGTTGACTACTTATCTACTTAATACGTGTAAACCAGCCATAAGACTACCACAAGAACGGTCGCTGTTAAGCATTTGTGTATCAACCCACAAAAAATTTGGTGTTCAGTTATAAATGCAGTCATTTTCACGTAACAGGTCTTTTATTTTGTCTCATACTTATATATTTTATTTTAATCAAATGTCTTAGATTCATAAACACGTTTTTTGTTTGACTATCAAAATGTATACCTTTTGTCTGTCCTTCATGGAGCCGCGGCCGAGCACCGCCATCTTGCACATGGTGTCCTCCTGCAACCGTTTCAGTGAGTTGCCTTTGGGCCCCAGGAGTTTGCCCACGAAGTTAAACTGAAACAAAATATAGTTTTAGGAAGATTTACTGATGTTACATTATTTGACTGGTTTGTTAGTAGCATAATAGATAATTTATTACATTAGCGTAGAGAACTTTTTATTGAAAGCTATGCTCGGGTTTAAGGAAGGATTTTGGGCCAATTTCATCATATCTTTTAAAATGTTATTAGTTATTATTAATTGGTGACATTATATTTTTATAACTATGCTATCTCTTTTAATTTTTATACAAATAAGAAGGCATGACTTAAATCAACTATTAACCAAAAGTTTTTACAGCGTTCGTGAAACCAGCACTCCTTTCTTCCATTAAATCAACGTAAAGATTGATTTCCGTAACAATGTTCTATGCACTTCAAACATTAATTTCATAAGCAAAGTGCTAGAATATTCAACATGCAGGTAATAATGGTAAAAATTGCGGTCGCTTTATGACGATGTTTGTGGAGCACTCCGCCGCTCTCTGTTGACGCTGTGTCGTGTTTTACATTATTCAATCTAGATAATGAAAACTATGGCCGATGTATTGAAAGTTTTATGAATTTTTAAAGGTAAGTTTGTCTTTGAAATATATCCGATATACTGTTGGCCTTGATGTAGAAATCCATACTAATATTATAAATGTGAAAGTGTGTCTGTTACCTCTTCACGCCCAAACTGCCGAACCGATTTTGATGCTTGGTATGGGGATACTTTGAGTCCCGGGAAAGGACATAGAAAACTTTTTATCACGGAAAATGTACGGTGCCCACGTGATAAACGAATTTTGGCGCAACGGAGTCATCTACAGTGGGTTATAAAATATAGTATTTCGCAAAATAGGTACTTACTGAGTAAGAACGAGTAGCAAATAGAAGAGGCTTGTTTAGTTACAAATGGGCTTACTTGACTTGATCAAATCACAGCTTCACAGAAAACAAGCATGACATAACGCTTATAATATTGCGTTTAACCGGTCGAGGTTACGGAAGGCACAGAATACATATTACTAACTACTAACTAACTAAGGCCTAAGCAGTTTTTAAGGACCAGCAATGCAACTGGTAAGCATGAGGTGAACCTTCTACTTGTTTTATTTATTTGTAGCTTATTTCATAAAAATCTAGTGAATAGTTTTAATTACTTATTACCGTATCTTATGGCACATCTTTGTTACATGAACAAAATGTTACTTCACCTTAATCATGCTATGCAAATGAAAAGGACCGTACAATAGTACAAACAATTACTATGATAACAAGTCACCATTAAAATAGTGTTAACGAAACGAAAAGGAAAAGAAACTACCTAGCCAGAAAATCACAGTGCCGACTGCCGAGGGACTTGTAAACTCGTCATACATTTCTACCTCCGTGAAATAATACGGGCCGAGAGTTCGGGAGCGCTGCCAAAAATTCTCTTAGTTTTTAACCATTTTAAAGTCCTTTTAGTTTTTAGAATATTTTGCAGCAGTAAATTGTAGCTGTCGCCGCGTTGTTAAAACCTTTTTTTTTTGGAAGCAAATCGGCTCGCTTAACAAAAAGTGCCGAAACTTATTGAAAACGCGACAAAAATTAAACTTTATATAGGCTTTTGGCAGCTATTTTCGATGTTACATATAGCAAAAAACATTTTTCCGGATCAGCTAGTACTAATTTCGCTCTAAAAGTCTTTCACAAGCGTGAAAAATTAGCAAAATATTAAATCGCTGAACCAACTCAATGAAAATTGGTAAGCAGATATTTGAGTGTTGGGAAGGACATTGGTCGTTTACAAATAAAACTATATACGAATATATATGTAAACGAATTACATATGTATTGTATACCTATTACATACGTAATGCGCGTAATACCTACGCTAATACGAATTTCTGGACAAAGTTGCGGGTCCACGCAATTTCGATAATTCATGCACAACCCGGTAAGCCTCAGCTTTCAAACAAATTAATTTACTAATCCGGAAATACAATCTGTTACATTATCGTATTAGGCTGGATTTATAATGCAGACTATCCGAACGCGCGGTTTCGCCGCTACATGGCAAGATTACAAGCAAATGTATGTGACGATTTAGGGTCGCGCTGTCATTTACATATTTAATATACTTGTGTTCTCGCGGTGCAGCCGCCAAACCGCGTATTCGCGTGAACGCGTATAAATCCAGCATTACATGCATTTTCTTGTATTCTCGCGGTGCAGCCGCCAAACCGCGTATTCGCGTGAACGCGTATAAATCCAGCATTACATGCATTTGCTTGTATTCTCGCGGTGCAGCCGCCAAACCGCGTATTCGCGTGAACGCGTATAAATCCAGCATTACATGCATTTGCTTGTATTCTCGCGGTGCAGCCGCCAAACCGCGTATTCGCGTGAACGCGTATAAATCCAGCATTACATGCATTTGCTTGTGTTCTCGCGGTGCAGCCGCCAAACCGCGTATTCGCGTGAACGCGTATAAATCCAGCATTACATGCATTTGCTTGTATTCTCGCGGTGCAGCCGCCAAACCGCGTATTCGCGTGAACGCGTATAAATCCAGCATTACATGCATTTGCTTGTATTTTTGCGGTGCAGCCGCCAAACCGCGCGTTCACGCGGACGCATATAAAACCAGCATTTCTGTAAATCCAATGCTAATCTACGAACAATGGCATACTCGTCCGCAAATTGTCAAAGCCGTAATGAGGCTCGATCTAGACATCCTAGGTCCTCGATGCCACTTCACCATGTTCCGGGTCGCGCACGGGACCTCGTACCTACGTTGATATCAGCAGATATCTGCCGAAGTACCGTCAGTACGAGAATTATATGAACGAGAATAATAGAATGTAAGAATATTTTTTTCGAATGGGTACGCGAACTATGTTAATTATTATTATCATTACATAATAATATAAAACATATAATAATGTTATCATATAATATTACACTTTGATCTTTTAAACCCAACAGCTTGTTTTGCTGCCCTTTGGCGCAGATATAGAATAGATGACGAAGATTCAGGCTATATTATATCGAGCACAAATGCAAGATTCCTATGAGATTTTTGCACGTAGTGTAGTCGCCGAGAATAGTTATTAGTTATATATAAGAAAAATTAGAATTGTACAAGATTGAGACTGGTCATTGTTTTTGCTAGCCGTATACATCAGCTACGGACATCAAATAACTAATTTTAACAAGCAGCAATTTCTTAGCAGATTGACTTTGTTGTCTTGTTCAACTTTGTACAGAAATATTTTACTTTAGTTCCTTCTGGGGACCGTGCTAACATTTTGTAACGCCATAAAATAAGACAATAAACTACTATTGTTTACAATTATAATTTTAAGGAATTTGTAATCCCAGATGTATACACAAATCTATAATTTAGCGTTTTATGATAATGCTTCAAAAGTGTATACCTTACCGCGGTTGTTGGGCGAGAGCAGACGCCTGTGTTTACAAGACTCTTACATTGATTTACACGTGATAAACAAGCTTACATGTTCAAGGAAAGTATACAGGATTTGGCGGATAAACATATAGCGTCTAAGATCATTCACTATTTCAGAGATAGCTATATAATCGTCTCTCCCACAAATACGTAATGCAACAACGTCCGTAAAGAGTTAATTTGTTTAAAAGCATCCTGATAACAAAATCTCTTACTTGTTTTTCCAAAACCAATATGCAATGTGAACTTTAAAACTTTCGCGTTGCATTATAATTTATATTTCATACTTATTATTATAATGTAATATTGTGTATGTGTAACGCAGACCAAATTCGTCTTATGTACTATCAGCCCCCCTAGACAAGCGGCAAGCGATTATCGTATACGCTAACACTAACGCCACAAAATGTATGGGATTTGACATTTCACATTAGTATTCGCTAGCGAAGCGATGACCTATGTCAAATTGCATACATTTTGTGGCGTTAGCGTTAGCGTTTACGATAATCGCTTGCCACTAGTCTACTAGGGCAGAGAATTTGATTCCTATGCAGATGGGGGACCTACGTAGTTTGGTCGCGTTACGTCAAACCCAGCCGACAGATCACAATTAACAATTAACATTAAATTGACATGATCCGACCAAAATGACGTTGGCTTGTCAACTGCCTAGGATACAATTTCCTCGATGGTACATGCACTGTACTGTACTGTATACGATGCACATATTGCACGAATTTGGTGTGTACAGTGTTCACTTTTTTTTTTTAATTAAATAAGAGGGCAAACGAGCAAACGGGTCACCTGATGGTAAGCGACTACCGTCGCCCATGGACACTCGCAACATCAGAAGAGCTGCAGGTGCGTTGCCGGCCTTTTAAGAGGGAATACGCTCTTTTCTTGAAGGTTTGCAGGTCGTATAGGTCCGGAAAAATTGCTGGTTGGTTGGTTGCTGGACAGTTCATTCCAGAGTTTTACAGTGCGCGGCAGAAAGTTACGCGAAAAAAGCACTGTGGAAGACTGCCACTCATCAAGGTGATGAGGATGGTATGTTTTTCGCGTGGGACGATGGCGAAAAGTTGCAGGTGGCATGATTCCGAACAATTCCTCAGAGCACTCCCCGTGATACAACCGATAGAGGATGCAGAGACTTTTAAATTTTCAAGTGTAGATGTACAAGACTTTTACACTGGTAAATGTAAAAGTGTGTAGAATGTACAAGTGCAGAAGACATCTATATCTACACTTGTACACGTTCCCGCCGGTGCAGATTTTCTCGAGTTACGTATTCATGTCTTATTTATTCAAATGTATTTCTCTCCCGTATTGAAATTCGAACAGTTGGTCAGTTCGCAGCGGGCAAACATTTCTCCGGTTGTTGTCGTGGGATTTTAAAACGTACAATACAATTTTTCTACTAGCTTTAGACTTGGGTTTTATTTATGAAGCCTGAAGAACACGTTTTATAGTCCAGGAATAAATTTAAATAAACGTTATCTGTGATTGCAAGCTGTAAGAAAATTATGCGCTACTTGGTGTTAGTTGTTATTAGGAATTACCATGGATCCATCTTGGATGATTTTCAACAGATATTGAAACGCTTTGTACCAATAACCTTTCCTCAGAAGTAGACAGACACTTCGCACTTTCACTAGTAAAAACATTATCCAAATGGCATTCGATTTATTTTATTATTTGTGAAATAGTGTCAAATCGCAAAACTATTTTTAGTAAGTCAAAAATGCATTTAATCCCTGGATTAATTGCCGAATGCCGGGAAATGATGACGAGGGTGAATAGCTGGGCATATTAAGTAATTTATCCAGGGTCTGATGGGCAATCACAACATTCCACCCGACGACACGTCACGCGTGTGATTGGGACGAATTGATTTCGACAAATCGAATAATGGGAAGAGAAAAGAACAATAAAAAAGTGAAACAATAAAATAATTAGGTTTAGTCATCAGAAAGTTTGTGCTGCCATCAACAAGAAGTAAGAAGTGTTTCAGTTTACGTAAGTAGATGAATAAAGATATATTTCCCGGCCCCTCTGCAGACAACTATAGACTTGTCTAATATTGGAATGGCTATTTATTCTTTAACTACAGCCAATTTTTATGGGAAGTTTAATATATTTTGTTTTTAATATCTCTTCATTGTAACGAAATATTTGGTTATAAAGTAGAAAGCATAAGAAAGTCAAGTTTCCACTTAAAGAGTTCTAAATAAGCAAAGAATACAAGTTCTTTTACACAACGAACAATAGTCTCTCAGATTCTTCAATATACTGTATAGAGAAGGAAGTAACGTTTTTAATCAAACCGAATACATTAGTTTGATTCTCTTTAGCCGGTCTCTGCGGTCCCCGCTGCGGCGTCATTGTTGCTGAGACCAGCCATTAATGACACACTAGCATTAGCGTGTTAGGCTTTTATAAGCTACCAGATTATTTCCATGCGTATAAAAAGACTAAATGACGCCCGCAACTCCGTTGCACCAAAATTTATTTATCACGCGGGAACTGTCAATTTTTCCAGGACAAAAAGTATCCTATATCCTTTCCCGGGACTTAAAGTATCTCTATACCAAATTTCAACAAAATCTCTTCAGCGGTTTGGGCGTGAAGAGGTAACAGACAGACACACACTTACACATTACACACATCCTCATTTATAATATTAGTTTGGATATCTTCCGGAAACTGTACATTTTTAACCGTTATATTATGGACCTTTTGATTCTAAGGCTAGATTTATATGCACGAACTTGGCCGCTACACCGCGAGATTACAAGTAATGGTAATAATAATAGCTTCCACACCGGTTTCGGTGACGGTGGCCGGTTTCATTGAAACCAGACCAGCTATGCAGGAGTAATTTTATAGTGCCCAAGTGTGTGCGTAGTATACAAGAGAGTTCTATTCCTTTACTCTCATAACCTAGTGGGACGGAAGACCGACATGACCAGCGAGAGATTAGGCGCAGGACCGACTTTTTACATGTCCATCCGACGCATTGATCATCTTACTTGTCAGACAATCAGGTGGTCAGCCTGAATTGTCCTAACCAAACTTGGAAATAATATGTTTCCAACACGGGAATCAAACCCACGACCTCCGAGTCAAGAGCCGCGCTCTATACCACTAGACCACGGAGGCGTTACAAGTAACCATTCGCGCACTAACGTTAAATCGTCGCGCTGTCATTTACATACAATTGCTAGTAATCTAGCGGCGTTGCCGCCAAACCGCGCGTTAGTGCGGACGCATATAAGTCGAGATCACTCTAACGAGCGACGCCGTCTTTGACCCCACCCGCTCAACCACTGAGTCGCAGTGGTCGTCAATGATATATTTCCATCGTGATACCATATAAAACCTCAAAATATTCCTGGGCTATTCCCCTATTAATATTGTAGGGCAGGTGTAGATAAAAAGTGATAAAGTGTCGGACGACCGTGGGGGAAATGCCGGTAGCATTCACTTCAAATTGGGTCTGCCTCGGATATCTTATTTGTAACTGCATACTTTGAGCTGGTGGTACACTTAAATGTGTTTTTTTTTTCTTTCTCAAGCAAAGAAGTTTAATACTGCTTGTTTGTTTTTCGGATTTGCTATAAATATTATGATTTTATTATATATTATTATAATGCACTCAGATTATTTTGTAGGTAGTTAAACATTTTTTTTAAATTTACATCTGCCAAGTGGCCCGCTACGCTCTTGCAGAGACACGACTACAGTAGTACGCGCGTTAAATGTTCTTGGATCAATGATGATTTACGTACGAACAGGGGTTACCTAGTTTTCGTAATTAGCATAATTTCTAAGAACTCATCAATTTATTAAAATTTTATTTTTAATACTCTATAAGAAATTTTACTGGCTCGGTGTAGCACCGGCGAGGGGTCGGTGTAAATTCGCATCATTTCTCAGCGGGTTGGAACAAATGAGATCGAAACGTGATGATCCATGTTAACGCGGCCGAGGTGCGCGGGGCGGTGGGCGGGGAGCAAGAGGAGACATTTGTCAAACTTACAGGAAGGTGGGTCATATCATTAGGCGCGGATAGGAGCAGGTATGAGTAGGTGTGGACGATTGGGCAAAATTATACCCATAAGCTGTGAATCCCATGTCTTAGGGAAGAGTGCTTTCGTATTACGGAGCGAGCAGGTAGCAACGCAACCACCATACATTTGAGATCGCGGCCTTGGTATCGGAGAACTCTAGCATCCCATCAGCTGGTGGAAGCAATCGCCTGCAACAAGCACTCCTCACCTTAGGGTGGTCCCGCACGGGCACGACGACGCGCACGCACACCTTCACCGGCTTGTCGCGCGTGATGTCCAGCATGCGCCGCTCGCCGCGCCACTCGCCTGCAACAATGATGATTACTATTAGGCAAGTCTGTCTTCGGGATAGCGAAGCTACTACACGACACGTGTGGACAATCGTTGCCAGAATTTTATTTCTAATACTCTACAGAAAACATTTGACCTTGACGCATCGCGTCGTTCTTTGCAAACTTTCCTTGTTTTATCAGCTGCTTGGAAAATGTTAGAATCTACAGTTTTCAAGAAAAAAAAGTGTTGACGTTAGGAATGGGTAATACTAAACTGAGCAAATACAAAGTGTAAGTACGAGACAATCTGCACGCACCTGTGAACGCCAAATATCGTGTTTACGTTGGAAAGCGCTGTGCAAAGTTTGTGATGTCTTATAATTAAACCTTATTTATGTGTTCATCTTTCGTGAGTTTCGGCAAATAGGAACGCTAATTAGCGGCTTGATATTACAGCTCGGTAAATTACAAACTACCATATACCTAATATTATATCTTATTTACTCAGTGCTAGAGAATCCTCATTAAAAGAGATTTTCACACTAATATCTTGTATATCATATTATGTATTCTGTGGTAATATTATAAACACGAAAATGTGTGTCTGTTACCTTCTCACGTCCAAACCACTGAACCGACTTTGCTGAAAGGTATGCTGGGGCCATGTTTCGCCAGGTATGCTATGAGTCCCAGGAAAGGACAAAGGATATCCCGGAAAAATTATACGGTTCCCGCGCGAATACAGAAAGGCGCAACTTAGTTCCGGACGTGATCCAGTGTAAAATAAGTTTATAAATACGCTATTGTGTATCGACTATTACCAGCAATCTATATATGTATATAAAACTCAAAGGTGACTGACTGACATGGTGATCTATCAACGCACAGCCCAAACCACTGGACGGATCGGGCTGAAATTTGGCATGCAGGTAGATGTTATGGCGTAGGCATCCGCTAAGAAAGGATTTTGATAAATTCCAACTCCAAGGGGTTAAATAAAATAGGGGACGAAAGTTTGTATAATTTGTATAATACCTCTTAACGCGAGCGAAGCCGCGGACAAAAGCTCGTACTTCATAAATTTCAGCTTTAGTTCCGATTTTAGCTACGCCTTAAACCGTCTTCTTAGATTGTATACCTATCAGTTGCTGTACGTTTAAATCTCCTTAATAATGCACACAAAAGGGGAAGCCTTTCTACACATGATGGCTGATCGACAAACAGAAGCTGACATACTCTCTAATTGGCTGATATTAAATATTAACTTCCTTCCGGTGTACTCATACCGCTTCTGAATCATTGATTTGACAAAACTACTAATGGACAGGTTATTATTACATTAATGTCGTATATTTCTGTACGTTACGACGACCGACGTAGGTGCCAAAACGGATGTACCGTTTTGGTTCTTTAGGGAGAATATGTCAGAAATTGATTCACAGGCAGGTGGTGGAAGTCCAGTCTTTGACTTGACCATAACCCGACCAAACAACGTAGTTTTGCTATTTGCTATATAAATTTCTCATTGGTGCATTCGTTTTTCAAATGAATTAAACATATTTTAATATTTTGATACACGTATTTATAAATCAAAAAATAACTCGTAATTTTGCTGCACAAATCAAGAAATTTTTTTGTGCATTCAAAATTAGAATCGGTGGAATGATATAATGAGTTAAGTTCAGTAAGTTGGCAGCACTGTGCGGTCGTTAGCTGCGCCCATTACTGCAGCCAGCGCTGACGACTTATCTTATCACTTCAATGCTACTGAATATTATTTTACTTCAACATTAATGACTATACTGTACTCGGCGAAACATGGCTGTAGCGGTCATTGACTCCCTGTCAAAAACTTGTCATTTTCGATACAAACCCGCGATTGACAACATCTGACACTTCATTGTCAATCGCGGTTTATATAGAAAATGACAAGTTTTTGACAGGGAGTCAATGACCGCTACGGCCATTTTTCGCCGAGTACAGTATAGATACTTTTTCACCTTGCAATATGATGCCGCGATTCGATGCATATTTTAAATTATTTATTCGAAACTGAACTTTATTTACTACACAAGAAAATACAAAAAGATACAAGTATGTGTGCCTGTTCTAAATTTGAATTGCATTTGAAATGTAAATTGGCCCTTACTTAGTATTATAGGTTCTGTCTCCGTCGTGGGTAAAACCAAGGATAATTGAACTTTATTGGAATAAAGATTGGTTACATAATAGTCCAGAGCCTAAACTATTATCATGATAAATCAAAATTCGTTAAATATTTTTTGCGTTAAGAATTAGCGTACCTCCATTATCACGCATTTGCTGTAATGTGATATAAGTAAATAATATTTACTTATCGTTATACGCAACATATTATTTTGTGTATTACTATTACTCAGCATAAAGATAGATTATCAAGAAGAGATTTTTCTATTTATATTGTTAAAAAATTAAGTCATATAGGACTCATGCACATGACTTAGAACTAGCATATTTGTGTACATTCGTAGGTGTGAACACAGCCGTCATTCATAACAAACTTCAGACATTTGAATTTTGAATATAGAATAAAAGTCTCCGTTTTAAAAAGCGTGGAATAGTGCTTAAGCGCCTGACATAAGGGCTCTTTTTGACTGACAGCGGCCATCTTGGCGAGCGAATGTCCTGTAGAGAGGTAAGAAGGTTCCTTGCTGTAAAACGTGAAATATTCATCCACATTGGATTTAAATACGACGAATGCACTCTTGACACGGATTTCTGAATTCATTTCGCGAGCGGTGGAAATTTCAACACATTTTAAATGTACGTTTTAATTACTTTATTACTTTTTATCCGCCATAATTGGTGATAGTTTTTAATTTTATTGGCACTGAAATGTGGTTTAACGTTTCGGGTTCAACTCAATTTGTGCTTAAATTTGTTGCTCAGAGATTATTTAAGTACGGTAGCTTGTATGCTAAAGTATAATAATAAACAGAAAATATAAAAGTTTTGGAAAGGTCAACAACGTTCTTTGATCCTAAAAAATTCCACTCACAAACTATTGAGTAAGTACAAAAATATTAAGTATTTTATAGGTAGAGTATAAAGTATAATAATTTTGACAAAAAATACTCCAAATGCCCCTGCAATAGACACAAAGTAAGGCCATTTATATAACTACGCTTTTTACTTCAATATGTCTTTTATATAATAATTGAGAAAAAATGTTAGTAATAAACCCTTCGTAATAAGTTAGCAGTGCAATGGAAAACTGTATTATATAATAATAATAATTATTATTATTATTCGTTGCATAAAGTATAATATTATCCTTACGCTTTCTATGCTAGATGGCTATGTGTGACTTGTGAACACAAATCACATATAGCCACGAAACACACGTCAGTCGTAAAGTGTCGTCTCCAACTACGTTGATCGAATGATGGGCCTAATTGAAACGCTGTAGCGTGACAAAATCGTTAACCGCCTAATGTGGAGCAAAGCAAGTGAGCCGACGCGCGACGGCAAATTTGCTTTTGAATCTCTCAAAGCCAAAGAGATTGACCGAAACGTTAGATGCCAACTCAAACAGCGGCCAGATAATGCGAACCGGGTTTGTTTTTGGTCTGGTACAAGTTACAAGCGGACGAGAGATAATATTTGGTATTGTAAAACTAGATTGTACTTGTCACTTCTAAACATTTTACAGTGTTATTATTTTTTATTAGTTTGTGTGTGTGTGTGTGTGTGTATGTGTGTGTGTGTGTGTGTATGTATGTGTTGCTCTTTGGTTTGGTAGGAGTTATTAATCATTTAATTACGTATAAGCTTTAATCCCAGAAATACAGTGTTCTCGTGAATAGTATATTTGTACGAGCGAAGCCACGAGCAGAATCTAAGGGCCTGTTTCACCGCTTCCTGATAAGGTGCCGGATAGGCTTATTTGACAGATTCTCCATACTCCATCTGTCAAGTTAAGTAGTAGATAGCCTTATTAGGAAGTGGTGAAACAGGCCCTTAATATCTTAAAATCAATGCAAAGATTATAAATAATCTTCTGCATTTTGTATTTTCCGCGACAAAATTTCTTGTTTGTCTTTATCAACTGCATTTTTTGGCGAATGTAAAGCGATACAAAAAAATATTGTGTATCAAAAAAACACCAAGAAAATGAAGTCAGCTAAAAAACTATTCTTGTAACTTACACCGAACTCCGCTCTAGTTTTAAGCTATTCACTTTACATGTTATCCACATAGCTCTTATTTCCTAGCCTGTAAGGATTATATTCCTCAGCCTTGTAAGTTACTTCGGCTGTCGAATTAGCGGACCGGATTGATGTATAATTTGCATACGGGCCGGCTACGGATGGGTTACGGGGGGTTACGATTGAGCTACGGATTGGCTACGGTGGGTCTACGAAGCGCTACGGACGGGCTACGGTGGGCTACGAGGGGCTACGGTATGCTACGGGGTTCTACGGAGGGCTACGTTTAGTTACGGATGGACTACGGTATGCTACGGGGTCCTACGAAGGGCTACGATGGGCTATGGGAAGCAATGTTTGCCTTCTTTTATCAACGTGGGGCTACAAAGATAAACTATCGACTATCGTTTATCGAGGAATTAAACTTTTTGGGATTAAATGTACTATCAAATTGTTTTTTTTTTTATAAAATAAGGGGGCAAACGAGCAAACCTGATGGAAGCAACTACCGTCGCCCATGGTCACTCGCAACACCAGAAGAGCTGCAGGTGCGTGCCTTTGTTTTAATAGCTACCTGTGTGACTTGCTCTTCGTAATATTAATTGATATGTGTACGTAATGTGAATTTGAATGAAAATTGTTTATCCCTTCTCGGATTCAATATGGGTTTTGAAGAAGATTAAAGTATTATTCCGAGTTTCTAGTTCCATATTATTCTATTGTCCCTCGTAGACACGTTATCTTACTTCCACTGACCTTAGCCAAAGAATAAGACCTACTTATCAGATGTTTGGCTTCCTCAAAATGTTATGTCCGACTGAACTGATGTATTTCATGCAATAAATGTACTGCGAATTCAGTAGGAATTCGCAGCAAATACAGAACGAAAATTGAATTGCAAGGACGTTAGATTATGATGGATGGCCATGATTGTCCAGTATGATTGCGCCAGCTATCTACAGTACTCACAATTGACATCCAACATGGTTATTATTATTATAGACAGGTTCGTAACTGCATAACGTTTGTCCATCATAGACCAACATTAAATTAAATCATGTTTACTATTTTAACTTTTGCGATTTTGTAATAATTTCGCTCTAGGGCATATTTTCGGTTGACATGGGTAAGATGTCCGAAACAACCCAAGATGGTTACCAAAAATATATAATCGATGCAACCTTTTAGTATACGTTATCGAAAACAATACGATAAGAAGTAGGGAAATCAAAAACAAACAGTAAAAGCCCAATAGCCGTTGGTCTGTAAGTGCGGTTCACACTTACAGCGGCTACGGCAAAAGCGGTCGAAGAATATACCGACCTGATCACACAAATAATAAAAATTATGTTCCGTAACTTAAAAATAGAGCGTTCAAACAATTAAAGACAAAGTTCCAGTTGGTAACAAAAAACAAATTGCTTTAAAATTAAACAAAACAAATAACCTACCTGAAATTTTTTTTAGACTGTACTATCTTAATTTTAGGACCTTAATTAAGTTTCATAACTGATTTCTGCAATATCAATTTACAATGTATATGCATGTAAAATTATTGTTATATTATATGATGAAGTACAAATTATTTTCTAAAATTTAAAACAAACTCTTTCTGAAGTCGCACGCCGGGGCCCGTTCCTCGTATGAAGGTACTTACGGAGTGGTCGTTCATTTTCAATAGATTGCTTTTGATTTCCTTATAGATGGGTTGCTTTTAGATTCGGAAATGGGATTGTTTTCTTTATAGTGAAACTTCGGCAGTTTTGAGGAGTTCTCAAATATTTGGGAACACTATTCGGTATAGCCATAATATATTATTGTTATAGTCTTTCGGATATTTTCTGCATTTTGTTTTCCTCGATTCCGGTTTCGTTTATTTTTACACTTTTACGGCCTTTTTTCTTTCTAAAAACAGTGTATGAAAATCAAAAAACCAGCCAAGTACGAGTTGGACTCGCCCATGAAGGGTTCCGCAGCAGCAGCAGGTTTATTTCTATAAAATTAAAAGATTTTTTATTTATTTTTAAATTAAAATACGGACGGACAGACAGACAGACAGACAGACAGACAGACATGACGAATCTATAAGGGTTCCGTTTTTTGCCATTTTGGCTACGGAACCCTAAAAACGCACTGAAATAGTTTCTAAAGTGCGCCGCACTCAAAACGAATTTGAAATTCGAATATGAATTCCGGAATAAATATTTGAGGTTTTTTATTTTTTTAAGTTTTCGCCAACTGCAAACGGTTATATTCAAGGTCAGCCAAGGGTCAACCTACAGAGAGTAAAACAAGTAGCAGTTGAAACGAATAAATTGTTCGCGGTTAGAGTTTGATGTTTTTGCTGGGAAGTTGTTTAGAGAAATTGCGAATTAACATAGTTTTGATTAAATTTCAATATGTTTATACCTTCGGTTGTAACAGTGGGTGTATTTGACAGTTTGTGTGGGTAGCCCGAAGTTGGCTTGTTTGGAGTCATCATCAACGTCTTTCAACAGCGCCAAAACTTAGTAATGCACTTTGGAGGGAGTCAAGACCAGAAGGCGCTTTATTGAAAAATCTGTCCTTTTTGACGTAATACTATAGGACCCTCAGAAATGTTACAAATCTGGTAATGAGATATGCATTATACATATCTTCATAGCCTTATCTAGGTTGAGAAGAACTAGAAACACGATTAATGTATTTTGCCTCGATACATTTAATTTTCGAACTGACCTCTTAAAAATACGAAATTTGAAAATTATTTTAAACGAAAATAGATGTATTGTAGGAAATCAGTCTAATTGATAGACACCTTTGCAACTCAAAATCGTATAGAAGCATTTTGCTTAAATGCTCCTAGTTATTTTTTAAATAATTAAAATTACGTTTTTCGCATGTTTTCCGAGCGAGCCGATAGCTTCTGGCTGCAGCGTATTCACGACTTTATAGTCATACAAATTAAGTATAAAATTGCCCTTGCGGTAAAATTACTTTCAATATAGCGCCTTAACATAATCACAACAAAAAACCGGCCAAGTGCGAGTTGGACTCGCCCATGAAGGGTTCTGCAGCAACAATTATGTTTATTTCTATGAAATTAAAAGGTTTTTGATTTATTTAAATTATATTTCAGTTGATTTAATGAAAGTAAAATTAAGGTTTACCATTTATGACGTATAAAAAAACTACTTTCTAGATCTCCTTGAAACCAATTTTCGTTGGTAGTTTTTATAGTAATGTACATCATAATATAATTTTTTTAGAATTATTTTGCCCCTACTTTATAAGTTAGTTTAGGACACACATTTTACCATTTTGAAAGTGTCTCTCTCGCAAATTATTCAGGTTAGAAAAAATGATATTAAAAACCTCAATATGATTTTTGATCAACAGTATAAGCTCTTATAGTTTCGGAGAAAAGTGGCTGTGACATACGGACGGACAGACAGACAGACAGATGGACAGACAGACATGACAAGGGTTCCGTTTTTGCCATTTGGCTTCAGAACCCTAAAAACCGACTTTCAAGGTAAAAACAATAATAATGTGAACTAAAAAGTATTAAATAACACTAGTGCCGTTTTTCGTCTAAATCTCAACTATTTCTGTACATACTACAGTCTTCATTACTTTGAAGTCGGTACCAGTCCCAAAAGTTTCAGATAATCTGACATTGACTGAACTCACGATTAAATAAGCTGGTAAAAAAAGGATACATACAGCCGAACGTATTGCCTCCTCCTTTTTGGAAGTCGGTCAAAAAAGGGGTTTCATCTCATCTACGGTAAAATCATACAAAATGACACAATTTCTAAGAAAATCTGTAAGTTTGTTCCTTATAATATCTGTCAGTGTTTGTATTCCTTCGGATCCCATCGAGATCTATTTTGCTAGATCTATTTATTAAAAAAATCAATTTTTATTTACAAAGAAATCATCATTTCGTACAGTACGATCTAAGAAAGGTATTCCATGAACCTATATTGGTAACTGGATATGAAGCTAAGATATGATCGCATTATCTAAATGTAAACGAGCGGGCGATGCGCCTGATAAGGAGAATGAGCCATTTGAATGTCTTTGTCTATGAATGGGTGACATTAATCGGTGGATAAACAATATAGCTGCTCCTGACGCTAACGCTCATATTCTATAGTACGTTCTAAGTTATTTTCCTTGCAGACTGTGCCTTATGTCTTTGACTTAAAGGTCCTATCAGAGGTAAAATATATTCGAACAGTCTGTAAATGTCACGCAATTTAACTCTCAATGGCTCCCTTTATAGTGCTATTATCAAAGCGCACGGCGGTGCGCCGCCAAGTTCCAGCAGGCCGCGCGCATGCCGTGCACTATTTACACGAACGGCTTCGACGCACTTTTGACCCCCCTGTAGCTCAGTAACTATTGCAAGTACAAAGATAAAATTATACGTACGTATTCATGTACTAGTACTTACGCAATATACCAAATTTCATAGATATAGCGTTGTTACATCCTGAAATATGTCCTTGTAAAAATAGCTAATTTTGGCACTCACTCACTCTCTGACCGGTAATCAAAACCTCTAGGCCACTTCCAATTGTCCTAGCGCTATGAAAATTGGCACACATGTTGGGTTTTATATGTAGATCATCAAAAAATTGATAAATTCAAGAAATCGGTCAAGCGTGAGTCGGCTCATCTACGAATTTTAGGAAAAATTTCTTATGTAACAGTGATACGTGTGGGAAGAATATAAAAATATTGTCATGTATAATGCACACTGTAAAGCTTATAAATAAATACTGCTACCTTAAAAATTTGGCTTCTATTGATAGGTTAACAAATACCACTAGCGCCATCTATCGAAAATATTGTTTATAAAATATTTTCAATAGATGGCGCTAGCGAAGTTACTTTGAAATGCAGAATGATTTAGATTAACAATAGATGCGGGTGTGGCACTATAAAAATAGACCGTTCGATTTCTTGAAAAAAAGTATTGAAATCCCACCAAAAACATACCTGTTAAAAATGGGGCCAAGTTCCTATTGGTTAGTTATTCGTCTTCAAAAAGAGTTGAAATCCAATCCAATGCCAAGTTTAGATACACTTCAAAATCGATCATAATCATCATCATTAACAGCCTGATCCTTAATACTTCTAAATTGGAACTTGGCAGGTTTTTATGATATACGTAGCATTTGATTATTTGCATAATTAAATTTAATATTTGGTATTTATGTGATCAAATCAACCTGCCAAGTTCAAATTTAGAAGTATTAAGGATCAGGCTGTTGATGATGATGATTATGATCGATTTTGAAGTGCATCTAAACTTGGCATTGGATTGGATTTCAACTCTTTTTTAAGACGAATAATTAACCAATAGGAACTTGGCCCCATTTTTAACAGGTATGTTTTTGGTGGGATTGTATTTATCTTATTAAGTTATTGTTAATTGTGACGATAAGTAAAATAAACACTTATTACAAAGACAATAAGATTCGAATTACAATAGGTAAAATCTCTAATTACGTAAATACGTACTCAACTTAAGCCCCAAGTAAGATCTTTAGAGAGATACATTAGTCGGTGTAATTTTAACCTGCGCCTCGATTCTGGTATTTAAGCCAACATTAAGGGTGCGTTTCCACTGAAGTGGAGCGGAGCTTAGCGGTGCCCGAATTGACCAATCGTGCTATTCCAGCGGACTGATAGCGAAGCGGAGCGAAGATTTCGAGCATGGTGGTTGGTCAATTCGGCACCGCTAAGCTCCGCTCCGCGTCAGTGGAAACGCGGCCTAAATGGGTTTTGGTGATGAATGAAAATTGAAAATAAATCGAACGCGGTGTCAGTTGCTTTCCAGTTGGTTAACATAAAAACTTGAATCCAGTCAAAAAAAAATCAGTTCAATCGTTTGCTCTATATATCTCTAAGCATATTAATGCTTCTATATTAAGTCAATACTATTTTACTAAAGCTTCCTGATTGGTAAAAACTCTAAAATCTGTACAGTCGTTTGACAGTTTACGTAATTCTATTTTAATCTTTGACTCCGGACTAAGGCCGCGTTTCCACTGACGCGTAGCGGAGCTTAGCGGTGCCGAATTGACCAATCACCATGCTCGAAATCTTCGCTCCGCTTTGCTGTCATTCCGCTGGAATAGCACGATTGGTCAATTCGGGCACCGCTAAGCTCCGCTCCGCTTCAGTGGAAACGCACCTTAAATAATATGTTAACCTATATTATGTTGGATTGAAGCAGAATCGAGGTTCTGACATAATTTGAAGTAGAATTTTATATAGCATTATTTTTCAGTCGACCTCAATAAACATCGGAGGCCCCGCCGGCGGTAATTCTGCCAGCAGCACCCTTCGGGGTCTCTTTAGTTTTTCACTAAAAATAAATGAAAGTATTTGAATGCTGCCTATTTACGGAGGTCTCGGCCGAATTTACTGCGCCAATAAATTGTTATAGTTTTCGAAGCTCGCGGGGACAATTTAATTTCATCGTATTTTCCGTTTATGGAAGGATAAATCGTTCTTGACCGGGTTTCGAGGCTTCTTGGAATTTTGTTGAACGTTTCGACCGCTCTTTTATATCTATTGAACACAGGCATGGATATTGGATAGTATACTAACTCTAGAATGGTTGGTATATATTAGAAAAGTCTAAAATAGAGATAGACAAAATATTTAATATTCCGAGAATCCAATATAATATTATACTACGGCCGGTCTGATTTTGATTAAACTTTATACATAGCTTCAAAGAGTAATGATGAGATTTGACTTTCAAATCAACTGATAAGCATATGTTTGTTGGGTCTGAGAGACGGTCATCATTCATCATCTACTTTTCATTCAAGAAAAACACATTTTAAAACAACCTTTGCCGGGTCAGAAAACTTTACGTAAAGTTGTTTTGTTTAAAAACTTAACTTCCGTCCAGTTAGGGGCAGTTCGGTACCGACGATAACTGGATTGTGCCAGTTACAGCTAGTTGGCTAACAACAGCTAATTGTTAAACGACGGTTAATATAACAAATAACTTTAGTGATATGTACTATCAGAGAAGTTGATTCCCAGGCAGATGGCGGACCTAAATAATACGTCAAACCCTGATCACATCTAACATTGAATTGACATAAGAAGACCAAATGACGTTGGTCCGTCTACTGCCTAGGAATCAATTTCCTTATGGTACTTTCATTTGCTTTGGATATGCCCACGAAACAGATTTTGCGTACAATAGGTTTTAGTACCGAGAAAATATTTTGAAAAAAAAAGAAAGTATTTTATGTAGAGCCAGACTATACCATATTATACCATATTATGTATAGCTAGCCAGATGATGAAGTAGGTAAGTCAATTATTGTAAAAATTATAACATCTGTTTATTACGATATTAATTAGGAAAGGATCAGTCGTTTATGCTTTGCTATAAAAGTTTAAAAATTATCCCCATATATTGAAATACTGCAGATATTACTACCCTTAAGGCTTAAACTTTATTTCTCGCAAAATAACATTTTAATTAAACTCAACACATTAACGAAACTACCCTTAAACGAAACAGGTCCGATCACAAATATCGGTGATACCTCACGAACTACAAACAAATTGTGTGGGGAAGGGTAGGGGGCAGGTGATTAAATCATTTTGCAACTTTAGGGTCCTCCCTTATCTCGGCCCTATCAGGTCCCGCAGGCCCTTTAAGGTCTTTGTTCCCCACGCGGTTATCTGTTAATAACCTTCTTGATAGTTTCCTTTTGCACTGTGTCCTTTTTGCCTTGACAAGGAAAATGCGTTTCGACCCGACAAAATCAGAGACATCGTAGCATCCAAACGGTGAAACTAAAATTCTAAGTAAAACTATATTGTTACGTATACGAAAATCTTCGTTTTTCGAATATCTCCCAGACGTTGGTCAAAATTTTATCGCATTGAAATTCGTACGCTGAACGTAGCATTTGTCGTAATAAACACTATGTTCTTTACCATCTCCATGAAAGATGTAAATAATCTCCATGCTAGATTTCATTGATGCATCTATAATAACGAATGTGAAACTACTGAAGTGAAAACAGACAAATACTCGTAGATGGCATTATATGTATTATAATAGTGTTGAAGTATGGACAAAGGGCGCTGTACAAAAAGCAAAACCCGGAAACTATTAGAAATGTTATCAGCAACGTAATAATTGCAATGTATATTATGCATTATACAGAGAATTCAAGACGTGAGTAGAAGTAACAGTAAAAAAATTGCCTAGACGGCTAGATAAAATATGATTTGAAATCAAAAAGCTGTGCATTTTATGTGTAGCCAAATATATGAGAATGGTGATGAAGTACATAAGTTACAAGGTTTGTTCAAGGAAAAAAATTAGTAATTGCCCTTATGTTATAAAATATTATTTATTGTGTTCTTCCACTCACGTCTTCAATTATAAAAACATTATTTTGTTCGCCTTCTTCGTCGGAAAACACGCTAAGTACACAAAAGTGCTTGGCGCATTATACAGCTATATGCGCCGTAAGACGACTGAAGAGCATCAGTGTAAATAATTGACAAAAGAAGAGCGCAACCTGTCGCCAGGAGCGCCGGAGCTCCGGGGCTCGTCCTGAGCACTCTACTTGTTAGGCAAATTACACACGACCTGCAGACGATTACGACACAGGTAGCGTCAGCAAAACAAGCTGCGTAATATTTTGCTTACTACTGCATAATAAACAAGCATTATATATACAAGATACAATTGAAGACGTGAGTGGAAGAACACAGCAACTAACAGTAAAAAATTGCCGTTCTTTGACAAGAAAAATGACTTGAAAAAAATTGTGCATTTTATGTCTAGCCAGATACATTAGCCAGGTTATGAAGAAGATAAGTTACAAGGTTTGTTCAAATTATGACGGAAAAAATTAGGAAATGTTATGTGTTCTTCAAGTCACGTCTTCAATTGAGAGCTATCTTTTTTGTCGTGGACAAAATATAGAAATTCATACCACGGGAACACTGTTAGAGTTAGGAATATAAAAAATCGCTCAAAATATTTTCACCAGCTTTAAAAATAAGAATGAAATGAAAGAAGTAACAATCATTCGCCTTTATAATAATAATTATTATATTATGTACTATGTCTATCCTATCTGATGTTTTGATCAAATTTCTCTTCTTAGGACTGCTGGAAGAAATCTCTTTAGAGATTAGCAGTACCTGTTGTGTCGTCTTTCTTTATAAGTATATCTTGTTAAATGTTTTTGTGTACAATAAATGGTTAAATAAATAAAATATGTACGGCGATTTTCTTGGAGCAAGCATGTAATATTTAAATAAATTATTTTGTCTACCAAACATCCCAAAGCGAATTTAAATGTTGGTGTTCAAAAAATATGTTTAAAAAACAACTATAGTCCAATATATTATTTACCTGTTTTTCACGACTATATAGCTGAACGGGTTTGAATCAAATATTGTTATAGTTGAGGAGTACAGTACATTGGATTTACCACTTGCTATCAAAAATGAATGGATGACTCCCGCGGGACTGATTTTAAGTGTACAGTTTCTGCCATTTAATTTTTGATAAATATTGAGGTTAACTTTTTTGCCGACCTTACAGTGCTAAGTCCTCCTTTAAAAACTTAAGTATAGGGCGGCATATTGTTTCTAGAACTGTCGAGAGCTACTGTATTATTAGTAGCCTTTAAACGACACACTTTAGTAATAAAACGTTTAGAGCAAACAAAAAGGTTACGGTCTATGTTTTTACACTAGTCAGAATAGAATATATTATTTATTACTGCAATGTTTTCACGCCAGAGGCAGCACCAGCATAGACAGTAAACAAAAAATTATATCCGACTAGCGACCCGCCACGGCGTCGCACGTGTATAAAATATATAGCCACTGAAAAAATGATTAAAATTGATAGCCTATGATCCTTCACGTGGTCTACTTATTATCTGTGCCAAATAACATAAAAATTGCTCTAGTAGTTCGCGAGATAAGCCCTTTCAAATAATTTCCCCCGTTGTTTCCACATTCTCCTATTAGTCTTAGCGTGATAAAATATAGCCTATAGCCTTCCTCAATAAAATTTTCTATCAATATTCTAATAATATGACGTGTGCAACATGTCGTATTTCGGTCAAATTACTTACTGTATGTGGTATTATGGTACTTAGAACGAAGAGAGTAGGTACGTTGTCTGGCGGCGCGATAGGGATTACGGCCTGACTAATCAGTCTCTGGGCGGTGGAGTCCTAGTCGCTGTCCGTCGCGACTTAGCGGCTGCGGAGCGCGTTGACTGGCGCTCGTCAGCTGAGGATATCTGGGTGACAATATCGCATACCCCTACCCGCAGTAGGTTAACTACGTATATACATATCTGCACGCTATATCTTTGCAAGCAGAATGAAGGGAATAGCCATAACAATCAATTGGACAATATCATGATGCAATATCATTTTCTTAAATGATATTGCATCATGTTTTAAACACTCGAAATTTTTATTATATGCAGACGATACAAAGATTTTTAGGATTATTTCGTCTATCAACGATTGCCACCTACTTCAGGAGGACTTGAACAGGTTTAGTCATTATTGTAAAATAAACAAACTTGATCTAAATGTCTCCAAGTGCTTTATGATGACGTTTTCTCGTAATGCTAATTTAATAAAGTTCTCATATACAATTAATAATACAAATCTTGAGTCCACTGATAAAATGAGAGACCTAGGTGTTATCATGGATTCAAAGTTAATTTTCGACAAACATATTGACCATATAGTAAATAAAGCTTCGAAGGCACTTGGTTTCGTCATAAGAATGAGCAAAGCATTCGCAAGCCTTAAGGTTATTAAAATTCTGTTTTGCTTTCTTGTGCGCAGTGTACTCGAGTATTGCTCGGAGGTATGGAACCCCAGGTATGAAGTATATAACAATAGGATTGAATCTGTTCAAAAGCGTTTTCTAAGATACCTACAATTTAGAAGTAATTATTATTTATCTAATTATGAAGACAGGTGTAGCCATTTCCATTTTTTACCATTAAAACTTAGAAGAAATATAACTGATCTATCCTACTTAGTTCAAATAATCAATAGTAACATTGACAGCACATATTTATTAGAGAAATTAAACTTCAGTATCCCCACCAAGTATTTTAGAAATTTCGTTCCAATAGATGTACCTACCTTTAATACTTACTATGGCAGTAATTCGTTTCTACTAAGGGCTAGTTCTCAACTTAATGAATTTTTGAAAATAAATCCCTCCTTTGACATATTTTCTACTAAGCCTTATAAGATTAGAAAGTCGGTAGCTAACTCCTTTTTCAAAGTTGATGATTTGTCACTAAACTAGATACTAATCTAGTTTGGTTTTGTTTAGCGATAAGTGTAGACTAAGTTTATTAACATTATACAATATACACACTTACACTAATATTGACTACTTTTTATTAAATTGCTTAAACCATTATTAGTAGATGCAATGTGAGAAAAAAAAATGTTTTTAAGTTTTCTCAGTTTGTTTTTTAGCCTGATTAACTTCACAATAGTTTTTGAGCACTTTCATTTTTAACTATTTGCGAAAACTTTTAAATGTCTTATAGTTACAATTTAGTTAAGTTAATTTGTAATTTAATACCTGTAAGTTTTCCGAAGAAATAAAAATAAAATAAAATAATGTGCTAGTAGCGCCCTCTGCTCCGACCTTTGCGTAATATTACCCTATTATTTTCAAGTAATTTTTTAGTCCGTCAAGAAAGTGAAGAAATTAAAAAGTGGCAACATCGTAGTGTCATCCCTTTTTTCTTAGATCGATTTGAAAGGGATGACACTACGATGTTGCCACTTTTTAATTTCTTCACTTTCTTTACATACTATAAGTAGGTACTAGCGAGTAGTGATCGGCTCTGACTTCGCACAGGTACAGTACCCTGTACTACTAAATGCTGTCTAATAACAAACTAAGGAGTAAATAAATATTCTACAACAGTCATTATAAAGTACCTATTGTAATGTCTTTAAATATTTCTAGTGCTCAATAATACATTAGGATTCAAGAGCTTCAGAAATTTCGGTGTTCATTTTATTTGCTCAAATAGTATTCGAATATATTATTTCGTCGCTGCCTCATAAGTAGCGAGGGAGTACTAAAATAGCTTTATAATGGCAAAATACATTATTGACTCGATATTGCTGGGGTGACTTCTGGACTTGTAATACATTTCCTGAAGATCCGGGATTCCGACGTCATATTAGTCGTCATTATTAAATTCTACCAGCTACTGTATGCTTTGTGACTTACAATTTACAAAGAGTGTAGTGTCTTAATAATATTTAGATTATATAATTAGACACTTCAAGTAATGGATAGGTCATTAATACGACTTTATAATGAAAAACTTTCCACTGTAAATGATAATAATTTTGATATCTATAATATGAAACTTTTGTCATACAGACACTACCTTTTAAATATTAAGTAAATAAGTTTTTCTTTTCTCGAAAACAAACCTAATCTACATAGAACAATTGAACAATATAAATCAAATTATAATCGGTTTTGTTGTCTCGAATGTTTGATAAAGCTTAATTTGATAAACGTCATGCATATCTATAATTTGTGCATATACTGCTTAAATATTATTGTATATGATATGTTTTCCAAATGTGCTATTGTATATGTACTGTTGGTGTGCTAAATAAATTAAATAAATAAATAAATTAAATTAAATTAATAAAAACTACAATTTTTAGCCCTATGTTTTTTTAAAACGTTCCGTTGAAAATATTGTTGATTAAAACTGCAAAATAAAAAACTATGTAAATATAAGTACAGACAAATACACAAAACCGTCAAAAAGTCCGCGAATTAGTTTAGCAAACAGAGCGCTCTACGCGGCCTATTGAAAAATACAGCCTAAAATTTCCGAGTGATGTGGAGCGAGACGAGCTGCTGCGAGCGGATATTAACTGTTCGTTTTGGTAATATTTTATTTAAAAAAGGTATAAAGCAATTTAAAATTACTATTTTTCATTAGTAGAATTAAACGCGTTGAAATAAGTTTTTTCCTTATACTGAAAATTTGCACAACTAAATAAATTTTCTCCTCAGAAATATAGTTCTAGAAAGAGTACGTGTATCGTTTTATCAACGGGAAGAAACACTTCAAAACATTTTTATCAAAGTTAGAAGTGAAGTCCTAAATATAAAAGACTGTCACAAAAGTTTTAATCTTCTGTAGTGTCTTCCAAAATATATCTAAACAAGAGATCTAAGTTATCTGAAAATTTCCAGCAATGAGATAAAGTTGCGGTAACATTTGTGTGAAGTTTCGCCGCCATGAATAGCCAAGTTTGCGGCCGCATGTGGCCACCACGGCAGCTCCACTTGCGATGACAAACGCCTGGTATAATTCACAAGCGGTAGCGACTTTCTGTCACAACTGCAATATTACATCCGTTGCGTCGGTGCGCAGTAAAAATTCTATGTACATGTTTCTAAGCTGTTTATTTACCTAATGTGTTACAAGTTGTGTATGTATATTTTAAAGTGTTACCAATTTATAAATAACTCGTTTTAAATGTCATGTTTAAGTCAGACTACAGCCGTGAAGAATTGGTTGGATTTGGTAGTCGCAGACTGCCAAAAATCAATACGTTTGTACGTTTAATTGGTCCACCATAGCATCTAAAATTCTGACCCGTCACCCGAGTCAATGATTAAGATGTTACTACATAAGTATTATTACGTATATACGTATATTATAAGGGCCGCGCCACACCGTAATGGCAGCGGTGCGGCGAGTACCTTCAGTGTCATATGATTTTAAACTGTGCCTACATACTGTATATTTTATAGTTAACAAATTATTATTTGTCATTCATGTTTGCGTCATCTAGGTCTCCTCATATAGGTTTCTGGGCCGCGGCACCATTCCCACTTTGTACAGGAATGACTAAACATCAACTCTATATAAATAGTCATCTTTTTGTAATTAATACTTCAATCGGAATTTCCAGGAATTGCTATTGTATTCTATTGTTGTCGCGATCACCGGTGCTCGCGCGGGGCCTGAAGGATTAAGAACACTTCGCTTTAAGCTCGCAATATTGTAACTCATCAACAATAAACGGTCACGGTAAATCAGTCTTTAAATAATTCCTATTACCTCCACACCGGTAGGTAAAAAACTTTATCTTCATTATTGTAATACATAATATCACTTGAGAGGTCTACGGTCACCCGTGGCCGCTCGTGGCCGCCGGCGGCCACGATTTCTCAAGCGATACTATGTATTTCAATAATGAATATAAAGTTTAAAATCACATGTCACTGAAAGTGCTCGCCGCGCCGCTGCCATTCCGGTGTGGAGCGGCCCTAATAATTTTTAATAGTACGACTATGTCTTCACACCTCAAATAGAAGCCTAATAAGGCTATAATAAGTATTTGCAGTTGAGTTTTTAAATTTTAACCTACTAATTATTTTGTAAGTTCCACGCTACAGCTTACATCTTGTGGCACACGCCTGTGTTGGAGCGTATCGTACCGCTTTACGCTTCCTTGCAATCCTAAGAGATGTGTTTAAGTAAAAGTTGCAAGAGTTTATGCGCGGCCGACCGTGACGTCATGCATCTTTCGAGCCTTCTGGTCTAGCAAACTTGGACAGCACAGCGCAAAGGGTTTTTCCCAAACTTAAACTGAATATTTTTTATCATGTGGCTTGCTCAGAATCTAAGTGACCTTACCCAAAAATACAATATCCATTGCAATATTTCCATTACTAAGGGCCTGATAAGTGACGAATAGGCTATCCACCAATTAACTTGACAGATCAAGTATGGAGTTTTCGGCACTTTATCAGAAAGTGGTAAAACAGGCCCTAATTTTTTTTTAATTCAAGCAGTCGAATTCTCAACGGATGCTACTCATTCTTTCTGTCATGACTCATGAGTAAGAGTGATTCGGTAAGTTGACGACATTATGTAGGTACACGTAGATACTTTAGGTGCGGTAGTAAAGTATTGTGTTATCTTATAACGACTGAGCAACTAATACAAAAAATTGCTGCCAAAGTCACGAGTAAAAAAGTAGCGCAAGTTCACCATCTGAAGTTATTCAAAATTTAAGTTTTGAAGGAATCGCATGGCACTCACAGTCAGAGATATTTTAAAACTGCATAACACAAATTTTATGTCACTATATTTATTAAATTAATGTTAATGAATCATTTAAAAATTAAAGATACAGTATAATATAGTAAAAATACATAGTTTATACAGGGTGCAATTAAACCTTCCTCCGAATTTTTAACCAGGGCTTAGGTATCATTAGGAAAGTCCATTTAACAAAAAAAAAATTGGGTGTTATTTTTTTTTTCAATGACATATTTTATCCCATTTAAAATCGTTGCAGAATGGTTAATCGCGGCGCGGGGGAATGATCGGGGGTGACGCGGGATGAGGCGCGCGCGCAGGGGCACGACACGCGCATCCGGCGCATCGTGTCCATTAATTGTAGTATTTTTTAGGATAACTCGCGGAAGCTATTTCTCAACATTTTAGTACTGAGTGACTGTAAAAGAAAAAATACGTGTATTTTTATTTTTCACAAGGATCAATTTGGCAGGAAGGTTTAATTGCACCCTGTATATGTTGAAGATTTAAAAAAATATCTGGTTGATAGACGGTTATGGTTATGTTTATAAAAATGTTTTGAAATTTTTTAGTAACATATTTTGTATTAATTATTGAAAAAACACTTGTATATTTTATTATTATGAACACTAACGCTATTTTCAGTTAGTAATCAAGACATTTATTTGCTACTCATTATTTTCTACATTTCCCAAACGTAATTACTAACGTCCAAGTTACAAATCCTATTCCCAAAGGAGTAACGTAAGTGGAAATAACTCATTAACTCGAAAAGTAATAAGAAACGTAACGGTATTCATCATGGCCTGGCCACTAATAAAAAAATAGAATAGGATAATAATATTATGTAATGTTTTGCCTTGTCTATCTGCAGGGATGGCGAACCAGTGGCAAAGAATATATACACTACGCGAACCAGTGGCACGTGACATAAAATTTGGAGCACGCTACTAATCACAAAATTAGTATCGATTTTTTTTACCAACAAATTATAGATCCGCCTCATTAGTGAGCACCAAATTAGGCAAATTTTGTTTGAAATACGCACCGAATCACAAAAAATATTAAATGTCACGTTAATTAAGATTTCTTCGGAAAAAGGCCACGGTGAAAAGGTTGGCCATCCCTGATATAGTGCATAATTACCACAGACGTAGATCAAGATAGATACCGCATGTGTATGTACTTCGCGTCCCATATCGCGTTCCCAACGACCAGCAATGCTCGTCTTTCGACAGTCTGTTCTTTGGTCTGCTATCAGAATCGGACGTCAATCGGAATTTTAAAATTGCCTAAATGCCTAAAAGTGCCGCATTGAGCTGTAGAAATTCAAATAGAAACGGTGGCCTTGATAATGGACACGTTTCTTATCATCGGTACGTCACAGTGGTAGGAAAAAAGTCTCATACAAATGGAGTGACATGCGGTATCTATCTTGATCTATGTCTGTGGCATTTACCAATGTAACAAATAAGCCAAAACATTTTCTATGCGCTGTTTAAATATTTTATTACAAAGGAGGTGGTAGGTGTACTCGATACCAAAATTATTGTCATCACTTTTATATGAAAACTGTTTTAAGTTTTACTATTTTTCTAAAATTTATTCTAATGTTTTGATATTGTACCTACTGAGACAGAAAATAATGAAAACGTCAACTGAAAAGTTTGTTTTAACTTTATTTTACCCATGGAATAAAATATACTGTCCAAACAGAATAGTTTGGAATCGCATTCGTCACTCAATTTCGATAGTGGAGTTGGGGAATGCACAAACTGTGTTACGTCCGACAAAAAATCATACTTTTTTTATTCAGGCTTATATTGTATAGAATACAAGACTCTTATATAATTGCAGACGTAAAAGGATGAAGTCCATAAATAACATTTTGTAACACAAGGGCAGTTACTAAGTTTTCCCTTACAATTTGAACAGACCATGTAACTTACCTACTCTATTATCTGGCTCATATATATTTGGCTATAGAGGTAGGCTCCTTCAAGCCTCCGTTTATGTAAAAAATCGGCCAAGTGTGAGTCGGATTCGCGCACGAAGGGTTCCGTACCGTTATAGAGCAAACATAGACTAAAAATTGTATTTTTTGTATGGGAGTCCCCCTTATATTTTTATTATATTTAAATTTTATTATGAATTATTAAATAACACATATATTTAAGAACTTCGTGAAAGTTTCAAGTGCCTACCTCTTATCATTATTGATTACGAGCAAAAAAGGCCAAAAAAATCACGTTTGTTGTGGGGGAGCCCCCTTAAATATTAATTTTATTTTTATTTTAGTATTTGTTGTTATAGCGGCACCGGAAATACACAATCTGTGAAAATTTCAGAACTCTAGCTATAGCGGTTCTTGAGATACAGCCTGGAGACAGACAGACAGACGGACAGACAGACGGACAGAGATCGAAGTCTCATGAATAGGGTCTTTACCCTTAGGGTACGGAACCCTAAAAAACGAACATTTTCAAAAATGTTAAGCAAAAATGTTACTTACCGACTTCTTCCATTTGCGTCTTCTAAATTGTAAAAGTACTGCAAGTTGCAACAACTAGGTGGTAGCGTGTATAAGGTCAAATAGTAAAAGAAATAACACAAATAATAACGAATGTCTAATTCTATACCACAATATACTCAACAGATAATACATCACACTGACACCCGTACAATAATTATATTGTTTGTTTCATTATGATCGATTAAAGTGATACTGCAGACTCTATTACTATATCAATACGAGTGGTATTCGCATAGCAGGAGCCTGGAGCAGGGTAATTACATAGGCCGGAAATATCTTTATTACATTACACTTGGCGTTGATGAGTAGTGGAGTAGGTCAGATAATAATAAGCCCTGAAAGAAGTCCGTATGGTGCCCGTACGCAATGGAATAAAATGATGTTTTGTCAATAGGACAATATTATAACAGCCGCATATTTTCTTACGAACTCTCAATTAAAGTTAAGTAATCATTAAAGTATTTTTTTTCAGTTAACTTCTAGAATGTAGAGAAATATTTTTTTTGTCCAAGGTTTTTCTGCAAATATAATATTATGTTATAGGCATAATAATTAAACTTTTTTAAATATTAGTAATAAATAATATTAAAAGTTACAACTCATTACAAATTTTTCATTATATAAAAAGTGCAGGAAGAATTCTTAGGATAGTGAACAGGCGCTTAGAAAACAGCGCTTAGTTAACAGTATTTTCGTGGCCTATCTTCATGAGCATCCCACTTTAAATATTTACAGCTTATCGGATTACGGCTTTGAAAAAGCTGCGCTTTAAACTACGAACAAGAAAAATAGGTTCGTCGATAGAACACGGCGAAAAAACAAGCTACAAGAGGATTTGGTTACAAAGTCTGACTTCTGAGTCTGTCTGTAGGAACATAATGTGGTACTAATATGGCAGTATGTAATCAAAAGACAAAGGAGGTTGAAAAGCTTTAGAACAGCTATACTCAACCTGCGGCCCGCCGGGACTTTTTCATGGCCCGCGTGAAGTTAACACATTGAGTGCCAAATATATTTTCAGGTCGTTATTGGTTCCCACCATACAAATGGTCATCTACGTAACACTACGTACTCGGCACCCTGTTTAAAAATGGCATGTGTGGTGCCACAATCTATAATATTGCGTATATATATGCGTTAATATTGCGTACCGTATTCGCATCATTTTACGTACAAAACGCGCATAGGTTGCTACGTTTGAAAGACCGGACATCCGAAATACGATTCTTGAAGTTTCGGGAAGATTTTGTGAAATATCTACTGGAACTGAACTGTGGCGATACTACTACCACAGCTGCAGAAGCACCTGGACCACAAATACCGCCAGTGCAGTCTGAACAAGTTCAAGCAAACAGCAACGGCGATGGGTCTGCTGCAGACGCCAGGTGGTACAGACTACAGAGGGCCCAGGCAGCAAGGCCCTCTGTACCACCTGCATCGCCGACCGTTCATAAGTCGTGTTCCGTTGAGAGATTTTAATTACTTAGAAAAGCTCCCACCTACTAAGAGGGCTGTTCCAGCGCAGCCTTGTCGTGTCTGCACAAAAAAATAAAAAACCAAAGAAGTTATCATTCGTATGTGCCACTTGTCCGGGAAAGCCTGCCTTGTGTGTTGTAAACTGTTTCTACACCTGCCACACTGATCCTCGTTTTGCATAATTTTATATATAAAATTCTCGTGTCACAATGTTAGTCCACGAACTCCTCCGAAACGGCTTTACTGATTTTTACCAAATTTTATATGCATCTTCAGTAGGTCTGAGAATCGGCTACTGGGTACTTTATATATTGATAAGTGCATTTGTTGAATAAATAATAGTAAATTATTACAACCTGCGACTGACGGCGACCGTTGTTTGTGCGACGGGATAGCGATCGACGTTGCCATGGCGACATACTTATGTCACTTAAATAAAATAGTATGGGCAAAATACTTTATATTATGGCAAAGCAACGTTTGCCGGGACAGCTAGTTTTATATAAAATTCTATTGATGTTCTTAGATGTTCCTTTTTTATGTAATTATAGTTATCGATATTTATTTATAGTTATATTTACATAGTTATAAAACTAATTTTAGATCTCATTATAAAACTGTACTTTGGGCCTTCAAAGTGCCTTATAAATTTTTTGATTAGAATAGTTTAAAAATAGTAAAGTTACTTTTTTTTATGTCATGTTTTATTTGAGATGCCAACGAACCTAAACACGTCCTTTCCAGGAGGCCTTTTTTTTCTTTTTTTTTTTGAGGAGGGGAAATACGTTACGTATCCCCCACCCCTTCGGGGGAAGGGGCGGGGGTATGTGGGACTCCCTACACTAGGTCTACCCATTAAAACCCCCCCAGCCCTCCGTCATGCGCCTAGTGCGGGAGGGACGGGTACCGCAGAGCAATTCAACTCCGCCCTTCCAGGAGGCCTAATAATACAAATACCCATTTAAATTGTAAGAAAGTACTACGTTGTATTACGTATTTGGCCCCTAGCAATACTAGTGCCTACGCAATATTACGTAGTTGGCATTCAATGTGTTAACCATTTAGAAATTCATGCCTACCGGCAGAACAGTGCAAAGTCATCATGAAAGCTGTGAAAATGTTTCCACTTTAAATCGCAAATTTTGAAGAATGTTATTTTTTAACCCGTAAAAATTTTGGCTGTGGCCCTTGACACCATGAGCAAAACGTGCTTATGGTCCTTGTACAAAAGGTTTAGTACCAGTGGTTTAGAAAAAGCATTAAGGTTCAGTTCACAATGCAAAGTGACGAGACGATGCGACACATTTTATAGTGCTTAAGTGTATGAGCTATGCGCTAGGGCACTCTCTGACCTCGTTCCTTAATTATTAACTAGATATCGCCCGCCACTCTGTTGCGCAAAATCGTTTATCGCGAGGGAACAGGTACATTTTTCTGGGATGAAAGTATCCTATGTCCTTTTCCGCGACTCAAAGTATCTATATACCAAATATCACCAAAATCGGTTCAGCGGTTTGGGCGTGAAGAGGTTACAGACAGATAGACAGACACACTTTCGCGTTTATAATATCAGTATGGATATAGCTGTGCAAGTAGGAAGTAGTACTACGATGGATAACTGACAAGATTGGCGGGAGATCTAGAGACCTACTCTAAAAATGACCCAACTCCGAAGTTACATCGGTTATCCACGTGAAAAACTTCGGAGGTACGTGACAAACTTCGGTCGGCCCGAACCCTTTCGAACAAAGTTATGTCGGAGTAGGAATCGGCCCGATCATTTGGCCGAAACATTGTAATTTGTATTTCGGAGACCTCCTAGCAGTGCTGGTTTTAGCACTACCAGAGCAAAAATACGGCACCCAGGGTGCTGGTAATGTCGAAATTTTGCCTTTTTGTCCGGTCGCCTAGCTCGCCTCCCTAACGCCGCTACCGCCTCCAGGTGCAGGACTAAATTTTTTCCGTTCATACCAATAATGCAACCCAGTTAGTGTACAATTCCATCGTGTGTGATTGATTATACAACGCACAAGCATCACAATTCACAATACATCGGCTGCGGTCATATTCCCGTAGCCCGTAATTATTGTGCGACCGCACGGCGCGTAAGCCTGCGGATCAGCCCCCGATCATCGAACCTAGATTAACCATTGATTACTTATTGATTCCAACCGCCCTTGATTAACATTGCATCGATTGCATAATCTTCTATCTTCCTCGTTGTATCAACAAAATAAACTCAACATTAAGATCACATCGAATGGAATCAATATTCTATTTTTGCTTCTATAAATTAAGGTGACGCCGCGTTAAAGTGAAAAGCCGTGTTGGATACGTTTTCTATGTATGAGAGGCCGGCCCGGCCTCTCATAGAAAACAAGCAATGGAACAGCAAAAAATGGAAAGTGCGTAAGCGACAAAATGGTTTTTGTCGCGTAATTTAAAAACAATTAATAAATTTCATATAAGCTAAGGGCAAATTAAAGTGTATGCTTGAACCAATCTATGTACACATTTTGGAAGCTTAAATCACTCTCCTCTGTTGGCAAAATAGGAATCCCTTTTTTTTACAGATGTCTTTTTGATTGATTGTTTTGATTGATGCTATGGGTAATTTAAAGACAAAGACATGATGAATACAAAGACAAAGACATGATGAATACTGACAATGAACTTTAATTTCTTTTAGTCATAGCTGAGAAAAATCGATATCGCTACAGCCAAATTATCAAGGCGTCGCCTTAAACATTAACTGCCGCACTCAGAGACATATTATGTATAATAATTATGATTAACCTTCGATTTAATGAAGAGTTTAAAAGATAATGTATGAGGCTTTTATCAAAATTTTAAATTAATTATTACATTTAAGTAATTTCTAATGTTTGACTCTGAGTAGACAGTTTGTCTACAATTACAACTCTTACAGCCGTACGGCTGTAAGTGTTGTAATTGTAGACAAAAATTAATTGAATATTCAGAATCATAACAATTTATATAAATACAACATTTAATTGAGTAAAAGTTAGTGTTATCTGTTTAATTTAAAAAATAAGAAGCATTGAAATACTATTAGGGGAGTAACTAAGTCAAAAAGTGGTTCCATAAGAAACGGCGCACCTGTAGCCGATTGTTATACTCGCCAGTCGGCTTGGTCATACAATTTTTGTTATCCTACGTATTTATTATGACAGTATGATTGAGCGGTCCATTATAATACTATAAGAGTTATCACTCTGTACTGTGTTGTTTTAAGCTATTTCGCACTGAAATGCGAAAGTATAGAAAAGCTGTGGATATAAACTTAAGGTGCTGTTCCGATATTTACCGCGGCTAATCGCAACCGACAAAAATGCCACTTTATGACAGACTATAGCATGTGTCATAAGCTCATAAAGTAGGGTATTATTTGAATTTTTAGACTCATAAATTGGCATTTAAATTGAAATTTTCGGAACGAAAAAAAAGATCGGAATGACACCTTAAGTTTATGTCCACAGTTTATCTATACTTTTGCATTTCCACTGGTCGCCGTGCTAGGGCCAGCCGGCGGCCGCCACTCTTTTGGAAATTTACCACCGACACCCTTGTCGCGTCTCCTAATTAATATACAAATCTTGGTTCATAATAATTATATTACCAGTATAATTTACAGTCCACTATTTCATTTGAGACACGAACACAGAATATAACCCAAACAATGAGAACACTTTCGGATCGTTTTGTTCGTAGTTAAAGTTACTAACTACTCTAGTTAAACTGTCAAGTGATTTACATCAACAAATATCAGTTCATAAACTGTAAGGGCGCAAGTAATAAATTGATCATTTGGAGCTGAATCCGGACTGGGGCGACCATCCGTCAGGATTAACGCGGAAATACGGAACCGAGTGGAAGTAGAATAGACATTAAAATTGACTGATTTATAGAAAATAAGGTCTTATGATTTTGATTATGATTTAATTCGGAAAGTATTTTTTTTATTCTTGACTTTGATATTCAAATACACGTCTAGCATTGGAGGAACCGTAAACTAAAACCCGATGGTGAACAATTGTTCAATTGCATGCAAGTGCATCTAATTATTTTAACCTGTTTTTAGATTCACACAACACACGTTACTTTGAATACTATATATTTGCTAATACTAAATCAGATCCCCGCAATCTCACGATACGATACGAAACCGACACAGATTATTATACCTATATTTCCACACATATTCACATTTTCGTTCACACCTAACCGACAATACGCTATTACGCTAGGCGTAGGCGTAGACATTCGATGCCGTATATTTTCACGTTCACACTGGGGCTCACAGTGAGCCTGCTCACATTCGACGGCTCACAGTGGGTTTGGTGTGAACACGGCCGTTCCTGAACTCTGTTAAGTCGTCAAAAACTTACTCAAATCGAAGCACCCTGATGTGGCTCAATTTACACCGCCTCGGAATGGAAGCGTCAATTTCGTCTCATGACGCGGGAACTGGCACTGGAGAATTTTCGAGGCTTTCGCGGAAGACGCGCGTCAAATTTTTTGACTAATGTCTCTTTAACTTGCGTGTTACTGTTGACATAACGTTCATAAATTTATTGTGCTATGTACATTGTATAGTTTCGTTGCGAAAGTCGCTTCCATTCCATTCCACGGCGATGTAAATTGAGCCTATCTCTTTCAATCGAGAAGGGCGGAGGCATATGATATTCTATTTGAAGTTGCCAGAAAATTAAGGGCACGACACCCGGGAGCCCTCGTATCAACTTCAGCTCAAACTTAATTAGGGCACTGTTTTCCATCGGGTCGTTACTTATTAATTCCTAATTTAACTTTTCCCGTTTTATATGATGGAGATTAATTTGTTCGCGGTTAATGGCCAAGCAACATTTTTAAACTCCGGTTAGAGATTAAAAAATTTTGCACGTGTCCGCAAAACAAAATTGTAAATTATTATTCACCGAGGAGTTTCATTTTGGGGGTACATTTGTGTTAATCTACTGTGTTTGTTTACGTTGATACAGTAGCTGGTGCCAGTATCTACCGCTAGACCAAGATCTTTGTTAAAAAGTGAATAATATATCCAGACAGTAATAGGTAGGTATAATATTATAAACATGTTTCAGGCCAATCTAGATACTAGAGCGTATAACTATTAATGTAAATCAGCAGCTAATTCCTTAAAATACTATGTAATTCTAGAAAATGATGAAACTAAGCCTTCATAGTATTCATGGTTTTAGATGGTTCAAAGGACAAAGGCAATACATTAGCATACCTATAATATTATGTTAGTTACAATTCAAACCAAAATAACAATCAAACGACCATTAAAACGGAAAAGCCTTAAGCCAGGTACTGTGATGTAAATTATTATTGGTTTCACGTCGAAATTCGGTGCCCCCTTTACATTGGCATTGGCATTATTATAGACTACTTTGCCTTTGACTGCGCTTAATACTGTATTAAATGTATGAATAAATCTTTCAAGTCAGTTTGTTTGGTGTGTACTACAAATAACAAAGTGTGTATTATTAAACGGTACCTAGTTCATTTAGATCATAAATAAAAAAAAAATATATCAGGTAATATGAATTAATTTTGACACGTAAACAAATATCAGTATGTGCTACGATTATTTTATCGAAAAGTTTGGCTGAAAATGTATGAAGATTTTGTCAAATCCTTACATTATTATATTATCTAGATTAAGGACCTGTTTCACCACTTCTTAATAGGTATCCGTAACTTATCTGGCAGATAGAGTAGGCATGGAGTAGCTGTCAGATAAAATGAGGATAGCCTATGCAACACTTATCAGGAAGTGGTGAAACAGCCCCTTAACTTTCTGATTTCTGACGTAAGAGACATGACGTAAGAGACATAAGATTTAGCAATTTTGAATGGTACACTGACTACTCAGTAGTCAGTGTACCATTCGTTGTCGATTATTATGCCTAAACTAGTTTATATGGCATAGAGTATATAAACCAATAACAATCTCTGACGATGCGATCGTGTAGAGTGTATATTGAATATGTCGTTAGATTATTGTAGCAATTAACTCGACAATACAGTCAAACTTGCTACACCATTTTGATTCCCAGAGCAATAACGTTCTTAAGTGCTAGGTATATTATAATATGCAATCAGAGTTTGCGTCTGAATAAGAACTGAGAATCTATACTTACACAGTTTCCTGCCCAACATGGGTAGTAAAGATTGATACAGTAGTTAGCACCAGTTAGCAATTTATAATATGGGCCAAGATGCCTGAGTTAAATGAATAAATAAATAAAAAAAATAGTATTCTTGTACAATATTAATGTAAACAAGATCTAGTGTCTGGACTCCTCAAGGCAGGGCCCCCGCTACCATATGTACAATGTGTGCAATGCACACGGGCGCCATCCTTTATGGGCGCCAAATCGCCATCTTTAGGGGCGCCAAAACCAAAGACCCAAAAAATTTGCCTAAAGAGGCGTCAAAATCCTTTTTTTGCACATAGGCGCCAGTAGCCCTTACAGGGGCGCTGCCTCAAGGGTAGGGCGACCCTTATTATATAAATGAGATGACATAAGATTGTAATAACAAAAGTGCCCAGTAACTGACACCTTCTAATAAATGAGCACAACTAGAACCGGGGACGTCTGCCAAGGAAATTATGATCGCCTCAGCATAGTTTATATTCTTCTTTACGACGTGTAGAATGTCAGCGTGCCCTTTACAAAGTTCATACCCATTAGTTATTCAGACCGTTCAAACATTCACGTGTACGGCGAATCTCTTAAACGGTTTGTAAGAAAAGCTGCTTTGTTTTAAGCCTTAGGGTACCTATATCTTGGAAATTCTTAGAAGCTTTATACATTCAAATCCTTGTTTTGTTTCGAAAATAGTATCAAAGATTTTTAAAATCAGCTTAGGCTATATTGACGAGGTATATTTATATCATGGAACTGTTTAGAACCTTTTTATTTCATGAGAAAAAAGTTCTGTCATCCATAATAACAAATGTTAGAAGATTACCTATCTTAAGCCTCAAAAGTCAAAATGCCTCTAAAAGATCCTAAATTGAACTTTTTAGATGCATTTTCACCGGCACACCAGGTCCATAAACATGAATGCATTTTAAGGTCTATAATATTTAAAGTACTTTAGTATGCTAAGTTTTAAAATTTAGTAGCAGAAATCATTATGTAGTAAGTGCAGTGCTATTTACATAGAATGAGAGTATCTAAAATATGTAGGAAATACCTTAAAAATCACTTAAACTTAGGATGTGGGAGCTTATAATATTATGTTAATCCGGCTCCTAGACTACTCGCAATCCAAATTTTATGCAGATCCGTCCGCTGCGCAGAATTGTCTCTTAGACCTTATGGAACCCATCAATAAAGCGTCTGCACAATCAAATACCATTTACATTTGCTCAGATTATTACTTACCATACAATGTATGCCATTTTTATATTGGCATGGTCATAATTATTTAGACGAAGAAAGTAAAAAATTTTATTGATACTTTTAATTAATGCATGTAAAAATTAGGCGAATTTGCAAATTAAAAGAAGTATCTATAATTTATTGTTTTTATTTATTTTGTTATCATCATTTTAATGACAAGACTTAAAGTAAGGTATATAGTTAAAATTAATATACCTATAAAAAGTACTCATATAGATACCCTATGCCGTAAAATTGAATGGATCAATGAAATTAAGTGAATTTCACGCAAGGCGCTGTGTGGCACTAGTTAGTAGTTAACACCTGGCTGCCAACTACAGGTCAGTTAGCAAGAGCTGGCACGATGTTGACATTTAAACATTGCGCTTGTGTTATGTCTGTGAATAAGCGCGTGGCGTGACGTCGTACTTCATACGCATCATAAAAAGTCTGCCCGTCTCACTCGCGCGCGGTCTATCTTATGAGCGAGAAGGAGACAGTTATTGTTTTTCTTATGCTACTGTTTATAAATACAGCGTGATGTTACAAATCGGTAACGTGTGATCGGCGCGCGGCCAGCGTTCGGAACCGTACGATAATTATCGTACACATACGATAATTTTGTGCGTACGTACCGATGTACGATAGCATATTATTATCGTACGCAGATTATACCATAATTTTTATCATGATGCAAACATATTATATTTTTAAATATACTGTATAGTGAAATTGCATAAGTGTGAGCACTGTGAACGTGCCAGCTTTAGTTAACTGAGCTATACATCACCCCTGTACACGTGCGTTATATCAATGAAACAATCCATATTCACACCAGTGTAATAATTGCAAAAGTGTGTCTGTCTGTTTCTTTACGCTAAAACCGCTGAACCAAATGTGATAAAAATTGGTATGGAGATGGTTTGAGTCCCGGGAAAGGACATAGGATACCTTTTATCCCGGAATAATGTGCGTTTCCCGCGTGATAAACGAATTTCCACCCAACGAAGTTGCGGGCATCAATCTTTCTAGAGGTATATTTGAATTTATAGTATCTCTATCCAGCTTCCAAAAAAAAAGACACGAGTGAAGTTCGGTGCTCTTAGTACTTTCTTACTAAACATGTCATCGTTTACACAAAATATATTGAAATTTTCTCCAGTGAAAACTTGCTTGAAATTGTTTTTTTATGAAGCAGCTATAGCAAGACACAAACTAGATAACGTAGCGGCAGAAAATAAACTTTTAAGTTGAAAATTTTACTTCTTTCACGTGTCAAAAGTCCTCTGTATGAAATTCTCCGTCTTTGTCCTTGTTTGTTACGTTCCTTATCTATGTCCTTTACAAGCAGACCTAATATTTTCGCTGTAAATATTTTTAGTAACAAGAAGATTGTCTTTAGACAAATGGTCCCCAAATTTCGTCATTTAGACGCATTAACCCAACAGTCAACATAGTACGAGATACGACTGCAGAACTGTGCAGGTATCGAGTACACGCTTAAAACCACATTTTTACAAATATTTATGATAAGGAGAATATATTTCTACTGGGGTGCCAGTCCAAATGTGGCCGCAAATATTTTTATTTTTTTTTTTGAAAAATTGAGTTTGCGGGATAAAATGTAATCATAAAGTATTGAAAGCAAACATCGTTCATTTCATGGCAATGAGTATAGAGATTTAGAAAAATCCGGTGTGCCGTTGGGCACCCGGCCGCAACCCTATTGTAACCAGGTGTGAACAGGTACCATTCCGATACATTTTTGCATCTATAACGTATATTGATCTTTTATATATCAAATGGAAACTTATTTTCCTCTTATTACTATAATATAGGTGTGCCTAATTAAATTTAGCCGCAAATAAAGGGTGCCGGCTGTCAAAGATGGCAAAGTATCGAAGGTTGAGGGAAAAGGAGCTAGCGCGAAACATTACGGGATAGTGATAGCACATCATGTTAGTGTACTTAAACATCGGTTCAAATAATAGTAATAATCGGCCAAGTGCGAGTCGGACTCGCGCACGAAGGGTTCCGTACTATTTTTGTGTAGTGTAGTGAGCTAAATTAGGCCAAAATTGGTGTTTTTTGTATGGGAGCTGCACTAATATTTTAATTTTAGTTTAATTTTATGATTAATAATCAAATTGCACATTTAACTGAAGATTTCGTGAAATTTTAAGGTTGACATTATCGACATAGAGCGAAAAAGGCCAAAAAATCACGTTTATTGTATTCAAATTCAAATGTCTTTATTGCCATAATGTTATAGTTATTGTAGTTAATATAGAACATACTTAAATTTTATTTTGTTTTTAGTATTTGTTGTTATAGCGGCAACATATTATTATAAATTACATAATCTGTGAAAAAGTCAACTCTCTAGCTATTACCATTCTTTAGTTACAGCCTTGAGCCTGGAGACATACAGACAGACGGACAGACGTACAGACAACGAAGTCTTATAAATAATAGGATCCCGTTTTTGCCCTTTGGGTACGGAAGCCTAAAAACGACCAAATAAATTAATACTCTACAAGAATTTAAAAGTTTATTCAAGTGTTAAATTGTTTGTTACATAAAGATTAAATATTCATAATATTATGTACTAGCGACCCGCCTCAGCTTTGCACGGGTATAAAATATATTATGGTCTTTGTCACTCACTGAAGAAATGATTAAAATCGATTCAGTAGTTTTTAATTACATAATATTATTATATTCATTACTACCCGCCCGCATTGGTCGGTATCGCCCAGATCGCCACAAAAACTACGTCCCGCAATTTTAGACTCTGTATCTTCAAAAATATATAAATCGTATGCCGTAAAGGGCCATATAGATCTATATTAAATCAATAATGTATTTAATAAAGTATTTAATTTAATAAGGATTATTGCCGTATTGGTTAAAATTGCTTCGAAAATTAACCATTTAGCCAAGTTAAAAGTAAATGACAAAGTAAATGACAAAAAAATGTTATTGTGGGATATCCATAAGAGATAGACATATACATTGTGCATATACCATCGCGGAGTTTTCTGTAGAGCTTTTCATAGTGTACAATACTTAGGCCCAATTTCACCAAATACTATTAAAGTTAATGCTCAAATTAGTATCACTTTCTTCTTTCGTTTTTCGTATGAATTAAAAAGAAGACATGACATTTTAAGAAGCTGTTAACATTAGCAGACATTGGTGGAATTGGGCCTTGGTATATTATTTTGATAAATCTCGTAGGAAGCCTGCGTTTGCAATGTTTAAGTGGAAAAAAATGCAATAAAATGAAAAATGAAATTAATTACTAATAATAAGTAATAAAATTAAAGTAAAATTAAAATATAAGGGCGGCTCCCATACAAAAAATACAAATTTTGGCCTAATTTTGCTCTATAATAGTACGGAACCCTTCGTGCGCGTGTCCGACTCGCACTTGGCCGATTATTACTATTATTTGAACCGATGTTTAAGTACACTAACATGATGTACTATCACTATCCCGTAATGTTTCACGCTAGCTCCTTTTCCCTCAACCTTCGATACTTTGCCATCTTTGACAGCCGGCACCCCTTATTTACGGCCAAATTTAATTAAGCACACCTATATTATAGTAATAAGATGAAAATAAGCTTCCATTTGATATATAAAAGATCAATATACGTTATGAATGCAAAAATGTATCGGAATGGTACCTGTTCACACCTGGTTACAATAGGGTTGCGGCCGGGTGCCCAACGGCACACCGGATTTTTCTGAATCTCTATACTCATTGCCATGAAATGAACGATGTTTGCTTTCAATACCTTATGATTACATTTTATCCCGCAAACTCAATTTTTCAAAAAAATTTTAAAAATATTTGCGGCCACATTTGGACTGGCACCCCAGTAGAAATATGTTCTCCTTATCATAAATATTTGTAAAAATGTGGTTTTAAGCGTGTACTCGATACCTGCACAATTTTGCAGTGGGATCTTAGACTAACACAAGTGTAACTGACAAAGCAGATGATAGCCCCGGGGCTGGACCCGGCAACCGGGCTTAACTAGATCAACAGACCTGGCCCCACAATAGCCCTCCAGCCCACTTTATCCGTTACGCTTAACGTGCACCAATTGTCTCCCAAATGTCTCCGAATTACTGTCCTCTATTTGCGTTGCCGTTTCTCCACTGCCGACGTCACCGGGACGTCACCGACAAAAATATTTTACTTGAATTATTCAAGTAAAATGTTACTTTATAACCTAGGCAAGGGATGGCGAACCAATGCCACGCGTACTACCAGTGTCACGTACATATATATAATTTAGAGCACTCCACTGGTCCCAAAACTAGTATCGAAATTATTTTAATTTGTTGCAAGGTTATAGAATTATAGATCCTCTCCATAGTGGGCACCAAATATAAGTAAATTTTGAAATACGCACAGGATCACAAAAATAATGAATAGCACGTTTATGACCTGAAGACTTCTTCAGAAAAAGGGCACATTAATATGAAAAGGTTCGCCATCCCTGACCTGATTATGGGATTCATTTTCTACTGACATTGATCTAGCGATCCATACCACTGCTGCTTTGTAGTGGCGTAGAGTAAAATGAAACCTATAACCTAGATCACAAAGTAGCTTTTTGACCGACTTCCAAATTAGGAGGTTAATACGTTCGGCTGTATGTATCTTTTTTTATGTATGTTCAATAATTACTCAGCCGTTTGTGGTCCGATTTTCAAAATTCTTTTTGTGTTGTATAGGGTTTGATTTGAATTTGGTACCTTGTTCATAAAAGTGGTGATCTGATGATGGGATCCATGAGTAATCAGGGGGACTCCTTGAAATTTGTATGGAAACATATAGTGATTTCGATTTTTTCTGAAGCATTCGAGGTAAACGCTACCAAAAAGTAAGACTTCGCACCAGGTTATACCCTGGATCCGAAGGTACCGAACAGAACTTTTGAATGCTTATAGGTACAGGTTCGGGGATTTCGGCGTTGTTTAAACAACTGAAAACACAAGCCAACACATCAATTTGATTGATCATCATCATCACAACCATAATTATACCATGGGTCATCACACTATGACCCAATTATTGGTACTTTTCGCGATATTTTCGCTGTTTGTGGACCGATTTTCAAAATTCTCGTGTTGTTGTATATGATATAATCTTAATTTTGTATAACAATTACGAAAGTGGTGAGCTGATGATGGGATCTATGAGCAAACGAGGGAAATCCTTGAAATTTATCAAAACACTCGTAGTGGTTAAAATATTGTTTCTAGTAAGTTAAATTACATATGTTACGAATAAGGGAAATTTCATACGAAGGTCCAAAGTCACTGAATAGAACTCCTGAACCTTTAAAGATAAAAGTTTGGAAATTGCAGCATCGCTTAGATAACTGCAAGCATTTACCACAATTTCGCTTACAGTAACATAATATGAATAGTTAACATTCGTATTGGTTATTTACGCATAAAGCCTTATTTTGTAGATAACTAAAAAGGGTGAAATTATTATTTTTAACAAAAAATTTAAACCGACTTCCAAGGTAAAAACAATAGTAATATGAACTAAAAAGTATTAAACAACTCTTACTCTTTAATAGTGCCTTTTTCAGAATTCGTCTAAATCTCAACTATTTCTGTACATACTACAGTCTTCATTACTTTGAAGTCGGTACCAGTCCCAAAAGTTTCAGATATTCTAAGTTCTGACATTACTGAACTCACGAATAAATTAGCTGGTACCGACTTCAAAATAATGAAGACTGTAGTATGTACAGAAATAGTTGAGATTTAGACGAATTCTGAAAAAGGCACTATTAAAGAGTAAGAGTTATTTAATACTTTTTAGTTAATATTACTATTGTTTTTATCTTGGAAGTCGGTTTTAATTTTTAGTTAAAAATAATTATTTGAATTTTTGTAGGTGACGTTCCGGTGACGGTGGACGAACTGCCGCAGTTGGTCGATCGTTACTGAGTCTTGAGAAATTAACTAAAGCGCATTTAAGTAAGCCATTTCAATGGTATTGTAACTCTAAACGCGAATAGACTTACAGAAATTCTGGGTGAATTCCTTATAAAGTGACAAAGGAAATATTAAATGAAGACTGCATAATGTATTATAGATGCAGTATGCAACTATGCATTGTGTAGGTGCTGAATACAATAATTATTGTATTGTGCAGCAATATAAATATAGGCTTTAAAGCGTTATGTTATTATACGTTATGTAGACAACATTCAGAAAATACAATTTTTACTTTTATTTCGTTAGAATTTGGTAAACAAATATGTTTTAAAATAAAACAGCACGTGCAATGCACAGTAAATCTAACTATAGTAGCTGTACCGTAAGCTATAGCTGTATCGATATGAACTTCCTGGACTTGTGCCTTTTACGGCCGCACTCAGAGACATTTAATGATGATTAAACTTTAATTTAATGAAGAATTTGACAGTTTATGCATGGAGTTTGTGTCAAAATCTTCATTTAACCACAGTACTGTTAAGTTATTAACATTCGTCTCTGAGTGAGGCAGTTAGTATATTTAGGGCCTGTTTCACCACTTTCTGATAAAGTGCCAAATAGGCTATTCACAGCTTTTTTGACAGATTCCCCATACTTTACCTGTCAAGTTAAATGGTGGATAGCCTATTCGGCACTTATCAGGAAGTGGTGAAACAGTACCTTAAACAATAAACGAAGTGGAATTTAAATTGACTAATGGCTGGTCGGAAACATAACTCGGACATCAATGGGACGGTTGTCGGATCGTAAAACGGCGCGAAACGGCATGTCGCGGACACGCTGACACTCCGCCGGCTGCACTGGCGAACTGCCCAGTGCCCAGTTAATTGAGTCATTTTAATGTGCTTCTAAATGTTATATTAGACATTGTTGCCAGCGTTCATAATTAATATTTGTATAATCTACGCGTTTTAGTCAGTGTGTTAATTCACATTGCAATGCGGTGCATGGGAATGTGAACTGAACTTTATTTACTACACGAGAAGACAATTTAAATTGAAAGATTTGGGGCCAGACCACAACACTGCGTTGCGGCGTCATATAGCAAAAACAACATCACATATAAATGAGATGCGATGTCGCAACGCAAAATTTTATATAGCATAGCACTCTTTACATAAGAAATTTTCACGATGCGTTCTGCGGCGTCGTAGATTTATACGATGCGACGCCGCAACCCAGTATTGTGGCCTGGCCCTTGCTACTTGCAGTGTCGAGCTGCCTGCTCCTTTAAACATGCATCTCAATATAAGTTGTCTGTTACCGTAATAGCTAATAAATAATAATATTACTAACGGTATTAGTTTAGTTCAATCACATTACTGAAAACTCGCATTATTGAATAATTTATTAGCTGTTAACTACATAGAAAGGCAGGAGCCTTTAGGAGGAATATAATAGCTAGGAAGCTACTACTATTATATTCCAAATGTCTTAAGTAGACTACAATATTTTGTATGATTAATATTTATAGCAATACATTACTGCAGAATTTAGTGATTGACTGAAGTTCAAGAGACCGAAGCCTCGTTCGGACTCTAGTACCAATGAATATAATGAGGTATAATATGATGTGAAGCGTCCTTAAAATGCAAAGCTGGTTTCATTCGACCACACGCAAGTTTCAGTAAAATTGTTTTATTTGTGAAAGGTCGCCGGCCCAACTGTTCCACGCTGCCGAATAACATCAAAGTATTAACTAACAAAAGAATAGAGAGAGAGTTCAAAAGCGTTTCAGTGCGAGCGGTTGTTTGACAACTTCATTTTATCTCTTTTCAATTTCAATTGGTCGGTAATAATTTCAAACTAGCGTCTATGAAATTTCTTTAATTTTATAAATAGTTTGAATTTTTAAATGAAAACTTCTTTAGAGGCGTTTTGTACTTTCTTGAGATGAGTGAAAAGCGCCTGGACGCATGACCTGATCGAAAATTCATAAAACGAAGGGAAAAAGTGACCCCCATTTTCCTCGCCATGAGACACAAATGGTTACTATAAATATTACAGTAACTATAATATACAATTAAGTTTACTCTTTGGCGCTCACGTTTAAACTATATTTTAAATGTAAAATAAACCGTAGAGAGCGCTAATATTTACACGAACTTTACAAATTAAATCTAACTATTCGTTGTTCTACATAAAACAACAGTTGGTTCCCGCAGTAAACGTCAGTCACATACTTATTAACCCCGAAAACGCAATAAAGATCCTCACAAAACAAAGATAATAAACCGAGGAAAATAAGCATTAAAACGCAGAAGTAAGACCCGTGTCAGAAGTTTCATATCAAGACGTCTCGAGATGCGAGTGGTATAGAGCTAAACTGCCGTAAATGCTGACGTTATGTGTGGCCCGAGCTGAGATATGAGATGTGGGGTTAAGAGCCCGGGCTACCCTCGAAATTCTCATGCATACGTAATACCAAAATCATTTTCTCATACGGAAATATTTAACATGTTTGAGTTATTTTTCAGTTTAATATAGTAATTACCTAGGTTCCTGTACAAAAATTAACTTCAAAATATTTAAACACAAAAAAAAAAATTGTGTATAAATTTTTTTTTACTAAATTTACTACTAAATATTTAAACACTTAAAAATAGAGTAAAACACTTAAAATATATAAATAAATAGTAAATTGACTACTAAATATTTAAATACTAAAAAATATTTTTTAGAGTATAAATATTTTGTAATAAATTTATTATTTATTCATATATTTTTTTGTGTTTTACTCTATTTTTTAGTGTTTAAATATTTTGAAGTTAATTTTTGTATAGGAACCTAGGTAATTACTATTTTAAACTGAAAAATAACTCAAACATGTTAAATATTTTCGTATGAGAAACAGATTTTGGTATTACGTACGTATGAAAATTTTGAGGGTAGCCCGGGCTCTTAATAATGTTATATTAAGGACTTGCTAGCATACAAACTTTTAAATTCAAACAGATTCTATACAAGCTATAACATAAAGTGTATATTTATCCCTTGTATAGAGTTCACTTAAAAATAGCAGCACTAAAAAGTTATTTTAACGTCTATGTTCTATGAAAAATGCTCCAACATCATAAATTTACCCATACAAACATTGAAAAAAGTAACTCTTTCAGCGCTCATACTTTCACCAAAGACTTCTATTTAAACTGAGTTTAAATAGAAGTTTAATTAGAAGTCTTTGACTTTCACAGTGAACTCTTTACAAGACTCATGTAACACACCATAAAGTATTTTCTTTAAAAAATATATTATATTACACGTGTACATAATATGTATGCAAAATAAATAATTCATATACGAATTTGAGAAAAGGATAACACAATACATTCATTCAAAAGTTCATTTTAAACGTTAAAATATTAAACGGCAACTCCGTTCATTTGATATTTTAAATCCAATGTTTACCTAATTTTTTAAAGAGTGAATGAATTAACAGAGTATGAAACGCAGCCACGCTCCGGCGAAGTTGCGCGCTTAAATAATTCTGCTTAAATAAATGTTTTAAAAATGTAGTGAGAAATACGTATAAGAACAATGATATCGCCATCGCCCGTCGCTCGCGCGCCGCGTCTATTACAAAGCAAACAGACTCACTGACTGGAAACACATATTTGCATCGCGTCCGTACCATGAATTATTCAGGAGCCGGCCAATATTTATATGACCCGAAACATATCTCGCACCGTAACATTGCTTTTATTAGTGTTTATCAATGGATTCATTGATTTGCTTGGTAACGTAAATAATACCTACCCGGAAAATTTATTTTCATAAAACCATCAGTGCCAGAAGGCCATGAGTTCTAATAGACAGAGCAGCCACATAATCGTTATTTTACCAAATATTTTTGATAGCTCACACTGAATTGAAATTGGTATTCGATCGATTCATTCCTTGGTGACCCACCATCTATTAGACTTCTCGAGACATTGTATAGCATGATAAGCAGCCCGATCTTTCGTCTTCTATTTTCTTCTTCAAGAGTTCCGCTATAAGATTTATAATTTTAATTTTACAGTCTAAGATCTGGAAGATATATTTTCATTAGATACCAAAGGTCTCAGCTGCGGTCTGCCGGAGAAGTGCTAATTACGTTCACTGACGTTACTTATATAAAAATAACAAAGAAATTCACTTCGCTTTGTGTCCTCAGCGCGTAAATTAAAAATATTGTTCAATTATGAAGCCACTCGCATAATCTCGCCTTTTGTAAAATGTGCAGGTATAAAATATGACTGCAGGCTACAGTGCTCCTTGTGGTAGGTTCGGGTAGTGGAGTACATGGGGTTTAAGTGAGTAGACTCTACTGGGGAGTTCTACATACCACGGCCAATGTCCCCTGCAATCCACCGGGAATGCGCAAAGCAAACCCTTAAGGCGACGCCTTGATAATTTGGCTGTGGCGATGCCGATTTTTCTCAGCAATGACTAAAGCTAAGAAACTAAAGTTCATTGTCAGTATTCATCATGTCTTTGTCTTTGAATTGCCCATAGCATAACACGATTGGACAACTTTTATAACACAGAATTATCAATCGAAAAGACCTCTGTAAAAAAAGGGATTCCTATTTTTCCAACAGAGGAGAGTGATTTAAGGTTCCAAAATTTGTACATAAATTGGTTGAAGCATACACTTTAATATGTGCATAGCTTATATGAAATGTATTTATGGTTTTAAAATTACGCGACAAAAACCATTTTGTCGCTTACGCCCTTTCCATTTTATGCCGTTCCATTGCTTGTTTTCTATGAGAGGCCGGCCCGGCCTCTCATAGAAAACAAGCAATCTAAAACATATCCAACACGGTTTCTTACTTTAACGCGGCGTCACCTTAAATGTCCATGTAAATAAGACTACAGCCCCAAGTTACAAAGTAGTTTTAGGTGAATTCTATAACAGTAGCCCTTTCCGCCTATATATTTACTAGATTTAAATCAAAGCCCGATAAAAAAATACTGTCAAATATATTAATATGTAGAACCTCCTTTTGTAAGTCGGATAAAATCTGTAGGAGGCTTATATACGGTATTTGTTCACGTTTTGTTCGCTCGACCTGAATTGTTCACACACTTGTGGGCGATCGGGTTGTTTGAGTATGTAAGTACTATGTACACAATGGTACGCAATTTTTTTTGGTAATAAATGTTTGAAATAAAACAGGAAAGAACACTTTAGTTTTACCCTTTTCGTTGCGTAGAAATTTGCTTAAGAAGTGGATTCGTAATTTTTTCACAAATTAAAATTGTTTTATGTCTGTTACTATAATTTAAAGTATCTAAGAAGCTATTTCGACTGCCCCTTTTTGGAGAATTCCTTAATGATTCCATACTTACTGGGGATGTTAATAGGGACAATATGAATAATAATATGTCGGGCTTATAGCCTTATACCGATTTATCCCGCGCGGTTGATAAAATATATTATTATATCAGTAGTGTGTTTTCGCGGGTTCTGGATCACGTTTCTGGGTCCACCCCACCCCCCGCTCGCAGCTCGCAAACTTTCTCGATCACTTTTTGTCGGTTCGAGCGGCGACATCGCCTAAAAAAAAAAAAAAGTTTGGTGTCCAGTTGGGGGTTTTGAACCATGCCCGTTCGATTTATGCGATCCGTTTCTGCGTATTTGCACTAGTTTCAAAGTTAGCTTTTGTGTTTAACCCCCATTATCTACTATCACCACGCTCCATTGTTCTTTCATAATTAAAATCGCTACTTATTGCATTGTTATGCTCGCCTCGGTGTCCTATTGTTCGTAATGACTACCTGGGCTTATCGCTTACGTCACCTCAATTTCTTACAAGATTTTAAAGAAGTAAATAAAAATTGATAAATTTTTCATTACAGTTCTTTTATTTAATTAAAACATGTAATAATAATAACTCTCATAGTAGTATGTTTTCACTATTCATATAATATAGTTCCCCTCGGTATCTAGTGAATATTGACAATGCATTCTTGCTAATAACATTTTGCTGTGTTGCAATCCTCGTAAACAACATTCCAAAGTTTTTTTTTTAACAATACAATTAAAGCTAAGGTTAAAATAAAACTTTGGTTTACTTTCAAACAAATTATTTATTTCGTATTGTTCATAAAACATTTTATTCAAAAACATATCATTTTTAAGTGTGTCACTACCAAATTCAGTCTGAAACTCTGACAATGACTTGTTATGAAACTTGTATAACAAGACATACATTAAACAGTACTATCCACACACAGAAGTCCAGTCCTTTTGTAGCCTGATAGTATTATAACGCCATTTCCTTGCATTTTTATTCAAAAACATTTTGTGCATTCCCGTAGGGAAGCGACCATATGTATCAAAATATTCACCGATGCCATATTTGTCTATGTGAATAGCTACCCAGTGAGATCCTGGTTTTGAGTCTGGGTCCAAATCGCTTATAAGATATGTAGGAGTCGTTATATGCATTGGCAATCGATTCGCGGCATAATATACGCTATTTTTTAGACTAGGATGAATCTTTTTTAAGTATGATTTTAGTCGTAAAGTACCCATAGTCCGTTAAAAAAAGCCTTGTGATATCGCATAGAAGCGCGCCCAAGCGTGTATAAATATCCAGTGGGATCCAGGTTTACTATCAGGATCCAAGTTGCTAATAAATGTATGTAGGGGTTTGATCATATTATATTAATATATAGGCAGACGATTCGCAGCGTATACATTATCTTCTTAAGTCTAAATCTTCACAAATTCTTCTCAAATAATTACAGATCTCTATTGTGTTCATACTGATCACAGAACCAAAGTAGATCACAGAACCAATCTGGTTTATGGATCTTGTATAATAATATGTCACATGATAATTATTATCCGTATAATGTATGCTTTATGTATTTACTAAAAGGGGTATTACATATGAAATAATGAATGAATAAATAAAAGAAACATAACTTTGGTAAAATATTTTATTTCATAATATCCACACACTATTAGGTAAACACTCACACACCCACGTTACACATTATAACTCAAATATATCATACATGTGACTTTTCTTAGCTTCTCTATAGACTATTCTACACTGTTCTACAGAGTACAGTTACATTACGGTTTTTATCTAGTTTCAGAGAATATTTTAGAAAATAACAAATCGTGTTTTTTTATAAAAAAATACTTATTTTAAATTTATTAAAGCTTGTTACATTATTTTTCAAAACCTTTTAGAAAATTACAAAACGTGGATTTCTTATAAAAAATATTCCGAATTTATTAAAGCTTTTTTCATTATTTTCAAAAACTTTTTAGAAAATTATAAAAATTATAAAACGTTTTTTCGAATTTCTTCTTCTTTCTCTTGATTAAGAATATAATTAGTTCATAGAATTATCGTATGTTTTTTTGTTATAGGAAAACTTAATAAATATTATTTTACTTTTTTAAATTTAAAAATGATATGAGGTTTTGCAATCTTATCTAAATATGTCCCAACCATTAAGTTATCCTGTTCTTTTAGCGACTCACAGGAATAATTATTAGCAAAGCATATCTATTATATGCTTTACCATTAAATGGATGCTAAGGATGACTCAATAATAATTATGAATAACGTTTATGATATTACGACTTTCCACTGATAAGAAAAAAAAAAACGCTTGATAATATTCCGGGGCAAGTACTCAAAAGATTTATCATAGGATTTGTAAATAACGCAACATAATATTTTAATCATTAGTAAGAATACTTTTAATTTTGAAACTTATGGTATGAATTCATTTTGTATATACAGAGAATATAGACAACAAGTGCCTTCAAAAACTCTACAACCATCTTTCAATGGTATCTAATATGTTCACTTCAACCTATCATACATTATTTTCTGGCACTGGTATACATTTCCTTAATGAAGTAAATGGGATATCAATTGATTCTAGTCTCTCTCAAACGATTAACTGTATTGTATTTGCAGAGTTTGATAATGTTATAGAAAACAAGATAAAAACCGTAATGTAACTGTACTCTGTAGAACAGTGTAGAATAGTCTATAGAGAAGCTAAGAAAAGTCACATGTATGATATATTTGAGTTATAATGTGTAACGTGGGTGTGTGAGTGTTTACCTAATAGTGTGTGTATATTATGAAATAAAATATTGTACCAAAGTTATGTTTCTTTTATTTATTCATTCATTATTTCATATGTAATACCCCTCTTAGTAAATACATAAAGCATACATTATACGGATAATAATTATTATGTGACATATTAATAAACAAGATCCATAAACCAGATTGGTTCTGTGATCTACTTTGGTTCTGTGTTCAGTATGAACACAATAGAGATCTGTAATTATTTGAGAAGAATTTGTGAAGATTTAGACTTAAGAAGATAATGTATACGCTGCGAATCGTCTGCCTATATATTAATATAATATGATCAAACCCCTACATACATTTATTAGCAACTTGGATCCTGATAGTAAACCTGGATCCCACTGGATATCCATACACGCTTGGGCGCGCTTCTATGCGATATCACAAGGCTTTTTTTAACGGACTATGGATACTTTACGACTAAAATCATACTTAAAAAAGATATAATATAACTTAAAGAAGATAAAATGTTTGAATCTTGTTTTATGAACAATACGAAATAAATGATTTGTTTGGAAGTAAACCAGTTTTATTTTAACCTTAGCTTTAATTGTATTGTTAAAAAAAAAAACTTTGGAATGTTGTTTACGAGGATTGCAACACAGCAAAATGTTATTAGCAAGAATGCATTATCAATATTCACTAGATACCGAGGGGAACTATATTATATGAATAGTGATTTACAATGCACGAAAACATACTACTATGAGAGTTATTATTATTACATGTTTTAATTAAATAAAATAATTACTGTAATGAATTTATCAATTTTTATTTACTTATTTAAAATCTTGTAAGAAATTGAGGTGACGTAAGCGATAAGCCCAGGTAGTCAGTCATTACGAACAATAGGACACCGAGGCGAGCATAACAATGCAATAAGTAGCGATTTTAATTATGAAGGAACAATGGAGCGTGGTGATAGTAGATAATGAGGGTTAAACACAACAGCTAACTTTGAAACTAGTGCAAATACGCAGAAACGGATCGCATAAATCGAACAGGCATGGTTCAAAACCCCTATTTTGATACCAAACTCTTTTTTTTAGGCGATGTCGCCGCTCGAACCGACAAAAAGTGATCGAGAAAGTTTGCGAGTTGCGAGCGGGGGGTGGGGTGGACCCAGAAACGTGATCCAGAACCCGCGAAAACACACTACTTATATCAGAGCTGACCGGTACGCGTTATTCAAAAACGCTTCCTAGAATTTCATACATCTCGGGCCATCAGTGTGAGACTAAAAGCAGCCAGCGATGAACTAATACAGGCGCACTGCAGCAGCGAACAAAATCTTATGACATGAATAAAATATTTTGCGGGCTATTTCTCGGGATGTGAATTAGATTTTAATCCCATTCCCACTGCGCGGATTGTGTTAAATAGGATGTGCGAAATACGAAAGGGCTCGAAATATTACGAAATGAAATAAGTTGGCGAAAGTTAGCGAATAAGTCGCACGTAGTGAAAGCACAGAAAGCTTTTCCCTTATTGAACTTCCAAATTATTCCTCTCCCTTCCGGGGCTCTTTCAAAATATGCTAATAAAAAGTGGGACCTACTTAATGATAATTACTTCCGATTTTCTTCAATGTTTAAATGAATATGTAAGGCTTTTAAGTAACACTCCAAATGAGTATCCCAATTCGTGGGACTGAGGGGATTATTCTACGGAAATGTTGGGGACTTGCACTGCATTTTTGTGGGTTTCTAATCTTGTACCTTGTACTTAAATAATAAATACCGTATCATAAAATGATTATTGCTAACATATTACATAATATTACAAATGTGTAAAATATAAATAAAATTAATGGATTTGGAGTTCCAGGAGAGGCCAAAGTAATTTTTTTTTATTACAGAATAAGGTAAGGAAGGCAAAGTCTTACAAAATCAAGATCTTACTAGATCAAGATTCCTTTTGCCTTCGGCCTTGCTTAATTCGATACTTCTATTTGTTTTTGCAAAATCGGTTTAGCGGTTTGGTCGTGAAGAGATAACAAACAGACACACATACTTTCGAATTTATATCTTATATTAGTATGAATTCCCTTCAAATTGATGTAGCTAATAAAATAAATGAAAAAGCACATACCGACATCGCAATAACCAACCCTCAATCAATCCAATTGAAAAGAGCTCTCATAAAGCAGGTCCCGAAAAATCGAGAGACAGTCGAGATTGTGATGTCAAAGGCTGGCTGATAGATCCTTGGACCCTTAGGCTTAGGTCACACTTTACTATAATCAATTGCGATAAAATTAAAGTGAAATGTGAAGAATACACTGGCTTATGACGCCCGATCGTGTTTTGCTAAAAATTAATATAAATTAAAACAAATTAAAGTTAATATAATGGAAATCTGAGGTGGAAATAGTACAATAAAAAAGTGTTTAAGAACCCAGTAATGTTGAATATGTTACGTATTTTCAGAATTTTACCTCTGCGCCAGTATGAGCTGACCCTTGCCCATTTTGCCGTGACGCGCTAAGTCCCTGGATTAGGGTGACGGAGGCTTGCTATGATGATCTCGACCGCTTGTCACGTGAAGGGTCGTTTATAATTCACTCACGATTCACACGTCAATATTGCGATTTAAGTGTGACGGCGAACTGCAAACGGTATTTTAGGGATTTTCTCTAACGGAGAGAGAAATCATGATTTTTTTTTAACTTTAATGACGATTTAACGTAAGGTCATCAACAAAATATTTTTTCAAAAAAACCCTTAATCAAATAAAGGTATGTAATGATTAAAGTTAGAGTAATTAGATATTTTTGAGTGCGACCCATAGGTTCGTTTGATAGTTGGTGTATAGCTATATATTATATTTTGAATGCAATTATCACGGTGACTGAAAACTGTTCTCGATAAAATATATGATAGTTTTTTTTTTAGAGAAGGCAGGTTGCTATAGCTCTGGCGTCACTGCGACCCATGAGGATCTATTGTGACTCATATTGATAGTATCTAAAGACTCATTCAAGCAGTCCATTTTTTGTGCTCGATTTATTGAATACTAAAATTAGAGGATTTTCTCAGTGTGCTATGTCTGATACCTACACTAAAAGTTTAATTATATGAGTGATAGTCGTGAACACTGAAAATGTTCTATGTAAAGTGACTCCAACGTGATTCAGACATTCACAAGCTCACAAACGGAACTTCAACAACTAAGCACGTCTGTTTGTACACGATCAGAGTTTTATATCAGGACCTTATGCCAACAACATAGATGTCACTTTCCTAGAAACTCCGAGGTATTATAACTATAAACGGAGTTAGCTGTTGTATGCGCGACGCAGAGCCAAGCCGCTGGGGACGACAATGGAAATCGCTGGCGAAAAACGAAATAAGTGTTCTGTGCTACGTCGATTTAACGCTGTTTTACACGAGAATATTAAAAGTTTTACTTCTTTAGTATCGTCTTATTATGTGTTATTTTAAAGAAAGGTTTTCACTAATCCCAGAACACTGGCCAGTGGCAACTCAATCATATTGTATTATATTGTGGCCAGTGCATTTTCTTGGTATCCAATCGAATCTGACACCCGGTTTCTGAAACGTCTGTCAAATCACTGATCAACTAACACTGCTGTTAATTTAGCATGGATGTCAAATCAATTTGAGTTTCTGATACATTGATCAGCCGAAAATTAACTAATCTATGTTCATTTTTAATTTGACTGGCGATTTGTTATTTTTCGTTCATTACTTCACTATTTACTATCAAAAATGCCAATGAAATGTCAAAAGAAGGAATTGCAGACTGTCATTGCTATGAAAATGTTCAGGGAATTTCAAATCTGATGTTCCTTGAAACATTGATCAGTTCGTCATTAACTAATCTGTGATCATTTTGATTTGACATGCAATTTGTTTATTTTCGTTCATTTGTCAGAATTTTGATTTTCAATTTTTCAGACGTTATCGATTCCTAAATTCTTCTTCATTATAGAAATAAAATTGATTATAATATACATTTTTTGAAAATAAAACGAGTATTGCAAATAAAACAGTTTATTTGCATTATCGACGTATTTATTACGAAGTTTTATTAAAACTTCATAATAAATGTGTTTACAAACATTATAGTAACGTAGGTTGTAGTGTATTGATAAATAAAGTTGGCCGCACTACCTATGAGTGGGGGCTTGGAGAATATGGCCGCCAGACGTCAGAGCTGTCGTCCACTTCATACCGAGCCACCGCCGAGACTAGAGCGTTCAGTGATACAGTATTCTGTGTTTAATTTACTCCTTCAACGATAATGTACCAATGATACATAGGTTCAAAGAGAAAATGTATAAATTACATAAAAAATCAATTGAATTCATAAGTTAATTCACCCACAATTACCGATTAGTTGACACAGCTTTTGACAAACGTTTAATCTATGATCACGGCTTGACAAGCGTTTCTGAAACCCAAAATGGCGGTTGACATATGATTCTCGAGTCAAATTGAACAGCCGTGTCAACTGACGCGCTGATCAAATTAAACTAACTAATCATGCTTCTAGCAACCCAATTGGTACTTGACAAGAGATTTAACAGGCGATTAGTTAATTTTAGTGTTGATCAGCCTTTCAGAAACCGGGTGTAAGTCTCAAAATCCAGTCAAATCGAAGTGGTCAGTATACTGGTGTCGTAGAGGTGCCTAACTTTTTCAAGCCAATTCGATATAGTAACTATTAAGTAACTTTCTACTATTGCTGTCAAAATAAACAAATCAGTTCAGTTGTTCTAAAGTTTAGCCATTAAAATTGGGACAGGAATATATAAGAAGTAGGAGATATAAATGGCTGCTTTGAACATGTACAATATCAAAGGTATATAAGAACCGCCTGACACACGGTAATGATCGGTCTCATTAGGGTGTCCTTTGATCCCACCGGCAGAGGTGTTAAAATGTTTGTCAATTGTCTGCCGTCTTAGTGTTACCAGCAAATAGGCAGAAAATATATTGTGGCTGCGAAATGCATGAGATAAAAAAATCAAATCAAATATAGTGAGTGTGGTAATATTGTGAGCCTGCCGCCTACCCGGCAAGTGCGCCATATTATAGCTAATAATACTATAATTCCAATTAGCAGATTGAAAATTACAATATGGATGCGCGAATACGGAATTATAGCTATATGGCGCACTTTGCCACACTCACTATACTAGAATGGTAATTCAGCAAGCATGACAGAATTAAAAATCTCTTCCCACCTATATATTATGTATATTTTTGTTTATACAATTATTAATATTTTATTTAAAACTGTATAGATTTAGTATTTAGACAAAACTTTATTACCTTTTTAAAATAACGAATACCATAAGGAACATAATATTATCAGACAGAGGGCGGTCAGCGGTCAAGCGTTCAAGCGGGTCAGTTTTGCGTTCTTTGTGTATTACGTTATAATATTATAGAGATAACTTACACGGGGGGCGTTCTGACCGCGTCAGAATTCCTCTTGTGTGTCTGACCGCTCGAACGCAGAACGAACGCTTGAACGCGTGACCGTTCTCTGTCTGATAATATGTTCCTTATGGTATTCGTTATTTTAAAAAGGTAATAAAGTTTTGTCTAAATACTAAATCTATAAAAAAATTAAGAAAAAGCCAATGAAATACAAGTTAAATTGCAATCAGATAAAGGTTTCAATAACGATTAGCCCCAAGACATTATAAGGAGCTTAGGGGTCGTCACCTAAATTAAAAAGTTCCTTAAGCTTGACTCACCTCGAATTAAAACTTTTAACGTTAAAAGCAATTTTTCTAAGCGCGATAAAATTATCTTCGACGAGTTTTTAAATATTTAAAAAATTTGAATTCGTCGGCTGTTTTTATCTCCTGATTGTTAAAATTTGGAATATTTTGAAATAATGGGCGTAGTAGAATGGTACTGGTACTTACGTAGATTGTAATACACCTACCTAATATAGAACAGTCTGGACAAGAATGAAGGTTGAGTGTTCATAGCGTATGTATTAAGGTACGTTATATTACTGTATATTTTTTATTTATTTGGCACCCTCTTGAATCAAAAAGGCTCGTTAGATATAAAGAACAGACGACAGACCGTCGTTTTTTGGTATCGCGTTATAATATCAAGTGAGAAATCTGTCAATCGGCTAGGCATAACATAGCTAGGAGCGTAGCTACCGCAGTATTTTCCGTATCAGTTATACGATTACGAGGCCCCGGGCCACAGGCCAAAGTATGTAAGCAAAAATTAATAATTTTTTCCATTTCTCAACAGTAAGTGTAGGCGCACACTAGGGGACACGCGACAGCGACAGCTCGGCGACTAGACGTGACGACAGGCTACGGACGACAATTTTCATATATTATTTTGTTCGAAGCTCCGCACACTTGGCGTCAGAGTCGCGGAGTTGCGACGACAAGCTAGGGGAGTCGAGCGCGCTCGCTACTAGTCGCTGCGTCTGGTAGCGCTGTGCGCGCGCACACACGACGACAGTCGCGCGACAGCGCATCGTCAGTCTCTCTGCGAGCGCTAGAAAGGTGCACGTCTTTGTTATTGAGAATCTCAAAATGGATACGTTGGATGTTGATGTGTTCATTTCGGACGTCGAAGCGCGTCCTGCTGTTTGGGACTTACGTTCGAATGACTATAGCGACCGAGGGAAGAAATATCAGGCTTGGGAGAAATTATGCCTAAATTATACAATATGTTACAAACTTCATGATGATGATTGATTATGATTTGAAATGATGGCTTCCTGCACGGCGTCTGTCTCAAGTCTCAACGACTAGTCGCCGACGCAAGCGACAGCTCGGCGTCTAGTCGCGGCGACAAGACGGTAGATGCGAACAACAACGCCGCGTCTGACGCGGCGACTAGACGCGGTGACAAGTCGCCCTGTTTGCGATGGCTCTAAAAAGGCCTTAGAGCCCGAAACACGTTTTATATGAGGCCCCGCTGAAGCACGCTACGCTTCTGAACATAGCCCAGTCAAGGAAGATAGGTCCGCCATCTGCCAAAGAACCAACTACTTGGTACCTAGCTGGATGGTACTGCTTACTGGTTACATCATAACTGATGTGAATGTAGTATCATGGCCGGTGTTTGGCGAGATAACACAGAATCAACAATATCTGTCCCCGCACGAACAACATATTTTTTTAGGAAAAGAAAAATATTCACATCCTTCATTACATACTGTCACAACAAAACTTCCCCCGCGTGGAATCAAAGTAGGTACTTCGAAAATATAAATAGTGGTTCCGTTCTGTATTTTAGGCTGCTTTTAGTGTCGCGCTGACTGCTCGCTGACTATCAGCGCCGACACCGAAATGTTTAATTATAATATTAGAGGTCTGCTGCCATGTTTTATCTGCATATTTTTTATTCATATATTTAAAGTTTTTAGGTGACTGCGCATTACATGTTATTCAAAAACGCTTCCAAGAATTTATTAATCATGGCCAGAGATAGCAATCAGCGCCGACGGTCCGCGTGAGACTAAAACCAGCCTAAGTTAACACTAAGGCGTCACATATGGAATACTAATAAAAGCATGTTGTTTCAATATCAAAGAGTGATCGTAAAATCCAATGATAACTAGGTCTTAAGTACCACGCAAACGATAAAATTTGTTTGACAAACATGTTTGATGTAATTTATGTTTTCATCAAACAGCAGCGCAGACGAACAAACGTGCATCAAACAAGTTTGCCAAATCAAACAAGCTAGAAACGGTTTGAGATTATGAGATCTTGTTTCACAAATACAGCGAAACACGTTCAAACCAAAGTTCAAACACGTTTGTCAAACGCTACGCAAATCCAAATTTTCTTCAAACAAGTCAAACACGTAGTTTGTTTGACAAACGCTTCATACAAAGCTGTACACTATCAAACTGTTTGACAAACACGTAAAATTTAACAAACAATTTGATCGTTTGCGGGGTACTCTAAATCGTTAAATTTCTTATTTCCTACTGCCGCCTCTGCATCAGATACTCTATGACGCTCGGTAGCCCTCTGTTTATTCGGGATCTACATCACAAACCTGTAGAAACAATACCCTGTTGATATTTGCACTATTTTTTCCCTCCAACAGTTTTAATGAATATTGTAAAATTAACCAAAAAATAAAAGTCGGCAGGTATTTGTGGAATTTATTCGAATGTTGAATTGTGATATAACAGTTTAGTATGTTATATTCATACTAATATCATCATAATGTGAAAGTGTGTCTATCTGTCGGTCAGTCATCTGTTTGTCTGTCTATCTGTTACATCTCCACGCCCAAACCGCTAAACCGATTTCGCTAAAATTCGTTAAATTCGTTATATACTTTGAGTTCTGAGAAAGGACACACAGAAAGAAATATTTACCCCGGAAAAATGTACAGTTTCCATGCGATAAACAATAATTAATTTAGGCGCAACGGAGATGTGGGATCTAGTTCAATAATAATATTTTGAAAGATACTAGATAATATTTAGAAATAGAGATATCTTTTGGTTAATTGCTTCATCGTAGCTTTTAGAACGTAATAAAATATGAGTAATATTTAAACGATGATATCAATAAATCGGAACATGACAGCAAAGAGCATGCAGGCGGCAGAGGTCGAGCTGCGGTCGTAAACTGGCATGAGACATAAAACACAATATTTTATTGTCCGCGCCGTATCACGCACAAATATTAGATCGGTTCGCCGTTTCGAGTGATTTCGGCCATTTTAGTTTTACGAGCGCTTCTGGCCCGACACCTGACATTTTAGGTGAATATAAAATTTGTTTTGTGACGAATAAAAATGTTCGCGTTTTAATGTGTGCCTTTATAGCGTCGCGACTGTCATGAAATAGTATATTAGGCCTCTTAAATGCATCTGTTTGCGGAATTGGAACGTTAAAATGTTATTCCTTTTTAGGCCGTTAAAGCGAATTTCAGCGTTGAAGTGTTCCAGCAAGTGTTTTTGACATTAAAATTTTGTATAGTATTTTAATAAATGTTCGTATTTTATTCAACAATTTTCGTTACCTTTGCGAGCTGAATCATGTGTGAAATTTAACCAAACGTGACCAAAAGCAGCACAAATAACGCGTACATTTCAGCTTCAGATTTGCATAATCTCAATTTAATTGCTGAATAAAATAATTTACGAGAGAATCCTTTAATATAATACCTGCAATCTAAAACTCGGTATCGCTTTATGGCCGTCTAGAGAGTGGCATTAGCATAAATACCTCCGCGCCTCTGCACCTTTATACATTCTATAGTCAGTCACTCGGCTTCGTAAATGTAAATGGCTTGAAAATATTTCTCAACGGTTTGACCGCGGCCTTGGACACACTACGCATAAAAACTGCTATAAATTACATTATATGAATGTAAAATTTCGTTTTTCATTATGATTATTTTCGATCCCTTTTTTACGAACAAAACGTGGCAGCCTATAAGCCTTTGCAAATACTCGTATTTAAACACGAAATCGGAGTGTATGCAAACCGTACGTTTAATTCCGTAATGAACATTTCCACGTTTATCTTATTCATATTTCAAAGACTTCGGGGCCTTTATTCCGCTTGTTTTATCCTGGCTGCAACTCGCTTTAATGATGTAGGCGTAGCCGACTGCAATGCTGTAACGCAAATATGTACGTAATTACTTTATTTATAATTCTGAGCCGGGGTCTAAAAGGTTCTATTAATTCGGATTTCGGAGTAATGAGATGAGTTGAGAAGTGAAAGATCTTTGTGAAAATTAATGCCCGACCCGATGGAGGAGTTGTGTTTTACGTGGAAGTGGTGATGCATGTGCTATTTGTTTACTGCTTTTATCCATACTAATATTATTAATGCGAAAGTGTGTCTGAAAGTCTGTCTGTCTGTTTGTCTGTTTGTTTGTCTGTTACCTCTTCACGACTAAATCGCTGAACCGATTTTGATGAAATTTGGTATGGGGATACTTTGAGTCCCGGGTGCCGATGTCCTTTACATAGGATACTTTTTATCCCGGAAAAATGTGCGGTACCCGCGCGATAAGCGAATTTTGGCGCAACGAAGTTGCGGGCGTCATCTAGTTACAAATATAAAATTTGGTATGGATGGATGCTTGCTATTATTTCACGTAACGTAAATGAACACTTTTTGATGCAACAGTGAAAGCTTAAGATATGGATAAGCGAAAAAGCTAACTTTTTTTCGAAACAAAAAGTCCTATACTATGATTATTTATACAGTTCTCAAGTAACAAATAATATTTTTTTGAAGCACGACAATATGTACCCGTTAAAGTAAAATAATGTGATTTACATCAAAAGAAGCTGGAATATTTTTATTTTGCACCATTGTTGCGACACTTCTCTAAACTGAGCTAAATTATTCAGTGGTCCGGCGAGATCGTCATAGACAAAGCGCGAATCCCAATTATTCAAGTACTAAGCCTGCAGCGCCTGCACTCCCTCTTCAATTATAGAAGTGGGCGCAGAAAAACTTTCCTCTTACAAATCCTTTCCAAGAACAAAACGGAACATTTGTTATTCTTGCGTTTACAACTCGATTGTTGGGAGTTCGGGCTTCGGACTAAAGTTCAGAGAAGGGTTGGATAGTTTACTTTACTCAAAGCGAGTACCCAGTCTAAAAACTAAATTTTGAACCTAAAATATCTAAAGCTCATTCCAAAACGTAGACTTCAACTCTAGTAATATGGTTTTTACATTCATCAATCGTTATCGTGGTAGCTAACTGGTAAGTCGTGAATTAAAAGTATTTTTCAACAATTATCATTGCTCATTAGACATTGGATATGCATGATCAAAGTATAGCCTAAATATGCACAAAATATGCACTAAATGCATCAAATGTCACTTATTATTAAAATTTATTATTTTTTTAAGAGTTTTCCGATGGTGCCGTTAAAGAATGCGCAAATTTTCATCATTCCATGGTTTTTTTATCTATTCTTCACTATCGCCTAAAAAGAGTCATCATATGAATTTGCAATATGCAAATATGCAAATGCATATTATAATCCGATGTCTAAGAAATAATCATCATAGTTACAAAAAAATTACGTGTCTGTACACATTTGTATCAATAATTTCAATGTAACAGTCGTTAAAACTTTGTCGATTAACTCCCATAATAATGTAACCTAATCTATTGTTCTTCGTTTAAATGAAAGTGAAGTCATGGTAATTATCAATGAAATGATGAAGTTTCAGATAGAATTGAAATCACATGTAGTTGCTGCATTCCGTTTATATCGAATAAGATTGTGATAGATCTATTCGGATAAGACGTGTAATATAAAAGTAGTAAATCGTAATGCGGGATTTAACAACATTTTTATACCTGCTCCTACCTCAGGAGCCCGTTAAGCCGTATACGGCCCCGGGGCGAAGCTCACAGGCCACGTACTAGTACCGTACCTGAAATAATTCAAATATTTACTTAAGTAAATTATATATGATTACAAGTTACAAAGTGTAGTTAGGCTTAGAAGTTACAAATTATTTGGAAGTGAGTTCAGTTTCAATGTGCAAAGCAAACGTTTGTGCATTCATAATTATTCATTTGATAGGTACAATTTATTATTTAATTATAGGAAAGATATTATTTTAAATTTAGAAGTTTAAGGGCCTGTTTCACCACGTCCTGATAAGGCTATCCACCACTTAACTTGACATATACAATATGGAGAATCTGTCAGATCTGTCAGATAAGCCTATCCGATATCTTATCAGGAAGTGGTGAAACATGACCTTATAAGTTTTTAGCTGCAGGTTGTGTGGAATATATATTATGTAGTTTAATTGTGTCTGATATTAATATTATAATAATATTAGCTGCTTAAACATTACTAAATTTTCTTTTTACACTTCCGATTTGATCCGATTTCATAATAATATATTATGTATATAGCAGTAATACGATGATCAATATTATTCATTCTAATTGACAATAGATAAATATAACAATACAATGTTAATTTTCACAATTACCTAATTACAATACACAAATCAATCATTTTCAAATTATATAATGTATCGAACATCCAACAGATACCAAAATAATAATAAATATCCAGTAATTATTAAATAATTCCTCGTAAAATATGCCGGGTTAATGTTATTCAAATTGAAAATTAATTTCAATGCCTTTACTAGATATTATTTTCATTAACCTACATCGCAAATTCAATAACACGAATTAATTAATATTTTATTAAAATATTTAATGTAAATATTCAATTAAATATTTCTAGTGCATCACTGTCATCTCTTAAACTGTAATATTAATGAAGAAAGTTATAGTCTACGATTCTCCATAGAGATTTATATCTAAAGTTTTATTTGTAGATATTTTGTTATCCCATCTCACATATTAACTGTGACGATTAATAAGAGTCAGTTTTCACAGTAAAATAAGTTGTTTTATTAAAATTATTTATATTTTGTTACGAAGATATTATTATTATATCGTAACAAAATAAAAATTTTAACGTTCCTTCTCCTCTGAAGACATAATATTTTTAATTGTGTTATAAATAATCGGTGGTACTCGAGACTGGGAACATTTATCCGTGGTACTTTCATTTGTTTCTGTCCACTTCATAAAATGCAATTCCGTGGAAGCGTCCGGGACGTTACCCGGCTGTCGACGAGTAATTGTGTCCGTCGGACTGAGGAACAAGTGTATCGAACAACGTACACACTACTCAACTACACAATTACACACTGCTCTAGAGAATACAAATGTATTACTTCTTCTGTATAAATTATTTAATTTAAAATTTAAATACAGAATTATTTATTTTTAATTTTCTTAGTTTTGCCGTAATGAGAACGGTTGGAAAGGTTCATAATATAACATTAAGATGAAGTTTTAACTTTTACGATAGTTTTATTTAAAATGTAGGACTAAGCCCCCCTTAAGGCCTGTATTCACTTTGATTAGTGCAAGTGCAAGTGATTAGTAATTGAGGCAGTGGAGTGCAGGTGTGTAGTGCAAGTAGTGTCCAATTCTTGTTTAGTGGCTCTTTAGTAATTTAATTTAGTAAATTCAGTAGTAGCTGTCAACACGAGCGTCCAAGTTTCAAAAATAAAACTGCCATTTTGACATGTCCTTCATTTTTAATATTGGTTTTATTAAAAACGAGCTTTTGCCCGCGGCTTCGCTCGCGTTAAGAAGTATTGTTATATACAAACTTTGATCCCCTATTTTCACCCCTTGGAGGTAGAATTGATCAAAATCCTTTCTTAGCGGATGCCTACGTCATAACATCTACCTGCATGCCAAATTTCAGCCCGATCGGTCCAGTGGTTTGGGCTGTGCGTTGATAGATCAACATGTCAGTCAGTCACCTTTGAGTTTTATATATAAAGACCACGAAGTATTTTTAAATGTCCTTTCCCAGGACTCAAAGTATCTCCATGCCAAATTTCAGCAAAATCGGTTCTGACTTCTGAGGTATGAACGTGAAGAGGTAATAGACAGACAGACACACATTCGCATTTATAATATTACTAGTATATTAGTAAGTAATAAGTATGGATTAGTATGGAAGTAATTGAAAGGGTGTCCTTTTGTACTTTTAATAGGTTATAGGTATATACAATAATGATATACTATATCTATGGACGCTTCACACGGCACACCACGTCAGTCTGGCCCATAAAGTTAATATACCTAGCGGAATAATAGTAACAATCTCGAGCTGTCAAACGAAACCAAAATTGGTTTTCATCTGTCACGCACTTGCACTCGCAAAAAATAGAACACGCTTTTAATCACGTTACTACGCAGCCGACTAGTCACTTGCACTAATCAGTCGCTGTCCACACTTACTTTCTACTAATCACTCATCACCTGTACTAGTCACCTGCACTTAATCACTAATCAAAGTGAATACAGAACTAATCACGTTACTACGCAGCCGGCTAATCACTTGCACTAAACAGTCGCTGTCCACACTTACTTTTTCCTAATAACTAATCACTTGCACTAATCACTTGCACTTATTACTAATGAAAGTGAATACGGGCCATTAAATAAAGTATCTTTCGTTAAAAACGATGACGAAATTTGTTATCAAAATGTATGCGATTTGACATTAGTCATCGCAAGCGAAATGTCATTGAGCGATGACTTATGTCTAACCGCATACATTTTGATTACGAATTTCGTCATCGAAAGATACTTTGTCTAAGGGGGCAGAACTTACTTATTCTTACAACTAACTTCTATGTTTTCTGGCTACAAGGGTGGTAGAAATATTCTGTACGATAATAGAGTAGTTAGAGCGGCGCCAGAGTTACAAATTTCATCTGTCCATCGTGAGCTCACGACAAACACTGCCTCGATTCTGCTATACAACACTGATACAGGTTCGATCTAGTCTGGATACTGTCAAACAAAAAAAAGTATTCTCCATACACTTGAACAAAATACCAATATAATAATGATAATTAGAACTCGCTTTACGTTCAAGGTTTTATGCAAAATGAGATTACCCAGTAAACTCGTTACCACTTCCCTCCTATAATAGGAGGAAAGTAATAATGAGTGACCTTTCTAGGCCTTCCACGAATATTTGCCAAATCGGTTCAGCCGTTCTCAAGTTTTAAGCGCGACTAAAATATATAATAAAATAAAATATAATTGTTACAAAACTTTTTTCAACTTCGAGTTATCGTTGGTTTAATATTGGTTTATAGTTGTACCGAGGCTGTAACGTAACTTTATCGAAGCTGTATTATCCTTAGAATAAAGTAATAGAATCGAGGTACAATATCTCTAAGGTACCAGAGAAGCGATTTTATAGTTTTGTTGAGTGAAAATTGCTCTCAAATAAAACCTGTCGAGACATTACCGTCGGCACTGCGCGCGACACGTGAAATAGTTCGAACCGATTGCTGGGGCTTTACTATAAATTTATCGATAAACATAAAGTCGGTTCAGATTGCAACGTGATGCATTTCTATACCTCTATTATAAGTCACTCGAAATGAGGGTTGTCGATAGTATATCATTTGCCACCGGAGGGACGGTAGGGTCTTTCGTGTCAAATGTCGTGTCAGATAGAGAAACTATATCGTGACATGTAGAAGCAATTTCGTGACATATTATGACAGCTGTTTGTCACGATAGATCTCACGGCTACGTAGCACCAAACATCCCTTATTGCAGAAGCCACGCGCGGCTAGGCTGTTAATTCAATAAGTATCTTCTTGTGTAAGAGAAATATTTAGTTTAAGCTCGTTTCAGAATGTATTGCATAGACGCATCGTTGCAATGTGAACTGACCCTTAAAGGTTTTCTTCGTTTTCCAGTTCGTTGCCGAGGTGGCTTGGGACTATAAAACTGTGACAAAACATTATTTACTCTGCTGGGAACCGCTTACGTTTAGATCGTATTATCGAAAAGATTTTCAGCAAAATAAATTCTCTTAAGCCTTGCCACAACGTTCCTGTTCTAAGAATGTACTAAAGTTTTAATTTTAAGTATGTCGAAAACAGACCTGATAACCAATCTTCATGATCAGTTATGAAAACCAAAATATCTTGTACTGTACGTAGAAGGTTTGGTTTCCATACAGTACACGCACCCATACTAATATTATAAATGCGAAAGTGGGTCTATCTGTGTGTCTGTTATATTTTCACGCCCAAACCGCTGAAGCAATTATGCTAAAATTTCGTATGAAGATATTTTGAGCCACGTACAAGAAAGAACATAGGATACTTTGTAACCCAGAAAAATATACGGTTCCCGCGCTATAAACGGAGTTACGGGCATCATCTAGTAGTCCATAAACGTACAATTTACAAACCTAATAATATAAAGGTAACCTGTTTTACATAGAAACTTGGTCGTCGACCTGGCCTTACTCCCGATTAATTTGATTCATTGTCAATACGAGTTTGATGCGATGTTGATTTAAGTTCGATCGTGTTGCGTGCTCAAAAACAAACTCGAAACAAGATCGAAATTGCGTCGACCAAATGTCAACTTCTCGATCTCGATTAGTTACAAATAGAGCCACCCCACGATGTGCACTACTGTAGATGGTATACCAAATCATACTAAGATCGAGTTAATTCCATTCTAGATTGAGTCAGGAATAAAGTGACATTTTTTTAATAAGAACGTTAGACCTAATTTACATTATCTTAGTGTTTAGGAGAGTATTTTAGTACAACTTGAAAGCACCAGTGAAAACAATAGAATTACAACTTAGAGTACTAAAGCAAGTAGCGTTTACAAGTTTCAATTAAAGTACTATCTTAAAGCACTTTGCTAAACACTAGGATAATGTAAATTGGCCCTTAAGTACATTCTTTAAATAAGAACGTCTGTTACCAAGCTTAAAGCATCCACAAAAACAATTTAACCAATAAAAAGGCTGACTTTGACAAAGGACGCCGGCGGTCATTTGTTTTAGGTTGCGATGCACTGAATAAATTACTAATTGGAAATGCAAATCACACCGAGAAAAACTCTAGAAGTTTCGCTGAAAGTGAAATGATATTAATTGATCCCAGCATTACTCGGGAACAATAGAATAATTACTTCTAGTAATTTACTGCTAAGTGACTAATTTAATTTGTTAACGCCTCCGTGGTCCAGAGGTTTAGAGCGCGACTGTTGAATCGGAGGTCGTGGGTTCGAGACCGACCTACCTGCCTTGGCTATATTATATTGTTTGCAGATGTGGTAAGGATAACGCAGGCTAATCACCTGGTTATCTGACAAGTATTAAGTTCGTCCTGTGCCTGATCGCTCGCTAGTCATGTTGGTCATACACCACTCAGGTTAGAGAGTTAAGAAAGAGAGAGTGCTCTTGACTGCGCACATACTTGGGCACCATAAAATTACTTCTGCGTAACTGGTCTAGTTTCAATAAAACGATCACAGAAACCGGAGTAGGCAATATATTATTACTAACTTACTAGCGAGTAAGTAATATAATTTATTAGGTACCTACAACTATTATGTTACCTAATCCGAAGGGTTGCCATTACTAGGGATAAAATATGGCGCATATTTTGTGCTAAATTGTCGACAGGCGTACTGCCTGGTGTGTATTACATTTAATCGTAAAATGTGTATTATTCTGTGTAACAAATAACGACTAAGTTAGTTGGCCTTGAAGATATCGATAGAGGTGAAGATATTATATTATATTCAATACTAAATATTATAGTGTAACTAGGTAAATTTTTTTAAATAAAAATTTTAAAATTTTGTGTTGTTGGTGAAAATTTATATTAAACAGCATAAAAACATATTCTACCAAATCTATCTTCTACCAAAAAGCCACGGCACTTCCGCGGGACGAAGTGGTATAAAATGGACTAAAAAGCGATCAGAGGAGGAACATATGAGAAAAAACACCTAAATATTATATCACGACAATTGCAGGAGCGACAAATGAGACTTTTGTTTTTATTCAATCAGTGCCAAGTCTCAATTGTGACACCACACGCGTCGTTAACAATGATGTACGAGACTATTATGATACCCCAGGGTACCAACGAGCCAAGCATCCACATTTGGGTACCACTGTCAATCGATCAGCTGTCGATCTGTATGTAATGACGAAAGAGCATTAGAGATTACCTTATTTATTCCCTGGCAGCGAGCCTGGAAGAAATTGGCTTCGGAAGGCCCTCATATTTTGCTACTTGAATTGCATATTCCTGCAAAGCCATCTCGGGCCCGACCTCAATGAGGGAGAATTTGAAATTTTTATAAACTCAGCGTGCTCGTATAAGCGTGAGAGCTACGGTGCTACGAGCTACGAGCTACAAACTACGAAGCTACGAAATTCGTAGCAGCCAAGTGGGTTCAAGGATATTGACTTGAAAAAGGTTTTCAAAATAAATCAAAATCATTTTTACTTGTGTACCAATTATAGATCAGTTAACTAAAGCTGGCACGTTAAAAGTGCTCACACTTATGCAATTTCACTATACAGTATGTTTAAAAATATAATATGTTTGCATCATGATAAAAATTATCGTATAATCTGAGTATGCTATCGTACATCGGTACGTACGTAAAAATTATCGTATGTGTACGATAATTATCGTACGGTTCCGAACGCTGGCCGCGCGTCGATCACACGTTACCGACTTGTAACATCACGCTGTATTTATAAACAGTAGCATAAGAAAAACAATAACTGTCCCCTTCACGCTCATAAGATAGACCGCGCGCGAGAGAGACGGGCAGACTTTTTATGATGCGTATGCACTATGCAGTACGACGTCACGCCACGCGCTTATTCACAGACACTACACAAGCGCAATGTTTAAATGTGTTGATCGTGCCAGCTCTTGTTAACTGACCTGTACGTTAATAACATAGAATATGTATATCATTGGTATATATATATATATATATATATATATATATATATATATATATATATATATATATATATATATATATATATATATATTGTTAGTCTCGCTAAAATTCGAATACGGCTAAACCGATTTGCGGTTTATATTCACCGGCTTATATTATATTTAATTTTTGTAAATTACATAAATTAATACGCCCGCTAGTTCGTTTACAAGTTTTTATGTAAGAAATAAAAGATATTTCTCATTTTATGTTATTATTGCATGTTTCTTCATAAAAAATAAGCAGTTCTCACAAAAAAAGGTACCTGAAGTTCAGTAATCAGTAATAAAGGAACAATAGAAACAATCACCAAACATAAATTGAGGTGAAAAAATGTGTATATTTAATTTCCTATTCACGTCAACAATACATACAATAGCGAACCACCGAAAAGACGAACAAAGGAAATGTATATGGGAAATATTACCCCGGATAATGGCGACATTTTGTGCCCATGTGAGGGCGTGTGTCCACCGCCGCCATCACCAGGCCGACACCGAGAACGAGATTATTTTGGGCGATAAAATGCCATAGACTGGCCTTAGACAGACCGCAAGTTACAGTCGGGACCGACTGTTCTAGAGCGGTCGCATTGAAGTCGTACACGACTGCAACACGACCGCATCATGCAGTCGACCATACATGCTTTTATTGTTCGACGGCACGGCGAAACTCGAGCGCACAGCGACTGCTCCGACCGCGGACTCGAGCGGTCCGTGTATTGTGGATTTTTTGCTTTATGACACTACAAAGCAGCGGCGGCATGAGTCGCTAGCGGCTAGACCAATGTCGGTAGAAAATGAAACCTAGCCTAGGTCGTACAGTGGCATAAGGCATTTAATCGGCCCAAAATCATCTCGTTGTCGGTGACGGCCGACGACGGCGGCGATGGACAAACGGCCTGAAGTACAAGTGTCGCGGCCTCGGGGTGACCATTACAAAAATCACGGCACTCTGACGTTTTTAATGTTATTAGAGTAAGGTGACGTCGCCTAAAGCTATTTTGAGGATAGTTCACAAGCTGGTGTCCACTTGAAATAATATATTAATGGTAAGGGACTAAACTCTCAAAAAATTTATCAATTCTACTATAAATTCTGAAATTTACTTAAATTCGTCCTGAAGATTTAAATATAATTTAACATTCACCGAATTTAATCTTTTTCGAGGACGAATTTCATTAAAAATACTTTTTTAAGTCGTGAAACAATTTAACGCATTTTAATGTTGCTAATAATGTTAGGTATAGTTGTTGCCTCTTAATTATAACATCTATAGGACACGCACAAAACGTTACAAGTAATACAATGATATAATATGGCAGCCATTTGAAAAGATTAATATATATTACTAGCTGTCCCGGTGAACTTCGTGTCACTTTAAAACCTTCCCTGGACTTCTACGAATATTTTAAGACTAAAATCAGCCCAATCCGTTCAGCTGTTTTCGAGTTTTAGTACGACTAACACATTTGAAAATCCATTTTTATGTATAAGAATAGATGTCCCGGTGAACTTCGTGTCACTTTAAAACCTTCCCTGGACTTCTACGAATATTTTAAGACTAAAATCAGCCCAATCCGTTCAGCCGTTTTCGAGTTTTAGCGCGACTAACGCATTTGAAAATCCATTTTTATATATAAGATAAGCGAATACTTTTAAGAAGCGGCTTATTTAATTAGAACTTAAAGTAAATTCAGACTGCAATTTTAACTTTTATTTTAAATAAATGTATTTAGCTTACTTTCATTTCGTTTCGAATATATTTCCAGTCTGTGACCGTCTCAAACTTTGGCCACCGCAACTTTGGGAATGAACTTGCGGCTTTCAAGAAAATAATATTCAACGAAAAGAATTACGCAAATATTTTGAGAATTTTACATAAATTTGTCAGAGAAATTACACCGTCTTCTGAGTCGTAAAATTAATTAAATTTATGTACAAGTACCGAATTAATGTTACTGCTTTTTGTACTTTTATTTTGTTTACAAAATTACATTTTTTCTGGAAAATTTTCTATGTTTAAGGTCAAGTATAACTGCTGTAAGCTTATTGAGTTTAGGTACACTCTCTGTCGCACACTGTGGGAAGGCCTATGAAAAGAAAGAAAAAACATTTTCAATTTGTTGTATTAGAGCCAGTCCACACGGCGCGTTGCGTTGCGTCGTTGCAACGCAAATATTTTGACGCATAGCCGGCCACACGCGCTGCGCCATCGCAGCGTTATTACGAAGCAGTTTTAATATCAACCCCTCCCGCTTCGTCTCGGGGGAACACCGTGTTCACCTTGGTTATTTGTATGTAAAACAAAGCAACGGCAGCGCTGCGTCGACGCAACGCTGACGCAACATGTCGTGTGGACTGGCTCTTAGATATTGACTAGCAAAATATAACGGCCATACACCACTTATAGTTTTATAACTACTCTCATTTCTGCACCCTAAATAATTTTATGCTGTAAAAAGTTTGCATCTCACATCACACAGGTCATAGCTATTTTATTGCGCTCTGCCGTCCGGATAAAGGATCGTAAAGCATTTACGAGTGTTTTGCGACCAAAATTAATCCACGATACGCCTTGATCCCTAATAGGCTGGATAAATAACATAATTAAGTTGGCAGCCGTAAAACTGAAGCCCCTGTTTATGTTGATTGCGAGCGCAGACGGCCCTGCGAACATGACGTGCGTTTGGTATTTGATATAGATGTATATAGTTAATCAGAATAAGTTCGAATACAGGGTAAGTCCAGATAATTGAAGTTGACACTAAATTAAACTACAGTTACGGTACGGTACAACAGTTTGCGGTTGCATTGCAGTATGGCATATATATTATGCCCGTAGCGCTTGGCAAAAAAAAAAAACACTGACAAATTAAGTGATAAGTTGAATAATTATCCGGACTTACCCTGTGCCCAAACATACCCTGATTAAGTATATATGTATTGATTCCCGCAACTATTAGTCCGCAAGTACGTTGCGCAAAAATTTGTTTCTCACGTGAAAACCGTACATTTTTCCGGGATAAAAGGTATACTATGTCCTTTTCCGTGACTCAAAGTGCCTCTATACCAAATTACATCAAAAACAGTTCAGTAGTTCAAGCGAGAAGAGGTCACAGACAGACAGACAGACAAACTTTCACATTGGGTATAATAATTATAAAGACCTTGTCTTTGTACAATTAAAATTAATCTTTTGTGCACCGAAATAGTCATATTCCTGGATATTTTCCATACACACCAAAAACGTTTTCATAAAATCGAGCTCAAAGTCGTATAATTATTAATATCACAGGACATAGTTTAAAAATAACTTTGAAAATAGTAGTCTTACTTTTTCTTTTCACTTCGAAAAATAGAAAAAAACGGCTGAATACAAGTGACTTGATTCAATACAAGTTTTACGGTACGGCACGTCCGAGTATAGATATATGACTTTTTCGCTGCAAAATCAACTGCTATTGTCCTCGGTAGAAGAGGTGTAAATTGTCAATAAAAATATAATATATACCTGCATTGCAGGACAATAGACGGAACCACGAGGCGAGCCACAGAACTACATATTGAATTCCGTTTGTATAAAATTCTGCTCGGACTATAGCGGTTTATAAAACTTCCGTTTCCAAGCAGAAACAAATGAAGATGAATTTTATCAAACACGGAAAGTCCATCAACTCGGTGACCTTAAAAATAAAACATTCCATTAGCCTTTAGGAGGTACAAAGGGGTTAAAAGCAAGGTATCCCGGTTCTTCCTTTCGTTTTAAATATATTCGCAATTGAAATATTAAAATGTAATAAAATAGGTTGCTTTGAAAACCTTTTAAAGTAACAAAACATTTTTATAACTGAAATGTTATTTTACATTTTGTAACGTTGTTTTTATTTATATTTCATGTTTAATCATAATAACTTAGTTACGTTACTGTTCGTATATTAGTAGTTATTATAGAGATGGGGCAAAATACTGTGACTACAATACAAAAAAGCGGCGTGAAACAGCGCTTGCGCTGTGTTTCGCCGAGTGAGTGAGTTTACCGGAGGCCCCATCCCCTACCCTTTTCCCTTCCCTACCCTTCCCTATTTCCTTCCCTACCCTCCCCTATTATCCCTTAAAAGGCCGGCAACGCACCTGCAGCTCTTCTGATGCTGCGAGTGTCCATGGGCGACGGAAGTTGCTTTCCATCAGGTGACCCGTTTGCTCGTTTGCCCCCTTATTGCATTTAAAAAAAAAGTATATAGCGATTCTGCTAATTTAAATCCAATACTAGCTATTTGACCGAGCGAAGCTCGGTATTCGATAAAACACGAATAAAAAGACATTTTCTAAAAATGATTCCTAGCTAGATCGATTTATCGCCCCCGAAACCCCCTATATACTAAATTTCATGAAAATCGTTGGAGCCGATTCCGAGATTCCAATTATATATTTATATATATACAAGAATTGCTCGTTTAAAGATTATTAAGCTTTCGATCAGGTCCGGGTCCGAAAACAGTAAAATAGTCTACTCATAATATTTTGAGCTAGGTACACAAATATCCGAAACTACAAGTCCGATTTAAGTAATTATTTTTTTGTTGTATTAGGTATTGAACTAACTTAGGCCTTAGGGAATACTGCAATCGAAATCGGTTCAGTAGTTTCTGAGATAGTGAATTTTATTTCTCAATTATGTCCTACAATGTTAAAGTCGGTTTTATCTCTACATCTGCTACATCAAAACCATATTATCAAAATGATATAGTAAGATTATTTAGCAGAATCGACATAATAATTATTACTATTGTAAACTTGTTTCAACCACTGTTTTCATGTAAACAAGTTACACTGTAAAAACAAAACATGACGGAAATATGAAACATATTCTCGAGTGTTGAGCGCGGAATGAAATTAAAAGTGACAATGTACAGTCGACGACGAATATAGCTTAGCACTTTCGGACCTTATTGCTATAATATGTTTCCCATTATTTGATTTTGCATAATAGTTTCCGGTATAAATCGTAAATTTTGCGGTAGTAAAAACTATCCTAAGTCCTTTTCCCGCACATAAACAATGTTTATAAAAATAGGTCTCATGTAATAAAAACCTATCCGTCGAAGTTGGTACCTACTGGAAGATATTTTCTAAGATTTCGTTTAATTAGTGATTGGTATGTTGCATTGATATAATATTCTAGGTGCAACAAAACTAAGTGATAATTACTTTAGGGTGCATATTATGTGTCCCTTGTCTATACAAGGGAACAATGGGCAAAAAATTTGCTCTTTCAGCGCTGCTACTTTCACAATGAACTATAGAGTTCATTGTAAAGTAATTATCACTTAGTTTTGTTGGTTTTTTGGCGATTTGTATAAGGCAAGCGCCCCAGCCCCCAGCGTCATGAGTTTGCCCAATGCCCATACAAAAGTTTCAAAAAAGTTACTCTTTCAGCGCTGATATTTCAGTAACCACTATACAGCTGGGACTCATACACATCCTAAAGTATTATCACTTAGTTTTGTTACACCTTGTATAAACCCCGTTACTGATAAAAATCAACATAATTAGCGCGGCTTATATTACTGTGTTTGTTTGTCATAATATTGTGATTTGTGACGTTTCCAATAAGTCAGACAGAGGGTTGAAAGTTTGTTAAAAGTTTCGGTCGTCGACTGTACGGCGTACATGATTTACTCCAGTATTCTCGTATTCCGTGTATAATTTTATTCTCGGTATGCAGCTGTTACTGAGATGTGTTCTCGTTCCGTTGATGGATCACATCAACATACGAAGTGAAATGTCCGCACTGAATTTCGGAAGAATTTGCACAAAATTAAAAAGGTATGTCCAGAAGATTTTTAATTAATTTTATATAAATTATTTAACCTTAACTCTTCTAATCGATTGGTTTGTCTAGCTTTGTATGTTGCTGAAAAAGTAAACAAAAATACAGTACCTACCTACGTCCTACACAAAACAAGAATTTCAACTTTTCGTTTCAAAATTTGATTGCACACATTATTTTTAACTTACGTACGTTTTCTAAGGTGGGGAAGATCACAAAATTTGCTGAGAAGACTACATTTTTAACTACTATGATGGTAACAACTATTTTGTTCAAAAGATGTTGAGTTATTCAGAAGCTAAAAGAGGAAGAGGCAGACTCCAAATCACAACTATAAATACATTTTCTAAATCGAAAACCCGTGAAAGGATTTCTTTGCGCGAAGTTCTATCCCAATCCTACTCAAGTTGGAAACAGCTTACAAAGAGATAAAAGATCATAAATAAAATTAATTAAAAATTAAAAAGTATAAATCACCCCTCAGTTTTCCGGGAAATTAATTATCTAATACGGAGTAATGAAGACGCTGAGGCCTAAACTTGTGATTATTCATTTTAAATACTTGTGAAGTTCAAACTCGTTAACGAGTAACGTCACCTTCGTGACCTGGGATCGCGTCGGCCCGGGAACAGCTGCTTGTACCATCGAGGAAATTGATTCCTAGGCAGTTGACAGACCAACGTTTTTTGGTCGGATCATGTCAATTCAATGTTAATTGTGGTTGTGTGCTGGGTTTGACGATCAGACTAAGTAGGTATAGGATTTAGGAATCAACTTCTCTGATAGTAGAGATCAACTACGATAACATGGCGCACCCCTCCAAATGACTGTTTCTTGATGAATGACTTATGAGTTTGTATGTAGTAAGTATTCAACCAATTACTGCAGTATACGTAATATTTCAGTTAATGTCACTAATCATTACCAAGATTTGTTAGTCAACTAATCATAACTAGCCGACCGCGCAAGACAACGCACTTCAAACGTTTTGACAACGCACTTCACGACGTTTTGAATTTTGGAGGGGCGCGCCATGTTATCGTAGTTGATCTCTACCTTTATATTAAGTATATCGTATACAGGGTGCAAGAAAACAAAATGATAATACTTTAAGGTTTGTATGTGTCCTTGTCCTTACATTGAGTTTACTGTGAAAGCAGCATCGCCGAAAGAGCAATTATTTTTAGTTATACGGGCTAGTGCCTTAACGTCATGATTTTTCCCATGCAATTGTTTCACAGTCAACTCTATACTGGTGACTTATAAAATATACACACCGTAAAGTAATATAACTTAGTTTTGCTACGCCCTATTTTTATCAGAATCGACAAGAACACAGTGGTACAACGGACGAACGAACGAAAAAGTTATTTTTGGGCACGAAACCAAAAAAAGTTTTTCCGAAGACCGGTTATTATACCGAATTAATTTCGGTTTCCATTAACAATGCGTATGCAGTGGTGTAACTTAGCTATGTGCCAGAAGCGTAGCGTGCTTTAATGGGTCTTCATATTATTTGATTGGGGTAAGGAAAGGTTGCCTTTTTTCACTTTTCTCATATTTTGTGAATTTAATAAAAGAAATGGATGGTTTCTACTAATTTTTGCTAACGCACGTTAGCCCGGGGGTCCGTTTAATTGAACAGCATATACGGCGGTAGCTACCGCCCCTGCTACGTTCTAACGCCTCCGTGGTCTAGTGGTTAGAGCGTGGCTCTCGACTCCAGAGGTCGTGGGTTCGATTCCTGTGTTGGATACATGTTATTTCCAAGTTTGGTTAGGACAATGCAGGCTGATCACCTGCAGATTGTCTGACAAGTAAGATGATCCATGCGTCGGATGGGCATGTAAAAAGTCGGTCCTGCGCCTTATCTCTCGCCAGTCGTGTCGGTCTTCCGTCCCACTGGGTTATGAGAATAAAAGGAATAAAGAGTGCTCTTGTGTACTGCGCACACACTTGGGCACTATAAAATTAATCCTGCGTAACTTCAATGAAACCGGCCACCGTCACCGAAACCGGTGTGGGAATTATTATTATTTACGTTCTAAAAATTAAACCCATCAATAAGGGCTGGTTTACACGTATTAAGTAGATAAGTAGTTAACTAAATTTTAACTTAATTTTAAGTTGTTAATTGCATGTAAACGCAAGATTTAGTAGCAAGTAGCAAGTTAAAATTTAGTAAGTACTAAAGTATATGACAATTAGAATTTACTACCTACTTAATACGTGTAAACCGGCCATAAGTCAAGTTTAACGCGCGTGCTACTTGATGCTTTATTGTACTACTCTACAAAAATATCTCGATGATAGGCATATCATCGAGATATTTTACGGAGACAATATACTCTTTTTTATACTGCGTAACTTTGTTGATCAAACTCTATAAAGTTTAGGAATATTTTATCAACTTCCCATATCCGGGAGAATTCCGTAAGAAAGTTTATATTGGTTTTCATTATTCGACCTGACAATGGAGGAGTGATCCGCGAAACTGTTTTGACAAGAACACGAGCTGTTTTTATTTCATTTCTTTGAAAGTATTAAGTATTATATATTACGTTTCAGAAATTTTTCAAAGTCGAGTCTGCGTTACAAAACCTCTAAATGACAATTTTACTCAAGTTTACTCAATATTTAATTTACTAACGGCGTAATAATATGTCGTTATACCCGGAGTTAATATTTCAAAAGTCATTAAAACGAGTTCCATCGAAGTTTTCCAAAGACATCAAAAGCCTGTAAAAACTCATAGAAAGCTAATGAAAATTCTTAACGAGACCGGTTTAAATTTCCAAAAGAAGGGAGGGATGTTTTATAACACAACGCGACATCATAATAAACTTAATTTTGTACACGTATTTCTCCCTTTTAGGCATCCGATGATGTTTATAGTATACTAATAAAGGATCTGCTAAATAACTACCCCCAATGAACATGAAGAGGAAAAGGGAAAGAAAGAAACTCTCTCACTTTCGGTGAGACGCAAATTTACACATTATAATATTTTGTTCAAAACGTTATTTTGTTGAGTAGGTATGACAAAATAATCAGAATATAAGCAGTAAAAAATATTTCCAGGAGGTAGACAATTTACTTATTATTTAAACTGAAATATTTCGTTTAATAAGTATAAATAACTAGATGACGCCCGCAACTTCGTTGCGCCAGAACTCGTTTATCAAGCGTGAACCGTACATTTTCCGGGACAAAAAGTATCCTATGTCCTTTCCCGGGACTCAAATTATCTTCACGCCAAATTTCAGCAAAATCGGTTCAGCGGTTTGAGCGTGAAGAGGTAACAGACAGACAGACAGACACACTTTCACATTTATAATATTAGTATGGATATGGAAGTCTGGATATGGATGAGTAAGAATAAGAGATAAGTATAATCCACGTACTATGTGTCTACATCCATAGAGCATTCTGAATGGACGTGACTCTCTGAAAATATTAAAAAAAAAAATTGAAAAAGTATACTGTTATTTGATATTTTAAATACATTTTAAATACAATCGAGTTTCACGTACCAATTAATACGGAAATTGGAACCCGAAGTTTATTATTACTCCAATCAACAAACTTTTCACACTAACAATCATCAACATTTTGATTGCCAATTATCGCTCGTATCTGTCCTAGCCTTTCAAAATAAAAATTATTCGTTAAAATAGTAATTAAATATAAAATACTACATAGACTTAAATTCCTAATTATAAAGTTTAAAAATTATGTTTTTTTTAGCAATTCAGTGTTTACACAAGTTTTAATTTTATTTTTCAAGTTAATTTCTACTAACTAATAAATTAAAGGTCAAGGCTTAATCTGATCTCGGTAGAAAAACAGAGCCTATCATATGATTTCTTTGCGTTACTTTGTAGTTATATATTTGACTGTAAAAATAGTCCTTAGATCAAAATTCAAGTGGTTCTTCTATTTCTAAACAATCCATACTATTACTTAAACTTATAAATGAGAAAAGTTTCTGTCTGTTACCTCTTCACGCCCACTGCTGAACCGATTTTGCTGTTTGATATGGAGTTATTTGAATCCCGGGATAGGACAAAGGAAATTATTTTTACCGGAAAAATGTACGTTTTCCGCGTGAAAAACGAATTTTGGCGCAACGCTGGCGTCTTATTGAAGAAGCAGCACTGAATAGATTCAAGTATCGCTTCTATTTCTTAACAAAGGTATACGTGTATTTGTGTAAACACCGTTATCCTTGAAACCATCAAATGAGCCCGTCAAAATGAACAACTTTTTCTTTGAGAACAATGCTGGGAACTCAAAAAAAATGCCGTCTTCATACACATACGGATGCCCGGATCGGCAATTTGTATGAAGACAGATTTTTTTTAATTCACAGCATTGTTCTCATAGAAAAAGTTGTTCATTTTGACGGGCTCATTTGATGGTTTCGAGGACAACGGTTTACACAAACATCTTGTATTTCTATGGATCACTAAGAGTACTGTCCCGTCCAAGGTGTATGTCTGTGGAACAGTGATGTAGTACCATCGTTAATATTATTCCAACGTGTACGCTCCTGGCGCTGTCTCGCCGGCGTTCTACGAAACAACAGAGATGTTATGTTAATTAAGTTAAAATAAATATTGGTATTAAGACCTGACGATATCATTGCATAGTGGAGAACAAGGATATGTTCTTTAGATGGTAAATAAAGAGAATTATTATTTATTACCTACTAGATGACGCCCGCAACTCCGTTGCGCCAAAATTCATTTATCGCGCGGCAACCTCACATTTTTCTGGGGTAAAAACTATCATACGTCCTTTCCCAGGACTCAAAGTACGTCCATGGCAAGTATCAACAAAATCGGTTAAGTAAATTCAATGTTAGTCGTGATCTGTTGACTGGGTTTGATATAACACGACCAAATTACGAAGGTCTATGTAATCTGTGTATGAATCAACTTCCTGATAATACATGTGCTTATGATTTATATTACTCATACCGAAAACGCTTGCAACGCTTATACAATAGTCGAGTATTCCGACCTAACAACCGAATTTGGACATTTCATAAAATTAAAATAAATTGAAGACATGAGTGGATCAGTCCGTAAGTAACTATTAGAAAACTCTCGTTTTTTTTTCATAAAGTAAGACTATTTAGGATCGAAAAATGATTTCAAACAAAAAAATGTGGGCTCTTTGTATAGCTAGATATTTATGAAGCTAGATGATGAAGGACGATTCCACTATCGCGGGTGCAACAATTTGACACACTTAAAGCTTCCTACAGGCAAAATAAAACATATTCATTAATAAACTATCCCTTGAAGGGATGCATTTTAACCAGTTTAACAATGATTTATAAATGAAAAACTTAATCAATTGTATGAAGGCCACAAAACAGGTTTGAAGAGCTATCGCGAATGCATCCAAATCGACCATCCATTAAGAACTGTGACGAGTTCATATTATGTGAATACTGGTTATTGTGAAACTTTTACAAAATAACTTGCCTATATATCAGCAACATCAAAATTCTCAAATCTCTTAAAAACGAATTTAATTGTAATTCTTTAACAATTTTTTACATTTTCGACATGGAATATAATTATAATATTGCTAGTAAGTTTGTAATAAAACTGCATCAAATTTTAGTTTTTTTTAATTTTCAGTTGTTTATTGTCCTGACAAAAATAATCGTCTAAATCACTAAAAACGATTGAATAGTGTAATTTATGCGAAAGATTACGACGTATTGCTATATAAGTATACTACAACAGCTAGACATTAATTTGAAATATATTATGTTAATATTTTAATTTAAAAATATGGGAAAAAATATCCCTTCACCAAAATCGCTCCAAATTGTTCAAATTCCATTTTTTACCGATAACAGTTGTTTTGTTAGTAAATACATATCTTCTTACGTGTATTTCAATTAAAAAATGTAACTAATGCCACATAATATAAAAAAATCTTGTTGAGGGCCGTTTCTAGCGGAATGACAAGTAGATAAGTTACAAGTTTTTCTTAAATTATAAGGGGCAAAATGAGTAATCGTTCTTATGTTGTAAAATGTTAGTTACCGGCTTCATTCACATCTTTAGTTGTTTTCATTCTTATAAAAAATATTTTTTATTTCTTATTTTCATCTTCAATATTATGTTTTACCAGAGACCAGATATATCTGGTCTCTAGTTTAACTATCTATTTTGACTCTTATAATATTATATTTAGCATAATTTAGGTGATTTATTATATCAAAAAGATTGAATGTCCTTTGCGTAACGGTTTAGAGAACGGCCGTCATTATCTCGCACCTGCCCCCAGATACCCTATTACAGGGCCCATTAGGTTTCGCACCCTTTTAACATATCATAAACGCCTATTTTTATCATAACGATATCCAAACTAAAATTGCCTTTTTTGCATCCGTCAACGGACCGAAACGGCTGAATATGAAATCAAAATTTTGCAGACGTAGATCCTTGTTTCACCGAGACCGACAAAAAATCAAATAAAATGTCACGTTGTGACCTAGACATAGGTTTAATTTTCCTCTACGCTACTGCAAAGTATCGTCATGGATAGGCCAATGTCGGTAGAAAATGAAACCTTCAGTAGCCTATTTCATAAAGTGGATTTTATGAATATTTGTCGGTCGCTTGTGGAAAAGATCGAAAAACCATGCACCTTAATACTTTATGCTGCCTGTAATTTAGTCTACGATAGTGCTAACTACGCATTTTACCGGGACCAAAACTATCCCATGTTCTTTTCCAGATTACAAATCATAATCAGATTAAATTTCAACAAAATTGATTTAGCGCTTTAAGCATGAAGAGGTGAAAGAATGATGGACAGGCAGATAAAGAGACCGATAGACATAAAGACGGAATTTCGAAACTATAATGTACTAGCTGTCCCGGTGAACTTCGTGTCAATTTAAAACCTTCCCTGGACTTCTACGAATATTTTAAAACTAAAATCAGCCCAATCCGTTCAGCCATTTTGGAGTTTTAGCGCGACTAACACATTTGAAAATCCATTTTTATACATATATAGATAATATAAGTATGGATATTCCACAATGGTATCAGGTAGAAAAGCAGTTTCAACAAAGTGTAAATATTTTATTTAAGTTTTATTTCGTATAACTTTATGTGTGCAAATAAAATTTTAAAGTTTATACACAGTTTATATCCTTTTGTCATGCATATATACGTATTTTCTTGGAAATGCAATACGTAAAGTTTTACAGTCCTTTTTTACGACCGCTGCAAAACTTTTCTACCATTTCAATGGTTTTATACATGTGCGAATTCGCACGATCACATGCAGTATATTTTCAACCTTATTACCTTGTGCAATTGGACTAAAGCTATAATATATGTTACTGGATTACGCCCGCAACTCCGTTGCGGCAAAATTTGTTAACCGCGCGGGAGCTGTTCATTTTTCCGGGATAAAAACTATCCTATGTCCTTACTCGGGACTCAAAGTATCTCCATGCCGAATTTCAGCAAAATCGGTTTAGCGGTTCGTGCGTGAAGAGGTAACAGACAGACAGACACACTTTCGTATTTATAATATTTTTATAATTTATAATATATTATAATATATAGTATAAGTATGGATGGAAGTATGGATGCGTCCGCTCAAACGCGCGGATTGGCGGCTCTCATCATCATCGCAGATCACAAGCAAATGTATGTAAATGACAGCGCGACCGCACCGCAATTTAAATTAATCGCATATTATGCTCGTAATCTCGGGGTGTAGCGGCCAAACCGCAGGTTCGAGCGAATGCAGAATGCATATAAGTTCAGCCTTAGTACCCAGCTCTATGATTAACACCAAGGGTGGGTTGCACCAGAGATGTAGTTATAGTTATGGTCAAAGTTATGGTTATAGTTAAAACTAATTTAAATTTAACCTTAACTTTGACCACGTATGCGAAAATGTATGCGATTTGATATATTAAGTCATCGCTTCGCTAGCGAATACTAATTGTCAAATCCCATACATTTTGTGGCGTTAGCGTTAGCGCTTACGATAATCGCTTGCCGCTTGTCTAGGGGGGCTGGTCCGACAAGGCTTTAAATGAACGTGGGCGGAGGCGCTGCTGGTAAAAGAACTGTCAAAAATGGCGTTTTTGTATGATGACAGCGTTAGTTGCTTTTTTCGCCACGTTCATTTAAAACCTTGTCGAGCTTTAGAGTTATGGTTAAATATTATGGCTTCATTTTTGACTTTAATCAAAGATTTGACATTTCGTATTGTAGTTAAAGTTATAGTTAAAGTTACAGTTATAGTTAAAGTAAGTAGGTGCAACCCACCCTTAGATAAATATAGAATACTAACTTCGTTCCCTTGCATAGCAAATTAGAAATCTAAGAATACTTAACGTTAAGAGGCTGTATATCATTAAAACAACGTTGAACCTCGAGACGAGAACTAATCCCACTTTTCCCCCGTACCTGGAACGTTCTGGAACGAACGCGAATAAATCTCGTATGTTCTATCTTTCCCGAAGCAATTTATAGCAGCGCTAGTGAAAATTTAATATATTTTCACACATTCTCACTCGCCGTGATAAGATTAAATAAATTACTGCTGTTAGTTTCAATAATCCGATAGACGAGTATAAATTCAAATGAAATTCGTTAATTACCTATTAAAAAGATATTTGATACTTTACAGCGAAAACTTTGGACTTTTGTTTTAATTTTTATCGGAATACTTTTATGCCTCAACCATTACTTGTATCTGACAGAAAGTTAGATGTGTGATGATGATGATGATGTGTGTGTTTATGACCCTTCATAAACACCCTATATTATGTAACCTCTTCTTCTGTTTAAGGCAGGGATCAATCTCAATCCAAAACGATAACCTTGCACACAACCAAAGACGAGAAGAATACGCATCGCAATAAGATTTATTTTAGCTTAGCATAAAACTGTAGTTACTAGGGGCGGATCTTCTCTATTTTTCATGTTTTTTTTTTAATATCTTTGGAAATAAATATTAAGAAACAAAATTGTTCGGTTCAGGATATTTTAATATAGATTTACTAACAATTTATTCAAATAAAATGTATAATTATCCTAGTTAATACTTATATTTCGATGAATTAGATTTTTATCGGAGGTGAGTTTGTAAATTAATACAGCCAAAGTATTACGTTTTATAAAAATGTTTATGGTTTAAAGTCTTTTAAATATTGTGTTTATAT